>VWZK01019137.1:23856-35163 GCA_013396935.1 Baryphthengus martii | reverse complement strand
GGTAACAACAGACGAGGAGAAGGCTGAGGAATGCAACAACCTTTTTGCCTCAGTCTTGACTGGCAATCTCTCTTCACACACCTCTGAAGTGGATGGACTTCAAGGCAGGGATGGAAGGAGACACAATCCCTCCTACAGTAAGAAATGGTTTGTGACCCCCTGAGGACCCTGAACATACATAAATCTATGGGACCTAACAAGATGCATCCCAGAGTCCTGAGGGAACTGGCTGATGTAGTTTCCAAGGCACTCTCCGTGATACTTGAAAAGTCCCAGCGGCCAGTGAGGTCCCTGGAGACTGGAAAAAGAGAAATATTGCACTTATTTTTACAAAGGGTAGAAAGGAGGACCCTAAGGACCACTCACCTATCAGTGCTTGGGAAGATGGTGGAATAGATCCTCCTGGAAGCTATACGAAGCTATACGAAGGCTAATGGAGGACAGGCACGTGATTGAAGACAGCCAGCTTGGCTTCACCAAGGGCAAGTCTTGCCTGACCAACCTAGTGCCCTCCTCTGATGGAGCGACTACCTCAGTGGACAAGGGAAGAGCTACAGATGTTGTCTCTCTGGGCTTCTCTAAGGCCTTTGAGATGGTCCCCCACAACATCCTTGTCTTTAAATCGGAGAGATGTGGCTTTGAAGGGTGGACTGTTTGGTATATGAGGAATTGGTTGAATGTTTGTAGTGGTCAACAGCTCAAAGTCCAGATAGAAATTGGTGACAAGTGGTGTCCATCAGGGGTCTGTACTGGGACTAGTGCTATTTGATATTTTCATCCATGACGTAGAGCGGGATCAGCAAGTGTGCAGATGACAGCAAGCTGAATGGTACAGTTGACATGCCAGAGTGATGGGATGCCCTCCAGAGGGACCTGGACAAGCTCTAGAAGTGGGCCCATGTGAACCTCATGAGATTCAGCAGGGTCAAGTGCAAGATCTAGCACCTGGGTCGGGGCAACCCCCGGTATCAATACAGTCTGGGAGATAATTAAGAGCAGCTCTGCAGAAACGGACTTGGGGGTACTGGTGGGTGAAAAATGGGACGTGATGTGGCAATGTGCACTTGCAGCCCAGAGGGCAAAACATATTCTGGGCTGCATCAGGAGAAGCATGGCCAGCAGGTGAAGGGAGATGATTCTCTCTCTCTATTTCACTCTAGTGAGACCTCACCTGAAGTGCTTTCCAGCTCTGGAGTCTTCAGCACAAGAAGGAAGTGGTGGATCTATTGGGATGGGTCCAGATGGGGGGTCCTCAAAAATGATCATAGGGCTGAAACACCTCTGCTACAAAGAAAGGCTGAAAGAGTTGGGGTTGTTCAACCTAGAGAAGTGAAGGCTCTGCTGAGACCCTATTGTGGCCTTTCAGTATTTAAAGGGGGCCTTTAAGAAAGATGGGAACAGACTTTTTAGCAGGCTCTGTTGCGACAGGACAAGGGGGGATGGTTTTAAACTGAAAGAGGGTAGATTTAGACTAGATACAAGGATGAACAGTTTTACAGTAAGGGTGGTGAAACACTGCAAAAGTTTGTGCAGAGAAGTGGTAGATGCCCCAGCCCTGGAAACCTTCCAGGTCAAGTTGGATGGGGCTTTGGGCAACCTCATCTAGATAAAGATGTACCTCCTTACTGCAGGGACGGTTGACTAGATGATATCTAAAGGTCCCTTCCAACCCAAAGCATTCTATAGTTCTATATTACATTGTATATAAACATCCTTTATGTTGTCATTTTTCATAGGCTCTTTAGGTTGAAAGCCTCCCTAACCTACTAGGGTGATATTTGTTGGAGTTACTGACTCATTCTGGGAAAAAGTGGCCACGAGCCACCTACTAGAGTGCAGAGTAACAGATGGAGAGGTGAGGGAGGGACTCTTTTAAAACTCTGCTGTGTCAGTGTCAGTACTGGTCATGAGGGAGAAGATGGCAGATTACTTGCAGAGGCTTCTGTAGGAGGCCTTCTTACTTTCTTTTGACTGTTTTTAAGCAGTCATGTTAAATAATTGACAAAGCCGAACACCAGGATGGTGATCCACAGCTTACTGGACATATAGTCAAATTTCAACACATCTTTAATGGAACAATCCATACAGAAGAAAAATGCATCACCATTATTGAACTATGTGTTTCTTTATTGTTTACAATCCATGTTGAGCTTTGCATTATTGTTACACTTAATAGACCTAACAAAGTTACTTCCTTTGCTTTATTCCAGGTCTTCTGACTGAAAGTTGGCTTTCAGTTTTGGGTAGGATTTTCTGAATTAAGTGATTTAGGGAAAGTGTGGAAGGACTGGCAGAAACTTTCTCTACAGGATGAAGGAGCAATCTTTATCTCTTGTCATATCATAGTGCTTTAGCAGGGTGGCTTTAGTGGACACTGTCAAAACCCTCTGTCTGTGGTGTTGCTTCATAGCCTAGTAGATTGATATTTTCCAGATGCTCTAATTACTCCTGACCTTCATAATACAGATAGATGTGCTTAAAAGATGTTACTAAAATTCCCGGTCAGAAGCAGCAGGGTTGTTCACAAGCTGTGGCTTGTGAAGCACTTCCAGATAGTGCAGATTGAAGCCAGCTCATGGAAACTGCTGAGCTGTGCTTGGCCAGAGGAGATGGCAGCCAGGGGCTTCAATGGCCCATTCAGGAGACTGTGAGCACAGCTGCCTGCGTGCCACTGCCTGTTCCTGCCCGGCTCCTCTTCCTGGGATGCTGCTGGGCAGAAACTGAAGTCTCTCTGAGTTTGTGCTGAAACCAGTATAGGCAAAGCGGGAGATAAAGCCCATGGTAAGTGTCTCTAAGACAGTGGAACTGCGTTAGCTGGTGGAAGTATGGCACCAGTGGAGGGGGACCTTGCCGATAGATAATAGCTGGAAGCCAGAAGAAGAAATCATATTCATTATGGCCATTACTGGACAGAAATAAGGCATCTTCTGGGGGAAGGTGAATGTTAATCTGCATTTTGTTCTGTTAGTGCAGTTGGTAGCACAGGTGGCAGGCAATCCTTTTTAGGTGCTATAATTACAAAAGCAGTACCGGAGGAATTCAGACATTTGAAAAGCAACAACAAAAAAGCATCCAAAAGCAAATTGAACAGGCTAACACTGATTCTTTACCTTTCATAAATCTGGGGATGTGTTAAGGAACTGAGACATGACAGTAATTCTATCACCAGATCAGGGATGGAGGGTATGTACTTCTAAGTGAACAACACAGATCTTTTGGGGAGTTCTACATTGTAAATAGTTGTCTATCGGTAGCTCTGACTTTGGGCTTTTGACCCCTACTGCTCTTACCATTCATTCCTTTGTCTTTACCTTAGCAGAGCACTTCAGTTAGTACAGATAATGCCATTATTTTTGGTGTTTTGTCATTCAGAGCAGTAAAAGCAAAGAGAAGTGCTCGTATTCCCTTGAGGACTTCTTTGCAGACCCATGTATGTCTGGTGGGTGAGGGATGATGCTTTCAAAACTGTGCTGATAACTCCTTTTTGAAGGGTGACATGGGACCTTACTGGGCTAATTTCTGCAAATAGCATTACAAACTTCATGGTTTATGTAGTGTTAGTATTTCTGGCCATTGTTTGACTCACAGACCTATCTGTGGACATTAAAAACTGGCTGCTCTCCTTCCTCTTTTTACCAGCAAGTCACTGTGTAGATCAGTCATTTAATTTTAATAAATTCAAGCAAATGTTGAAATTGTAAAGAAGGGCCCTATAAACAATTAGAAATACTTACAGGATTGAGAAGACTCAACAGTAATGTTGCTTCTTCAACTACTAATACAGTTGGATGTTGAGAAGTTGCGAAGGAAATTCAAAACAATCTCTCAAAGTTTTGCCAAGATGACTCAGTGGAATCACTTATTGCCAGATGCTGAATAAGAGAGAACAGCAGCCACCACTGGGGGCATTAATTCTGTGAAATTACTCAAAAGTCAATTATTCGTCCAGCTGTCATAGACATTTATTGATACTCTGTGGACTACCCTACAGTTTAAATGATAAGCAGGTTGAAATTGTATTTTTGAAGAAGGTGTTTCTCACCTATCCTTTTAGCTTTGGGAATCCATACAGCATCTTTTATTTGGGTATTTATTGTAGCTGTGAAAAAGGGATTATAGCACAGGTTGTAGTCTTGGAGTGAAAGATTTGATCTGCGTTTCCCAAGCAGTAGCTTCTGGAAGTGATATGCAGCTTGTGGCTAGGAACAGGGCCATATCCCTGCCGTGACTGCATGAGAGGCTCTGCAGTGAGCTCAGAAAGACCTCAGACAGACATGAGCCTTCAGAGTCTGCGCTCATGACATTGGTTTCCAAACCATAGCAGAACCACTACAGCTGTTCTGTTATTTTTATTTTCTTTTTTTTTTCCTCTCTTAGAACATGGGATTGCTTGGTTGAGTGTTTGGGTGTTATTTTAAATGTATTATGCTCTTAGTTTTTATGTAGTCTTGGAATTAGTAATAAGCCAGGTGCTGCTTGTATTTCACAGGTGATGTATCTAACCCCAGAGTCGAGGGAACCTACAGTCTATTCCTTTTTTTTTCAAGCCATTCTCTTTGGCAATAGCATGAGCTGAAAGGTTTACATGAAATAAAGATTCATGGCCAAATATGAGGTCTGGTCGTTAAACTTATCTGCTGATCAGCCCCCTTTGAGGAGTTTGTTAATAGTGAAGTGAAAGTCAAGCCCTATACCGACTATATGTTACTGCTTCAGTGGTAGATGCTGCTGGGAGAAATACAGCATCCTTTCTGGAGTTTGCATTGTTGATTATTGCATGATCTAGTTGGCAGCAAGTCTGCCTTGTGAGGCACAGCTACACTTGTCCTGCACAGCTACTTTGCTAACTAATTGAAGTACAGTGCGAGCGTTATTTGTGACCGGTATGTATTTGATAACCTATTGCTGCCAAGTTGCAGGATTAAAAGAGCAACTTTTCACCATCCTAGACCTTTCCTGCATTGTTCATCAGCAAGCTGAGCCTGAAGAATTCTGCTTCTGGTAAGATTCCCATCTAGTCAAGATGTCAATGGGCACATCTTGTCACTCACCAGTAAATCAGCTTATTCTGAAGTTTTCTGTACCATACTAGAAATCTAGGCATTTGCTCAAAATCCAGCATACCTTCACAAAATTCAGAATGTGATACCAAATTTATTTAAAAGTTATTTTCATAAATCCAGAAAAACTTAACCAAACAACATGAGTAGGTATCCTTGCAGATAATTTTAATTTCTGACTCTGGTCTCTGCCACATGATGACCTGTCTGCAGGAAACAAGCACTTCTTCATCAATCTCAGAATGGCTGAAAGCTCACTCTTTAGCAAAAATGGGAATCTGACAAGCCCCAGGTGTGAACCAGTCTTTGTGGAGACTTACCTGCAGGCCCTCTGACATTCTGGTTCTTCCTCTGCAAAGTTAATGTAGGCACCTGGTGTGGTTACTCTGATGTTCTTTAGTCTGTTTGAATTTCCTTGTTGTCTGAACTCTCCCTGAAAACTGGTTTGACACGTTCTCTTATTTTTCAAATTAGTCATGGCAGCTATGCATAAAAGAGCTGGAGCAAAGGCATTCCATATCCGTTAAGTGTTTTATTTTCCAGACTAAAAACTGAATACTATGCTTGTCATTCCTAATTACTTTCTGGCATGTTCCTGTGTGTTTTATAGACAGGAAGATATATTTGGTTTGGTTTTTTTTAAACACACAGCTGAAATGACTCCATAACTAGACTAACAAAAAAGAATAATAGTAATACTTTTTGAGTTGGAAGACTATTTGAAGAAAAAAAATGTGTGGACATATTAACTTGTTCCTTTCCAAAAGAAAAACTTGCTTTATCGATTATTATCAGTATGCAGTTTGTTCTGAAGGAATGAGACTGTTACATTTCATAACTGGAAATCACTCATGAAGCATATTTTGTTACTTGCAGAGTATGTACTTGTGTGATTTTTTTTCCTTGCAGATATTCCATATACTGTGGTGTGTTTTGCCAAAGGAAAATGTGATGTTTGCATACCAGATTTTATACACACAAATTCATAAATGTTTATCTGCACAGAGGCAGATTTGCTGTTCTGACCCTTGAGATAGAGAGCTACACTAGCTTTCCTGAGGCTAGTATTAAACAGAAACTGCACCAGTGAAAGATTCCCAGATGACATTCCCTTTGCTTCTTGGGTTTTTATTCTCTCTTGATTGTCATTTGACCACTTGAATACCCTGACAATATGCTGTAGTATCAGAAGCCAGTTGTCTCCCAAAAGAGCTGCAGTTCCTGAGTCTGAAGGTAAACCACGACAATTACTAGTGATACAGCTTTGTGGAGCTTATGTCATTACACAGGCTGCTAAGGATAGATTCAGTCATGAGATACATTAAAAGACTCTGGCCAGAAATTATAGGTGAATATATTCTATATAAGATTGATTAACTGGGGAGACTCCTGTTTCTCTGCTGTGGGGGCTGCAATGTGTGCTGTGGTGTAGACTGCCTCAGCTGTATCCCTGGCTGGGATCAGAGTTTTCACTGGGATGATGCGGCTTGTCCCACAGCTGCCTGATAGGAGGAGACAGCTGCCTGATAGGAGGAGACGTTGGGAGCCCATGGCAGGGGGCTGCCTTGTCATCAGGAAGGGCTAGTCAGCTGCTTTTGGCAGCAGTGCACAACCAGGTTGGTTTTGGCTGGGCATAAAGCTGCCTTTCAGCAGCCTGGTCAGTGTACCAGGTGCTGCCAGCCTTGTTGCAGGGCTGGTGCTAGAGGCAGCCTTGGGGCAGCTGGAACACCAGGCAAAGTGGGGCATCTGCTCTCAATCATCTGCAGGGTGGCCTGTGCTCACTGGGTGACCCAAAGGCTTGTGTATCCAGGGACAAGGGTTCTGATTGCCCCACAGCCAGGGCATTGTCATCAAAAGACAAATCTTTATGCAGGCAGAGGTAGGAAGGATTTAGCTGTAGCAGCAGGTGGGAGATGTGACCTAATGATGGCTGACCTGTCTGAGTGATGTAAGTTTGTTAAACTGAAGAGCACTCATGTGATGTATTAAGTATCTGCACTAAATATCTGAATTATTTGCTTTCTGTGAAGACTCCACTGACTATGATAAGCCTAAGACCTTAATTCAGCCACCTCAGTTTAGTGCCTGTTGCTCAATGGTATGTGCAGAATTTCCCTGGTATGTGCTATCTCCTATGCTAAACAGGAGCAAAGTCTTTTGCCTCAGGTGACAAGAATTTATTACTAATAAACTGGCATAGCCATAGTTTGCAATTCAGTCAACAGCACTAAACAAATATGAAGATAGCTACCCTAGAGAACTGGCAGGCAGCATTCAGGAATGGCAGGATAATTTACAGTGCTGAACAAAACAAATACATTCACCTGTGGCTGCACTGTGTGCTCGTTACATGTGCTTTTAGTACTTTTTTCAGTTGGCCGTATGCCTGCTGAAATTTGACGCTCCTCAGTATTTGTTGCGTCTTTGTGCCTTGCTAAAATAGCTGTAGGAAAATATTTTTCTGAAACCTGGGGTTTTAAGGGTATTTTGAATATACCCTGATGAGGCACTGCAGTGAAAGAATCCTTAAATATTTAATTTAGACTGAAGATAATGGGTCTCTTCTGCGTAATGAAGTATATAAGCTTATTATAGGCTTACTTCTGACTGAATGAAATGAAGTAATTTTTCTGGAAAAATAAAGTTTTCAAGAAACCAAGCCAGTTAATACTTTTAGTTTGAATTAGATTAATAGTTTAATCTCTGAAAAGTAGCTTGGACTTATATGACTTAAATGCTGGGATGGTTAAATAAATTTTAAATAAAAATTGTTTTTTCAGTGTGAAGCATGATTTTAAGGAGTTGAAAACAACTAAACAAAAGAAATTTCAAATAATAAGTTCAAATATTTTCAAGTGTATTCAAATAATGGAAAATACTTTTTATTTTATATTGCATAAAACAATACAAATTTACTAGAAATAAAAATTTTTGTCCTTCCTATAGAATTACGTATCAGTATGAATGGAGCCAATGGATTTTTTTTTCAGCACACCAAATAGATGTGTTACTGAACTGGTTTTTGCTGTAAGGCTAACTGCAGTCAGTGTTCTTTTATAAAGAAGCCAGTGTTTTTGTGATGTTTGTAAAGGCTCTGAGGTGTCCATCTGCTTACCTGACAAGGAGTCATGAGGGGCTTGCTGCCTCCTGGGAGCTAAGATCCAAGACATTGCCGTGAGGGTGCCACAACTTAAGAGCACTGACTACTACCCACTGTTACTCTCCCAGGGGGGCATGAATGATGCTCTGAGCCAGAACTTGGGCAGCATCAAGGAAGGCTATAAAGCCATGGGTGTGCAGGTGAAAGACACTGGTGCCCAAGTTCTTTTCCTCCATTATACCAGTTATTAGAGAGGGGGCAGCCAGAAAGAGATGAATAATGAATAGCAACTCCTGGCTGCATGGCTGCTGCCTTTGAAAGGATTTGGGTTTTATGATGATGCAACAATTCTTTGATGACTATAACTTGTTAGGGAGAGATGGAATACACCTGACTCAAAAAGACAAGGGAACCTTTGGCGGATGGTTGGCCAACTTATGAAGTGGGCTTTAAACTGAAGGAATCAAGGGGTGAGGTCCAAAATGGCAATGCTCATGTCATCCCATCTAATTGGGCAATAAACTAGGCCAACCGGAGCAACAACAAATGTTCCTTAGCTGCCTTCCAAGAGGAGATCCAGAAGGCCAACCATCTCAAGGGAGTATATGACTATTGTTCCTCTTGCACCCCACCAGGGAAACCTGAATGCTCAATTAAGTCTCTGAAGTGCCTGTACACCAACCAACATGTGCAGCACAGGGAATAAACAGGAAGAACTAGAGATCTGAGTGTGGTCACTGGGCCATGATGTTATTGCAGTTACAGAGTCATGGTGGGGTAGCTTGCATGACTGGAACGCTGTTATGGACAGCTATGTACTTTTTAGGAAAGACAGATCAGCAAGGCCAGGAAGGCCACCAGCAAGGTGATGGAGTTGCTCTTTGTGTGAGAGAGAAACTGGAATGTATTGAGCTCTGTCTGAGGGAAGTGAAGAACGTGCTATAAGTTTATGGCTAAGAATTAAGGGGCAGGCTAATATGGATTACACTGTTGAGGGTGCTTTCTAAAGGCCATCTTATCACGTAGAGGAACTTAATCAGGCCTTCTATAGACAGCTGAAAGTAGCTTCAAGATCACATGCCCTGGTGTTTGTGGGGGACTTCAATCACCTTGATATTTGCTGGGGAGGCAACACAGCTAGGCACATGCAGTTCAGAAGAATCCTCCAGTGCATTGTTAACTTTTTGACACAGATGATGGGGGAGCCAACAAGGAGGGATGTGCTGCTGGACCTTGTACTAACAGGCAAAGAAGATCTGGTTGGGTGTGTGAAGACTAGGGGCAGTCTTGACTGCAGTGATCATGAGATGGTGGAGTTCATGTGGGGAAGAAGCACGGCAATAAGTAGGATTGCAACCCTGAACTTCAGGAGACCTGACTTTGGCCTCTTCGAAGACCTACTTGGAGGAATCCCATGGGTTAGAACTCTAGAAGGTAGAGGTCCCAGGAGAGCTGGTTAGTATTCAAGTACCACTTCCTTCAAGCTTAAGATGGCTGCATGCCTACAAGTAAAGAATCAAGTAGAGTCAGGAGACCTGCAAGGATGAGCAAGAGCTCGAGAAACTCTGCATGAAAGAAGGCAGTTTACAGAATGTAGAAAAAGTGACTGGGCACTTGGGAGGAGTATAGGAATGTTGCCAGAGTATGTAAGGATTAAGTGAGGAAAGTAAGGCCCTCTTGGAAATAAATCTGGCACATGATGTAAAAGACAAGATGGGCAGCTTCAAGTGTGTCACCAAGAACAGGAAGACCGGGGAAGACGTGAGCCCACTACTAAATGAGATGTGTGCCTTGATGATAGAGGATACAAAATTACTGAATGGTGTTGTTGCTTCAGTCCTTATTGTTAAGACCATCCCTCAGGAATCCCAGTTCCTGGAGGTAACAGAGAAAGTCTGGAGAAAGGAAGGCTTTCCATTAGTTGGGGTGGATCAGGTTAGTGGTCATTTATGCAAACTGAACACCCACAAATCTATGACCTCTGATCAGATACACCCATGAGTGCTAAGGGAGATGGCTGATATTGAGAAGTCACTCTCTGTCATTGTTGAAAGGTCATGGAGAACAGGAGAGATGCCTGAGGACTGAAGGAAAGCCAGTGCCACCCCAGTCTTCAAAAATGGCAGGAAGGAGGACCCAGGAACTGACAGGCCTGTCAACCTCAGCTGCATCCCTGGAGAGGTGATTGAACACCTCATTCTGGAGGTCATCGCTAATCATGTGGAGGAAAAGAAAGTTGTCAGGAGTGGTCAACATGGATTCACCAAGGGGAAATCATGCTTGACCAACCTGAAAACCTTCTACGTTGGTATGGCTGAATGGGTAGATGAAGGGAGAGTACTCAGTGTTGGCTGTCTCAGCTTCAGCAAGGCTTTTGACACTGTCTCCCTTAACATACTCATAGGTAAGCTCAGGAGGTGGGGGTTAGATGAGTGCAGAGTGGAGTGGATTGAGAACTGGCTGAATCACAAGAGCTCAGAGGATTGTGATCAGTGGCACAGAGTTCAGTTGGAGGCCTATAGCTAGTGTTCCCTAGGGTTCAGTGCTGGGTCCAGTCTTGTTCAACATAGAATCATAGAATGGTTAGACTGGAAGGGTCCTTAAAGATCACTTAGTTCCAACCCCCTGTCGTGGGCAGAGACACCTTTCAAGAAGGGCACTGGTACCCTGGGGTTCATTAAGAAGAGTGTGACCAGTAGGTCGAGGGAGGTTCTCCTCCCCCACTACTCTGCCCTAGTGAGGCCACATCTGGAGTAGTGTGTCCAGTTCTGGGCTCCCCAGTTCAAGAGAAACAAGGAACTGCTGTAGAGTGTCCAGTAGAGGGCTGCAAAGGTGATAGAGTACTGGAACATCTTTCTTAGAAGGGAAGGATGAGAGGCTTGGGTCTGTTTAGCGTGGAGAAGAGAAAGCTGAGAGGATATCTTATCAATGGTTGTACCTAAAGGGTGGATGTCAAGAAGATGGGCTCAGACTCTTTTCAGTGGTGCCCATCAACATGACAAGGTGCAGTGGGCACAAACTGAAACACAGGAAGTTCCATCTCAGGACTGTGTTAATGTGACATTGGCGCTCTGCTGCTGACGGTGTTCTTTGTCAGAGCACAAAGTCCTGTTTGGTTTGTGGTCAGTAAAGATTCCAGCACTGCTA
>VWZK01019137.1:0-23807 GCA_013396935.1 Baryphthengus martii | reverse complement strand
AGCACTGCTTTTTTAATGGATTAAGGCAATAACTGGTGGCCAAACTAAGCTTCTGACAGTATAGTTTCCCCTTTGGCCCTAAATGCTACTTATAAAACTTCACAAATACAGCTCCTAAGCTGGCAGGATGGTTTTCTTCGGCTAGAGGGTGAGCCCTTCTACAAGCTTTTGCTCTCCCTGAGGTTTATTGCAAAATGAGAATGTTCCCTTTGTCTCTGGCATCAACTCAGGTTTGTAAACTTTCTTAACCAAAGAAATACTGAGTTCGTATTCCAAAATACTTGGAATCGGTTTGTTGACTTTTGGGTACACAGGGCCATTGCTCTAACTCAGCACAGTTTTGCCCTTAAACTTCCGGATGATCCCTGTACACATTTTCTTGTTTATTCTATCAGAGGGCTTGTTCCTGGAAACTGGAACGTGAGCAGTTTCCAAATTGTGCTGAGGGTGATCCTTCTCTTTTGCTGTGAGAGTGCTTGTTGGAACAGATAATGGGCATTTCCACATTACTGATTTTTTAGCACTGCAGATGGGAATATTACCAGAGATCATGAATGGATGGGTTGCATACCTAGAGAGGCAGATTGACAGGTAGGATGTGGATATGGGGTTCAACTGGGAATTTCTTGCCTGTAGGGCAAGTGGGAAGGGGTGGTAGCTGAGAGGGGCTGCATCAGGCAGTACTGGCCAGTAGTGATGGCCTGACCTTCACAGCTTGTCCCCCTGTCCTCCAGCCCATCTTCTCTTGGACATCACAGCTTCTTTCTTCCTTTAAAGTTGACCTTGGCAGTATGTGTTCCAAAAGGTGAGTTCCCATTGAACATCCTAGTGCTTTGTCTTCTCTGGGCTCCCAATCCGGATGCTGCATTATCTTATCTTTTAATTGTTATTTTCTTGGTTTTAAGGGGATGGGAATGACAGAAGGCAGTGCTGGATTATAAGGACTGATTTATAGAGACTTTACTGGTGGGGCTGTTCAGAGTTGAAGAGTAATGTTTTTTCTTTGTGCAGTATTAATCAATTTGCATTCCATTTTCAACGTGACAGCTCAGATATAATTACTTTGCATCATGGGCTACTTCTGTGACTACTGTATAGTCAAGTGAACTTTTTAACCTGCTAAATGAATTCATACAGAGGAAGATAATGTTATTTATATTTAATTAAAAATTTGAAAACTAGGCAGAGGGGAAGAGCGTACACAAAAGCTATGTTACCCTTTATATTCAAGCTAATCGAGGGAAGCCCGGCGTGTTTTTCAGAGGTGATGAGTATGAGCTTTTGCTAGAGCCAACTGACTGTACTAAAGAGGTTGATTTTTAAAAAGGAGACTGTCCACTTGAATACTGTGAAGCTCAGCAATGTTAAAAAGATGCCTGATAGGGAGTACAACCTCCCTTCCTGGTTGGTCCTGCTTATTTCTTGATAATGTTGTCTTCAGAGCTTTGGGGTGGGGTGACTGGAAAGATGTAAATGCATATCGCAAAGTTCATTCTGTCTGTTTTATTCCCTATATATCTCTGTGTCTGTTTTGCACATTGCTAGTGATTTGATCTTGCACGTGGTGCTATAAGACACCTGAAAGCATTTAATTTTTCTCTTGCTTTTAATAAAGTTTATGGCCTTCCTTGTTGCCTACAGAATTTTTCAAATATGAATCCTAAAGGCTGAGGCCCCATAAGAAAGTACTGCACTCAGCTCTGGGGCCCCCAGCATAAGAAGGACATGGACCTGTTGGAGCAAGACCAGAGGAGGGTCATGAAAGATGATCAGGGGGCTGGAGCACCTCACCTACGAAGACAGGCTGAGAGAGTTGAGGTTGTTCAGCCTAGAGAAGAGGAGAATCTGGTCAGACCTTATTGCAGCCTTCCATTACTTAAAGAGCGCCTACAAGAAAACTGGTAGGGACTTTCTACGAGGGCATGTACTGATAGGAGAAGGGGTAATGGCTTTAAACTGACAGAGGGTGGATTTACTTCAGATAGAAGGAGGAATTTCTTCACTGTGAGAGTGGTGAGACATTGGAACAGGTTGCCCAAAGAAGTTGCAGATGCCCCCTCCCTGAAAGTGTTCAAGGCCAGGTTGGACTGGGCTTTGAGCAACCTGATGTAGTGAAAGGTGTCCCTGCCAATGGCAGAGGGGTTGGAACTAGATGATGTTTAAAGTCTCTTCCAACTGAAACCATTCTATGGTTCTATGAAATAAGAAAGCTCATTTTCAAGCACAGTTTTAAGATAACCTTATGAATGTTGAATGCCTGTGGTAAACTTGAGAAGTTAAATAACTTTTTAATACAATCCCATTCACTGTCTTTGGTGTATGATTGTCTCAGCTACTTAAAGTAGAAGCAGCATCTTTCTCTGCATCTTCTTTTTCAACCTATGAGCAAAGTGATTTACAGATACACACTTTGTGTATTAGTTGCTCTCTGTGTGGACACTACTTAGGTCCCAATCCTGCAGTGAGATTTCTAAGCATAAACCACTATGAAAGTCACTGGCGCTGGATGAGAAGACATGCATCTCTGAAGAGGGCTTGTTTCTTGTCTGGCTAGTGCTGAGGGAGAACAAGAGGCATGTTTTAGCATGGGAATGTTGGATAGCCTGTTTCGAGTGCACGGAAGGGACAGGAAGTTCTTAAAAGTAAAACTACTGTGTAGGACTGAGTCATAGTTGTTTATAGATAAAAAAATGAGTTTTCTTGTTAAAATAAACAGCAGTTGTGTTTACTTGCTGGCATTATCTCAGTGAAATGGTTATTTCAGAAGAAAGTGTGCTCCTGACTAGTAAGATGCTACCCAAACCTTACCCAAATAGAGGAATTTTGAAGCATTCCAGAGTTAAGCTGCTTTCAAAAGTGAAGAAATCATCTTGCCCTCTATTCTTTCTACTTTCTTCAAGCAACAGTTAAACTATCCAAATTTCAGTGTCATTTGTAGTTGGAAGAGACATGAACACCAAGCTGGAAAACAGTTTTACCATTATCAATTCATAGGCCCTTTCAAGATGGTGATAACATGGCCTCTATTAAAAAGGCAGAAAATTATGTTTATTTGATTGCAGTGAAGAATTTTTTTGCCTTTTTATCTGTACTACCTAAGATGTTTTCATACTTAAAGAAACTGATATGTTCATTTGTGTGTTTTTCTGATACAGTAGTGCAAATGTTGACAGCATTCCAGAGCCTTCTCTCACAGGGAATGATGCCATTTATCTTCTTGTCACTTATGCCTCATATTATTACACCCAAAACCAAATCCTTCATGTTCCAATTACTCAAAATAGAAGTTTGGTTTCTTACCGTGCAGACCATTGGCATCCATGCCTAAGTGGTTTCCATTGTGGATTTAACATGAATGAAGCTCCAGTGGTGCAGTGATGTTTCTGTGTTTGTTTAACTTCCGTGCTTTGTAATCATGAAAGTATCACAAGACCTTTGGGAAAGTACTTAATAAATGTGATCCTGCTGCTTGTATCTACTGGAAGAGGCATTTGGAGAAGAAAGGGGAAGGAGTTACTGAGAAAGAGAAAAATGATTCAACAGAAATACTTGTCCTTTTTTTTTATCCCCGTCTGGCTATTTCCATTGAAAACTGATCAATGACTGTCTGCATAGAATTGAGGATGTGAGATAGCTCTCAGAAGATATTTTTTTTTTTCTGTGGTTTTTGACGTCCTTCCATCCTCTGCTACATTAAACATGCTGACGGATGAAAATATTTAATAACTGTGAAGGATGTTTGCCTAGTTTACACTAATTTTTATTTATATCTTCCCTTTTTCTTAAGGAAAAAAAAAGCGGGAAAATGAACAATGTTTCATCTCATTTCTGAAATTTCTAACATAAATATGTATATCCCATGCTAGATGTTGAAGATGAACTCCTTCATACTGTTAGAGTTGTTCTCCATTAATAAATGTGTACACTATACTTAATGAAGCAGCACTTAGCTTTGCTAACATCGCTCTGGAGCAATATGGAGGTTCTTTTAACATACAAGTGGCTTCCCAGAACTCTTGCTTTGTAAATAAAATCTGTTCCCAGTGAGTCCTAATTGATAATGACAGTTAATGTAATACCTGCTGGCCAGACCTGGCCTTTACTAAAAGAGTACTTTGAATCTTGTTTATTGATTGCTGCTATCAATTTAGTTTAAAAAAAAAACAAACCAAACAAACAACAAACCAACATTCATTTTCTGATAATTTTATTTCTTTATTTGATGGAGTGAGTGAGGTTGAAGTCTCAAAACTCTTGTCTGCCTTTTTATTTGTAAATCATTTGGTGGTTTTGATTTTAGTTTTATTTATGACCCCAAGAATTACAGTAATAAATAAATGTAATTTTTAGTCTTGCTTGCCCAAAGACTGTCCAGAAATAGACACACAGAGTTTGCCTAACTCTCTGTATCACCGGTTCTTTATAAACTAATTATTGTTTATTTATCTGTGCAGAAAATGGTACTTGGTTGCAAGGCTGAGATGACATTCCCCTCTGTTGTTCAATGGTCATTAGGACTCCATATTTGGATGGTGCTGCACAGATAGCAAGTAATGAACAGAGCTTAGCTAGCTCTGCCACTTCTACAGAAGGGGTAGGAGTTGTGCCTTTAAACTTCTTATCTTCAGTATACTCTCAGAAGTCAGAGGTTTGATTTAATTGCCATTATCAGAAAATGGTTAACGTTAGACATAAATCATCCAGCGGTGACATTCATCTCACGTTTTTCTGCTTCCTGTCTCCCTTTGCATACATTTCAGTAGTTGGACTCTTAGTGCTGAATTACTTAACGATTGGAAAGTAATCAGCTTTTGAAGGGATAGCTCTTCCTGTTTTCCCTTTGTGTATTTTTACTTCAAAAATAATGTAGTTATTTTATACTACTTGCATTATACACTATACAAATGTATAGTGGAAGATATTTGTTACAAATGACCTGAAAAATTATAGTCCCTATAAGAATGCATGAAAAAGAATTAATTATTGATTCTTAGTAAATATTTATTTAATAAATAGTCATTATTCTCTCGTTATTGCTGGGCGTTGTTTGCTTTGTGCTTCTGATTGCGTTTTTATATCATTTTTAGTATATACGGTGCAGTTTTATCTAGCACTACACCAACAAGGGAGACAAATGCACTATGGAAAAATAGGAACAATAGCTATACAATTCCACAGGATATTTTTGTTGGGGTAATTTACGTAACAGTGTTTAGTGAAATAGTCTCTGATTTTAAGAAGGGGCTGTTTGTGCTGACTTGGAGGCTAATTTGTGCCCTTATTCACTCCGTGCGTCCCAGCGTTATTTTGGCAGAACAATTGTGCTCTGAATCCTTCCTTACAAGTTTATCAGCTAGTTAGAATAATCTGTCAGTCCTGGATCTGAAAGGGACATGGGTTAGAGTTGTTAAAAATGTATAGTTCAGCGTGTGCTTTACAAGTGACAAATATAACCAGTGGAGACATGCTGCAGTTTGAAATATTCTAAGGCACAGGAAGCACAATAAAGTATTTCACCCCTCAGCCAGTCCATTAAAAATTAAACATCTGTATAGTACAGAAGTCTTGTGCTGGCCTATGTAGTCATAAAACTATCAGAAAAAATTACACAATGCACTTTTATTTTACCATTGCTCTGTACAAATAGTAATCATTATTAAGTATTTCCCAGCTGTTTTTGGAAACGAATATATTAGTCTGTAATATATTTGGTGATAAATGTGGTTAGTAAAAAAATCTCTTCCTTTACTGAAAAGTATTTCAAAAATAATAGAAAATTATGAACATTTGGTAGCTCTTTTGAACATCCAGTAGTATGGTAAACAGAGTTTTGAATTTAGGGGTTTTATAGACTGTTAAAAGACTTGTAATTATTTTCATTTTCAGAAGCTTGCGTTCTACATATTCTGTTGTCCTCTGTTTTTCCCACCATGCCCTCTTACGGAATTCCAGTTTTGGTCTTTGTTAATAGTTTCTCTTTGTTAATGAGATGTACCTCTGCTGAAAATGGCTTGACAGCTAGTGTGATTGGCAGTATTCAAAACTGGTAGAGAAATCTGCATTTTTCTCAAGATGTTAAAAATTACTTTTTTTCTCTTACACACTGTATTTCCCCATCACTTCACTAGGATCCTTTCTTGACAGCAGGGCCAGGCAGTACTGACCAGTCATGGATTCTGCCATGCCAGGAATACAAGTGCTTTTTCTGAACACTAGCCTTTGCTTTTCAATCTTCTGTCTTTTCTGCATGGGAACGTGCTTGAATGATGTATTTTAGGGAGCCACAGGATTATTTGGAGTAAGGACTGGGAGGGGGAAGGCACAGATGCAGCATTCCTGCTGTCCTACCACAGCCCCTTAAAAATGAGATCCCAGCATCCCTTTGATACTGGTGTCTTCAGTGGGTGGAAATGGCTGCCTGGGAGCTAAGTTTTGGTACTTTTACAAATGTCTAGGACTGTTCCTGGCACTGGGATCAGCTGGTGCAGAATGACCCACAAACTATTAAAATGTTTTGCTCTTAATTCATGCCTAAGAATTTTTTTACCTGTGGTCTGCCAGGGATTGTATCTCTAGCGTTTAGCTCTAGAGATACCAAGACTTCATGGGAAATGCTTTCCCAGGGACAATACACCTGGGAGCATTCCCAAGCACTGTTTAGTTTAGACCCAGACTGAGTTTAGACCCATCCAGGATGGGGAGATGTGATACTAGTCCTTTTGCTCCTCCTCCATCTTTCCTTACGGAGGTCAGCACGGCTTCAGCCAGGTAGTGGTCAAGACATGGACATGTCTTTAATGTTTTGAGTGAAAAGCAGCAATCATCATGAGTCCCGGTGGTGGAGGAAGGAATTCCTCGATGGATGCTAAGACCAAACTGGCCAAGGATTATGAACAGAAGGGAAGTCTTGAATAACAGAGAATGGCATTTTAATTTCAAGTTCTTTTACAAAGCAAGTGTTTTGCTACATTTTGTGACTTTTGAGGGTGCCCGGCTCCATTCTTAAAGAAAGCCAGTAACTGCAAGAAGGCCTGGAGAGATGGGCAAAACTCTCACTGGTGCTATGTTCTGTGTGATAGGGGCTTTCTTGCAGCGACCCTGGTATGGATTTCTGTACGGATAGTGAATCTGACAATGCACACCATTTAATACTGAGACTCTGTTTTCCTCTGAATCTTTTCTGAATTGTTACCTGTGGTTTAATTTATGGGTCAGGGACCTGAAGTGGTTGTGTGGGGGTGGGGGTGACAACTTGTACTGCTGCTACCATCCAATCAACACTGTAAGAGAGTACGCTGAAGAAATGGGGGGGCGGCTTATATTTAGAAACTAGGTAGTTGGAGTACACTCGCCTAATATTCTTTTTAATTCTGTGAATGGCCCTCCCTCTTATTTAATTCTCTTTTTTTTTTGTTTTTCAAAGATTTGCTGTAAGAACTTTCTCCACACGAAACCTGGATCCAGCTGTCCCTGCAAACGTTTTATTTTCTATTTTTTTCTAAATTAAGAAAAAATCAGATACATTACCATAGCCTTTATGTTTACAAGTTTTGAAGTTGAGCAGATTAAATAGGAAAATCTGCAGATTTCCAGTAATCTATTGACAGCAAGTAGTTGAACTTGAGAGTTCTTGATTTCCTGGTATCTGTAAGAAGGCGTGAAAAGAAAATAAACTTTTCATATATTTTGCAAATGTTTGTGTTAGTTTTACTTAACTCAGTGTTAAATCCATTGATCATCTGCAAGAAATAAGAGGGTTTTTTTTTCCTCCCCTGATGTATAATTTGGCTTCTACAATTTGGCTGAACAGTTATGTAGGGTGAACAGCAGAAGCATCTGAGTGGCTGCTTGATGTCTCTTGCTCATATACTTAATAGTTGGGTTAGACTGGTAAGGGAGGTATTAGAAAGAGTTGGCTTCATTTATAGCATGTTGCAATTGTCTAGGCACTTTCACTTAATACCTAATTTCACTAAATTTTTACCCAATTCCTTGATCCTGTCTACACTCTCATTCTTGATGAAATTAAGAATTCCCAGTTTGTAAAATCCTGCCTAGATTTCTTTTGCAGCAATCTCCCATATCTCACACTTGGAACATATTTCTATAAAGCTGAGACATAGCTCAGTATGCTTTTACAAAGTATTTCCATGTATGTAGGACTTGTTAATAATGCGATTATGATCCAAGAAGTTCATTTTTTGTAGTTACCTAGAAATTTACCTGCAGTTTAAGTAAGGCGTTACAAACCAATTTTGTAATTGCACAGAACTGCTGCTTTCCAGTAGCAACATCACCCAAGGTTTTATCTTGCTTTCTTGTGCTTATTATATTGTATAATTTGTTTCTAGTCATACCAAACTGCTAGGAAATCTCTCTCAGTAATATAATTAATCTACAAATGTTACAATTCAGTCTTAGCAAGGTCTGCATTCCCAGAACCTCATATTTAACAAGATACTTTGAATCGTGTGCACACTTTTGGTGTTATGCTGTAGTTTTGGCACTCGATACAGTAATGTGTTCATATAGGAATACCTAGTGCTTGCATCATTTTAGCTTTTGATTACCAGCTCTGTGCCACTGTGCAGTACTTACATCTAGAGTTATAGGTCATAATTGGATTCAGAAGCCTATAATTACACAGTAGTGTCTTCAGAAGATTCATGGTGATCCAACTTACATTAAAATAGCATACAAACTAAAATCTCTTTGTTTGGCTTTAATGGTCCAGGATTTTAGTACGTGAGTTTTTGGATCTATAGTGGATTTTACGCATATATATCAGTTACTACTACTACTAGAATATGCATATGTAGAATTTATATGAAAAAAAACCTTTGAAACCTCATGCTTGCATTGTGTGAGCTGTATTCAGCATCATGAGTTTGTAGTGGGAAAATACCTGAAATCAATAAAGATTTTTGGAGCAGACCTATGAAAACTCCTTTTATTATGTGGAAACTTTACTGGGTGTCATATCCTTATACACTGTGTGTAGGCCAGTTGCTGTGTAAACAAGTGCTATCTCTACATACAGCTCAGGGATGCCAGCACCTGCCCCTCAGCAGAGTCTAGCAAGAGGAGAGATCACTGTACCTTAGTGCAGGTGGTAGAACTACTGAATTTTTCTCCTAAGCGATTTTGAAGATGGAGCAATAATAAAGAAATCATACAGATCTCGTTGTAACTATTTGCTTACCATAAGCTGTGTCTCCACAGATGGTGGTAGAACTCTGCCTTTCAGTAAGCAAGTTCAAGTTGCACAGTTGGTTAATACAACATACTAAAATTTTGGGTGTATTCATACTTAAAACCAACACTTAAAGAGCAGTTCTCCATTTAAATAGAAAAGGGAGTTTTGTCTTTGTTTAGCTCTGTTGAATTTCAAATTAATTTGTGATTTTCTGTTAAGTAGTGTTTGGTTTCTAAAGCTGGCGACTATCGAGTAATTTGCTTTCAAAGCAGGATGGCCTAAATGAAAAGGGCTGTCTAAATAAACTGATTTGTATTAGTATAATATTGAAGTAACAGGATTTGTTGAGGGAAGAGAATACACCTGAAAATAATTGTGGCTGATATTAAAACAAATCTCTGTGGAACAATTTTAATATGCTTTTGAAATACCTGAAATACATGATCTCAGCAAAGAATAAACATCAGGAAATTCTTCAAGATTTGGGCCAGAAATAGCAAGCCCAAGAATTACAAGTGTTGCTGTCGAAAACCACAGATAGTTCTGTAGACATGAAACTTTTGTTTCTGAAAGGCTAAAAATGTTTATTATTTGTCAGACTCTTGAGCTGCACCTAAGTTGTATACTGTATACAATTGCGAGACATTCTCCTTTTTAATACTATATAGTACTATTTTTAGCTGAACACTGTCTGGGGAGATCGTGGATCCCTGATATTTTGAGTCAGAATGAAATAAGTATGACAGATATAAAAGAATAGGAAAAGACCAACTCAATGCACACACTCTATGTCTGATCGTGTTCATCTTGAACTAATGGAAATTCAGATTTCTACTTTATCTTAAGCCACTGTGGCAGTTAGCTTCAGCCTTTCACTTTTTTCATAACTGGAAGAACAAATGCTACTTTCTAAATAAGGGGACAGTGGTTAATTCTTTCAACAAGGGAGATAATAGATTATTTCAGCCTCACTGAAGGTTCAGTAAAGTGTTATGATTGCTTAAACATCTACTAATGCAGAAACATCATGTAATATTTGTGCTCATTCATTGTTATTTAATTGGTTTCCAGAGCATAATTTTCTGTCTGTGCTTTGCCTGTTTGGAAGAGTTTGGATTAATAGTGCTAACTAACTGGGGATGTTTTTCATGTCCATGCAGATTATTGACTTTCTGGTTTTGGCATTGTTGGTTTTTATTTCCTGGGTCGTTTTCTTTTTAAATCTGGAATTATAGCAATACATTCTGATCCCCTTCAAAGCAAGGACTAGAGAAACATAACCCAGGAGGTTTTATGTTGTGCTTTTGATCTATGTTTTTTATGGGTGCAGTGTTTTAAGCACCACATATTCAGCGTTTGGGATGGCAAGCCTTGGCATATACAAGCTGGACAGACGGGACAGAGGAGAAGAGCAAGATGCAGGTGAGGGGACCGGTGGCTCAGTGTGACACCAGGGGCCATAGGTGAGCAGATATCCACTCGATTATACAGCCAGAGTGCTACCCTGCTGCAGACGAAAGAGCACGTTGGGTTTAAAATGTATTTCTAGTATGATGCTCACCATTCCTGCTAGTCAGACAAACTTTGTCAATAAGCATGGTAAATCGTTAATCTGTATTGTTGATTTTTTTTTAATGTAGAACCAGTTTATTCTGTAATTTATCAGACTGTTTTAAATGTATTTTATTACATGCCAATTCCAATAGCTTGTGAGTTTGAACTTGTACTTCTGTGACTGTAGTAGATTTTATAAGCAGTTAAACTCATTCACAGTAAGGGAAAGAAAGTTCATGTGCACCCATACCAAGTGACCATCTTCACGTTTCTTCCCTGAAGCAGAAGTGCAAGGGGTATGTTTTATTAAGAAAAGATAAAGCTTACTTTCATTATTAGCACTTTTTTTGAATGGTAGAAGTGTTGTTCTTTTTTTCCCCATATTGGGTTTATTTAAACTCTGCTTTCATGTAAACTACCTAAGCATTAAAATTTTGAGAAAATAAGACATTGACTTGAATTCATTATTCTTCACTTGAAGACTGTTGTAAGAAAGCCAGCTAGGTTCATATGAAGTTCTCTGTTTCCATTATGGTTTCATCTGAGTAGGGATCTGGTCACAACACATTTGCCTGCTAGAATAAACTCAATAGTTTAAGACTTCTTGTACAGTTAAAGCCAAATTCAGTATCTGTTGATGCTTTGAAAGGTAGCAGTACTGTTTCAATGAGCACTGCGTTTGCAATAGTGGTAGTTTCAAGTACCTATTTGATTTTCATAGTAAAGCAGCCACCAGCACTGGGGAGGCATTTGAAAAGGCTGGTACTGCTCCCCTGGGTGTTGGTAAATTCTCATGGCAGTGACAGAACTCCTCTTGAGTACTCATAGTTTATATAATTAGAAGGCAAATTTTCAAGAAATACAGTTGTCGCTGTGCTTAAGTGGTAGCTAATAGTGATATTCTTTGCAAAATATTCATTTTACTACAAGATATATTTCTGCAGCTGCATAAGGATTGGTGCTTAACAATTTAGGCAGATGTAATTTGGGAGTATTAAGACCAAGGTGCAAGGATGACTGGATGAAATTTCAAGCCTAAACAAATATACTTCTGAGGAGCTGGTGTTTCTCCAGGGTCAGAATTACAGTAAACACAAATCTGATTATGAAGGCAAGTTTTGAACCATAATGTAGGATCTACATCTACATTGAGCTCACTTTCCACCCACAACTGTGCAGGACAATGTGTAAACATGGTTAATATCTGCTGGTGTTGGGATGCCATTTTAGGGTTCTCACTGAGATTTCTCTGAACCATCAGCTTTTATCACTGAAATCCTTAAATCTGTGGTTCAATAAACACAAAAATTTCTTAGTAACCAGGTGACCCTACTTTTTTCTTTATAGTTATTTTACAGAGTAAATACTGCTAGGTTGCCCACTTAGTGTGATTCATCTTTTTTTCCTCAAGGTGATTTATTAAGAAAGCTTTCTGCTGCATCCCTCTTGCTGTGTGTAATACCACAGTGCACAGGAGTGAAGTGATGCATGCTTCACTGCTGCATGTCGGTTGTGGAATAGACTTATTAATGTTGCTGAAAAATCTCTCTACGAAAGTGAATGTGAGTTAAATGTAGGAAAACAATGAACTTTTACAGTTCTAGCTGATTCATCACACATGCTTACAAAGGGATCTTGGCCTACTTCATGATCCTAACGTGGAAAAAAAGCAGATATCTGGTGTTAACTTTGGCAGTGAATGTATTTGTAGCTTAGAGTATTAATTAAAGTGTTAAGAGCCTGGGGGATTACTTAAACATCTGTGCAGTTACCTTAATGTTCAGGAATGTATGTTTCTTTTTGAAGACCTTCCTTCCTTCATTTCTCTTCTAGGACTGCAATAGGAAAGACCAGATTGCCATAAAAGTTTCTAAAATTGTATTTCTGCATTAGATGATATCATAAAGGACTTCTCACTGGGGCTCGGGTTAGGAATTGTATTCAGAATATTGTTCCTGTTGCTATTTCCTGCTGAATTTCTCTATCTGGTAATATTACTATTTAGGAGGTGATAACATATGCATGTTACAGGTTAATTATAAAAGCCTGAAATGGGTAATTTGATTGTGCTACTATAATAATAGTAGTCAAGCACTCTGGTTTGCAGTTGCCAGCTTTAAATTATCGTGATTATTGTAAATCATGTGAGGGATTATGGGAGATAGAGCTCTCAGCTTTTCATTACAAATCTCCATTTTCTGTC
The DNA here is from genome assembly GCA_013396935.1 of Baryphthengus martii. Classification (NCBI taxonomy): domain Eukaryota; kingdom Metazoa; phylum Chordata; class Aves; order Coraciiformes; family Momotidae; genus Baryphthengus; species Baryphthengus martii. The sequence goes on along the minus strand of VWZK01019137.1, from coordinate 10,854 downwards.
CCGTGATCTAAGGAGAAACAACATGCAACCATCTGTCTGATAAACTGTGGTGGTGCTTTACAGACTACTACTTTCAGCTCTGCTGTGGAATAAGAGTGGGAAGAAGGAACATGCCTGATTATTTCTGTATCTTTGGTATTGAAACGCTCCTTACTACACAGATTTGTAGCTAAGAACTGTGTCTACCTCTCCATATAACTGCTGCATAAGAGAGTATTGGCAGTTTTCCATGTTAGGAACTGTGCATATGTTACACATACGCATAATTAGCTAGTATTGGAAACAAGATGAGCATGTTATACATACTCTTCTTTGCTATGTGAGAGACATTTCTCCTTTTTATCTTTAATAAGTAGAATCCAACTCTAGTATACCTCAACTAATGCATGCTTTGCCATTGTGTAAGTACACGTATGTCCCATCATCGGTGAGCAGAACAAGATCCCAGACCTACCTCTATAAACACTTTGGAGAATCAGGAGGGGCAAGTGTAACACACTAAAGACTCGAAAGCAGTGTCTAGAGGCACATGACGGTTAACTTAGAAATGAAATTTCAAACTTTTACATCTTCAGACGTTACTCATGTTGTTATCCATGGGACTAAGGCTCAGACTCTTCCCTGGAAATCTTGTTCCTGTTGTAGATAACTCCACGCTTGCTCTACGGTGACTTTTAGGCACTCATACTGCTTCTTGGGGCTTGTTTCTTCCTGGGGTGTTTCAACAAAGTGCACCAGCAGGTAAATAGTTCTTGATTTCAGGAGTGCAGTCAGAAGAGTGAGTGAAGAACACTGAGACTGGAATCTGGATTCTGAGTTTGGTCCAAAACCAGATACTGAGAAACTTTTTTGAGGTTTAAAAGATCTGTCCTTCAGAGTCAGGGACCTAGACTGGAGGATGAGACCTCCAGCAAGTGAAAGCACTGTTTTGTTGAGTTTGAGGTGGAAATTGCGGAAAGACTTACGAAAGTTCTAGGCTGATGGGGCAAAGGTTTTTGTAAGACGAGAAATACTGAGCACATTCGTAATAGGAAAGGACAGGCAGGAGATAGTGGAAGGTCAGAAGAAAACCTGGAAAGGAAGAGAGGAATTGTAGGACAGGGAGCAAAAAGGAGGGAGCTGAAGGACCTTCATCTGCTTACTGCGTGAGAGAAATCTTCTGATTGTTTCAGCATTAATCCCCTCCTTTCTTCCTTCCTCAAAAATAAAAGAATGGAGAGGGGAAACGTGTTAGATGACTTCTGGCTGGTGACCTCATTGGCAGCATTGGGATGGTTACCCATCTGGAGAGAAGCTGTTAGGAAGCTCCCTAGTATTTCTATCTGTGCTGAACAGAGATGTCTCAGTGAGCAGAAAATTGATGTAGCCTGTAATTACCTTCTTTATCGTAGGCTATGTCTTAGAATAGCTTTAATATTGGGACATAAATTGAATACCAAATTTGTTCAGTGCTCTACCTAATGCCCCTAAAGCATTTTTTGGGTACCTTTAAAAGAAGTGGGGCCTTTTATAGGCTACCCTGGCAAAGGAGGTGTCCTCACTTTTTGGCAGAACAGCACCATCCATTCTGTCTGAATGACTCTATCCTTGAGTCATTGCTCCCATGGGGAGAGCTGACCTCTGGCCCAGACATGGGTGTTGATCTGTACCGACTGAACCATCCTGCAAATTTTGGTGCTCTGTTTCCAGTCTTTCCTGTTTATTCTGAAATTTTTGCGATAGACTTTCTGTTGGCTTGTGGTGAATGAGATGCACGGATTTTGGTACATGACAACCAGCCTTCTCACCAAAATGCCTACTCTACCAGGCTTTTCTTGTCCTCCTTCTGGCCCTATCTGTTCAGTCATCCTTGTCTGTTTGAACTAGATGTACATAGAGAATAATGTTTTATTAATCTCCTTATTTCTCTCTACATGTTTCATTCCAGCCTCTTCCCAGGCTGTTTTAGATCTCCACTCTTCATTTTTCTGAAGGATAGCGAGTGTCATTTGAGGTCTTCCTTGCACTGTCACAAATGAATCCATCTGTGCTCCTTCAAGTACATAGTTTTTAATGCACTACTTTCCTATCGACAGGTGTAATTCTCAGAAATACCCACCAAGACCTATTCATCCAGCAGCTGAAAGATACTTAGGAGCCATTCATCAAGAATATGAACTTCTTTTGAAAGACAGGCCTGAGGGGCATGACATTTAACTCTACCTGCTCATCTTGACATACTCTATGTTCATTGTGGCAGCTGGGACATCTGAAGCAGAGTGTCTGGGACATGCTTAAGAAAAAAGAGGATGTGCTCTTAACTCAGTGCTTGAAAATCACTTTCCTATGTAAATTTTCAAAGGAAATTGGTTCTTCCTTGAGGTGATTTCTTGTGATGGTCCTCATTTCAGCCATGGTTACAGGAATGGATTGCTTCTGGCAGGAAAACAAGCACAGGGAGTCTCATTCTGCTTCAGTATTCTGTGAACTGTCTTTCATGGGTGGATAGGTATAGCTGGTTCCATCCCTCTGCTGGGCTCTGTATAGCAGGCTAATATACAGAAACAACAGATTTATGGCATGGTAACTACAACTTGCTTTGGTATTTGAGTCTGACTTTATGTGATAATTTTCATTAAAAAATCATGAGCTTGTTTCAAGAAAAGCACTCACTGCAGTGAGAAGCACTCTTACCTTCTCACACAGCTGTTGCAACTAAGTCACTGGAGACAGTTTCTTTCTTTATTAGATCCCTGAGTAATCAGCTACCAGAGTAAGATCTATTTCATAAAAGCATCTAATCATTGATTGCTCAAAACTTACAAGTCATAAAATTACCAAAAAGTTCTAATACCTACATGTGGTCTGAGAACAAAGCACTATGCAGATTGCAAAAATCTTAGCTTATCTATGCATTTTTTTCATATCTGAGACCAAATACTGACATGATATTTTTATCTTTATAACCATTGCTGTGAGTTCTCAGTTAGACAGTGATGTATTGTATAATTCGTCCTGCCCTGGCAATCTAACTGTTGTCCACTCTGATTCATTATTTTTGGCAAGACAAGGTAGCTTTTTCTTTTTTTTTAAAGCAATGTTTCTTTTCAATATAACTTTTTGTTAGTTTGTTTATCTGTATAGTTCATTTATTTTCAGAGTTTGGTATTTTTTTTTTAAAAAATCGTGTTCAGGTTTTATTTCCAGAAAATTGACTTTATTTTTCTTTATGCCCAGTACAGAAATACTTACAAATATAACTACTTGTCAGTAATCTTTTCAAGGACTCACAGTGTAACAAAATGAAACCTTTGATCCTTCAGTTTAGATTCTTAAATACTGACAAGATAAATTACAGCTTCATTAATTTAATGATTCAGTAATTAAAAAGGAGAATTCAGAGGAAAAGCGTAGAAGAATGGTTGAAGTATAAATGAATTCTGCATTAAACTATCATTAAGTGCAAGAACAATGAATCATAAATTGCATCTGTACAAATGCACATGCTCTCTGTGGGGAGACAGTAATTATTATACCCAGGAGCATTCTCTGTAACATCTCCCACTCGGTTACTGTCAGCATCAATTAGTCCATTATGATGAAAACTTCTGAACTTATCTGGTTTTGAAGAGAAATGAAAAACACATATCCCTTTACTTGAGGGTTTTTTCTTCTTGTAAATAGTTAGGAGACATTGATAACTTGAAGCTCTCTTTTATACAAGGACAATTACATTTACAAACCCATTGGTAAACATACCTTAGAAATGCAAGAAAACTTCAAACTTCTTTTTTAATGATGTCATTTACTATCCAGTTATAAGTGTTTCATAAGGAAGTTATTAGAGATTATCTGATTTGGCATACAGTGGTATCTTCAGGGATCCCTTGTGATATCTGCATAGTGAAATAGGAAGAGAAAGCACTCTCCATTTCTTTTCATTTAAAGTGTTAACTGAGTTTATCTGATTCTCTTTTGCAATTACTTGGCATTTCTGTCATGTACTGTATAAGAAAGCATGAGACAACTGCTGAGGAATAGTCAGATGTTATATTACGTAAGTGTATATATGTAAATATGTAAGTACATTTCTATTCCTAATACAGCCTCTTATTGCCCACAGGCTGGAAGCCAAATCCTGCCATCCGTGGTGCTCCTGCCAGCCCCTGAAAATAGGCCTCTTTGAATTCCTGAGTCTGATTTAAGATTGTTGATTTAATATTTTTAGAAGAGAAAACAAATCTAAATCAGTGGAGAAATAATTGGCTGAAAATGTGAGTTGCACAAGATACATATTCTTGGCACCTCAGGGAAAACACATTCTGAAGAAATTCTCCACTCCGGTCCTGTGTTAATTTTGACTATCCCACCCCCTAAAATAAATTTCTGCCACTGATACTTTCTGTTCCCTAGTTAACCACATATAAAGAAACCTTAATATTTGGTACTGATGCTGTTATAATTGGACTCTGTTCTGCATTAGATGGGCAGCACATTGTCTTGCACCTTTCCTGAGATGTATCAAAAAGACTTCAAGCTGGAGAGGCAGTGTGGATGCCAAATATGCGTGAAAATGAGAAACGGGACTTAAAATAAATGACTGCCGTGACAAGAACTCACAGTGTGAAACAGATGTGTGATACAAATATATCCATAAATCCTATAATTTAAATGTATAACATGTATGCAAGACCATGCAGTCTTACAGAAGACAGGTAGAGGGGTATGGGTTAAATGCTCAGGTTCCCTGAGTGCCTCATTGTGATCAACTTGCAGGGAGGTATTCTGGAGCTGGTTTTTTTTTATTATTTATTGTTTTGAGTATTATCCAAAAAGCAAATGGGGACTGCTTTTAAAATAGAACTGAAGAAAAATATGAAAGCAACTATATAGTGGTGTTGCTTTATAGGGCCCAAAATCTGTGACATGGAAAATCTCCTCTGAGTATATTTCCAGGCGTGTTACAGGCCAGTAGTGCCTTGTCTAGTCTTCATTGAGATAAGGAGCTGGATTTGAGATCTCCTCATATGGAATATTTTACTCTGAAATAAAATGCTGAGTGCTTTCAACTAAGAACTTTAAAAGACTTTTTTTTCCCTAATCTGGTAGTGTTTTTCTTGTAGGGTCATTCTTCAAATTCAGGTTTTGTAAGCTAGAAATGTTTGAAAGCATGAAGAAAGGGAAGACTGAAATCAGTGAGAAACAGTTCTTCTTAAGCAATTTGTAGAGTTAAAGTCATAGTGTATGACTCCTGCAGCTTTGTTAAACAGAGCTCTCTAACAGTAAGGCTCTTTGTTATCCAAATTGTGGAGGAAAGCCAGAAGAGAAATATATTTGGAGTATAAAAGTACACAAAGTACACGTGTGGCCTGCAAATAATTCATCCCAGAAAACTAACAGAAAGCAGTAGAAAAGCCACGACTAAAATGCAAGTCTTAGTGCCTCTTTTTGCCTCATATGAGACTGCATTAGTGACTGTTGATGTACAAAAATAAGATCAATACTTGACATTAATAAAATGTTTATTTTTAACATGATTACTGCATTTACTCATATTCCAGTAGCATTTGAAGCCACAAGTATCTCAGCATGTTGCAGAACAGCTGATGAGGCTTGGAAACCTAGTGCAAGGAACAGCCCATGGCTGAGGATCTAGAGTGGGTGGAAGAGACTGTGTTTTAGCCCTTCAGCCCTATGTGCATGTGCACCTCACAGCTGCACTTTTCACTCCTGGCTGACTTTAGCATCTACCTCCTTAACAAACTTCGGTAAATCCCTTTCTTTAATGTTTAATCTAATCACATGCAGTCTTTGTTGATACCACCAGTTATGTTGACCTTGGAGCTGTGTGCTCAGAGGTGCAGGTTTTACACATTGCACTGCATAGCCCAGTGAGGTTCAGATTCTCTGACTCTACAAGAGGTCTGAGGAGGTGCCCTTGAGGACAGCAAAGCTTATAACCAGCTAACTTCAAAAGTTTGTAGAAAGAAAGTCAGTTCGTTTTGCTGCATAATTTTGAGTGCTCGTGAAGAGTTGTATTTTTCCTTCTTGTGTTGGAGAAATCTGACCCCTGCTGAGCTGAAAGTGAACCTGCATAATGGTATTTGTTAGAGTTTTGAGGAAACAACCTAATGGAGCAGTCATATAGCTCTCAATCAGTGAGGCAGGAAGTGGAGTAGCTGGTTTGGGATGTAACAGGAGAATGGGCTTTCTGGATTTGTTGTTGAGTGAAGAAAAGTTTGAAGAAAGTGGCCACCATCTTAGCTCACAAGTAATGCTTAGGTTGCATGTGAGCCGTTTGTGGAACTTTGAAAGCCTTGTCATTTAAAAATTCAGATCATGTAAAATATTTAGGTTAGCAGCTGCAACACTTAATGGCCAAATTAAACTCAACTGGAGATCAGGTAATTTTTTTTGCTATCCCCTAAATCTTCCACCTTCGTCCTCAAAAGCACTGTCCTAAGGTGCAGCTTACACCATTTCAAGAAGTGGACAGGAAATGAGAGCCATGGTGTTTTAATTTTGCCCAAGTTACATACTAAGTAGGCCTAAAGTAAAATTTATATCTCTGAATTTTAAGCCCTGTACCTTAAAGCACTAAGCTATTCACCCAGGGTGCTGGTTAGTCATGAGCTTTTTTATCCAGTAAATTTCGTTTGTGTGTTTCTGTATTAGCAGTTTGCCAAATCCTCCCACACACTGTTTTTTTTCCTAAGAGCAGTGACAATTTTGGAAACATGCATTTCACAGGTGATTTTCTTAATATTCTGTATTTCCTTTTGGAAAAATATTTTCTTCTACCTTCTTACAGTCCTAGTTCATTGTACCACAGTTTTAATCCTTACAGTAGTTTTAGTCTTTAGTTAAAATTAACAGCTTTCTTTCCCCATATTATTTTAGACTTTATTTGCATATTTAGAAATATTTAATCCAAAAGGAGTGGGAGATGGTGAGAGGAACAGGAATCATATTATTCGAAATCTAAGCTTTCCTCTTCTGCAGAAAATCGTCTGGAGCTGGCTGATCCTGAGTCAAAAATGCCATCCTCTTTCAAAAGAACAGGAATAGTAGGATGTATAAAGCCGAAAGAGAACTACCTGAGATAATCCTTTCACTTTAGCTTTGGTAAAGCCTCAAATGGACTACTATTTCAGACTTGGGCTGATTGGAAAGAGTCCAGAGAAGGCCTATGAGAATGATCAGTGATCCAGAAGACTTAGTTGAAAAATTGTTGGTTTTTTTCCATCTAGAGAGGAAGGGAAGTATAACAGTTTTCAGATAGGTAAAAAAAGGGTAAGGAATAACCTTCATTTTCATGGGGTGGGAAAAAAGGTAGAGGAATTGAATTATATGAGGAGAGGCATGAGGTACATATTAGAATAACCTTCCTAGTGGCAAGTATAGTCATGCATTGGGATAGATTGCCTAGGGAGATTGCAAAATCCTTGCAGGTCTTTAGAAAAATCCAGTAGGCAGAAATGAGACTTAAGCAAGAATTAATTGATCTGACTCTGAAGAGTAGCAGAGGACCAGTTAATGTCTGGCAGGCCTGCCCAGCCATATTTTCTGTAGTACTGTTACACAAGATGTCACTTACTTGTACCCTGTAGTTTTTTTTGCTTGAAAAGCAAATTGTCTGATGAAGGTTTGTTGTTGTTGGTTTGGTTTTTTATTCAACCTCTAGTAAATTCTAGTTTTCACTTTGTTTCAACCTTGTAAAAGACTTTTTTCCCCCTTATTTCTGTTCTTGATTCCTCAGTATCTCTTCTATATCATTAAAGAGCAATCTAGTGTTTTTAGCCTTTTCCATGTACGGGTTATTATCAGGTAGAACTGAGTAATCCATTATGTAACTGGGTCTACTGGTTACAAAAAGATGCTCTAGACTTCAAGTAATATTTTAATGCCCTTGCTCTTTTGAAGTTTGTCACTTAAGTTTGGATGTGAAGAGTGGCTACAACACCCTAGTAATACATCTCTCTTCATAGCTTATACTTGGTATTTCCCTGTTAATTTACCAAGAAAATTTCGCTTTTAAGTTCCTGATATGTCAGCAATAGTTTAAGCTAGTAGAGTTCCGGATTTCTAGCTGCCTAGATCTCAAAATGTTTTACATAAACATTGACTGACCTATTATTCATAATATTCCTTCAGCTCAAGCAGATAATTAACTGTAGCTGGGAATATGACATGTTTCACTCATGGAAGACAGCCTAAATTTCTGGATACCGCAAGAGCTATCTTGTATTTAAAGTGAAATTGCTACCTACTTAGAAAGTTTGGACTTCTCTGTTTGCACCCTTTACAATGCTGATGGCTTCTTTTAATATGCTGATGGCATATTAATTCCTGTATTGGGCCTTTGACTGCAGTGCAGACCTCCTGAGGTATCCTGTCCACTTATATACTCGTAAGCATAATGCAGTGGAAAACACAAATTCACCTTTTATCGCTACTGTAAGTGCCAAAAAAGGTATCAGTTGATAATCAGCTGCTAAGAAAATGTTCCGTTTATTGTTATGTCAGAGAGGCAAATACTGGCAAATCTGTAAGAACAGAAATGTGATTCAGTGAAGCACTTAAAACATGAAGGGCAAGATTTGCTGTTAGACTCCTAGGGATATGAAGAGATTGAGATGGGGAGAAAAAGGCTCTGACTTGGAACTAGAACGTGACCCCTTGCCTAGGGTGTACTGGTGAGGCAAGTGAAGGGGTTAAAGGAGGAAATCATGTTAAGAGCCTTAGCTATCTGAATAGAGGAAACAAGGGAAAGATGGTGGAAGGTTCTGATAGGTTTTGTTACTGATTCCTTGAAATAATTTAGGGAATTCTTTGCAGAGAATTGTAGATAAAAAAGCTGATGAGAGACTTTAAGGAGCGAGTTCACAGCTGGAAAACGGCATTTCAGCTGAGTTTGTGAAACCTCATTATATTTGAGAAGAAGAATTTTAAGGTAAGAAGTTTGAATCTAGGAAGGATCCTTGAATCACAGGGTATCTCAAGTTGGAAGGGATCTATGAGGGTCATTGAATCCAATCCCTGCTCCTCACAGGCCTACCTAAAACTGAACTGTATGGCTAAGAGTCTTGTCTAGAAACTCCTTGAACTCTGACAGGCTTAGTGCCATGACCACTTCCCTGGGAAACCTGTTCCAGGGACCAGCCACCCTCTTCGTAAAGAATCTTTTCCTGATGTCCAACCTGAACTTCTCCTGACAGTGTCATTCCATTTCTTTCTATCCTGTCACTAGTCACTGGAGAGGAGACCAGCACCTCACTCTCCACTGCTCCCCTTGAGTAAGTTGTAGGCTGCCATGAAGGCACCCCTCAGCCTTCTCTTCTGCAGATTGAGCAAGCCATATTGCTTCAGCCACTCCTTGTAAATCTCACCCTCGTGGCCTTTCACCATCATGGTCACCATCCTCTGGACACATTCAAATAGTTTGATGTCCTCTCACATCGAGGCACCCAAAACTGCACACAATACTCAAGGTGAGGCCGCACCAGTGCAATGTAGAGTGGGACAGTCACCTCTCTTGGTAAGCTGCTATGCTGTGCTTGATGCACTCCAGGACATGGTTGCCCCTTTTGGCTACCAGGGCCACATTCAACTTGCCATCAGATGTCTGGAATTATTTGATTGGAGAAATCTTAAAAATGCATGTGAAGACTCCATTTTTCCTTCTGTTAGAGACAAGTATTTTCAAAACAGATTCAGGAGAAAGTAGTTTGGGACTCCAAGCAAGTGCCGTGCACCACAATTAATGCAATCTGGAGAGATGAATAAAACACATATAAAGAAAATTATGTTTTGACTTCCTTTGAGCTTAGTTGTAGAAAAGATATCTAACTGGAATTAGGAAGAAGTAAAATATAGGAGGAATACAATAAAGATAGAAATAGGATTCCTTATGCCAAATCTTGCAAGTACAAACGCTCTTCTTATACATCTATTGGTAACCCAGTGTAATGGAAGGGCAAAATTTCTGAACAATCAGTTAGGATTTGTGAATCCAGGTCATGTGTCTACTTGAAAATAAGCCATCCTTCCTCAGTGGCCCCTGAAATCATAGGGTGTCCATAGTATACCATCTTTCTTCCAAAGCCTATCATTTATATCCTGGGTTTTGTATGCTGCCAGCAACTTTTCAGTTCTGTATCTAAACATACAGAATCATGAAATCACAGTATGTGTGAAGTTGGAAAGGATCCCTGGAGGTCATCTAGTCCAGCTGGCCTGGTGGGATTTCATTAGTGCTGTTGTCCTGGGCCATGTCCAACTGGGTTTTCAGTATCTCCAGACTCCACAACCTCTCTAAGCAACCTGTTCCACTGTTTAATCACCTCTTCTGTAAAAACGGTCTTTAATGAAGATACTAAACAGCATTTATTCTTGGGATGCTTCACTAGTGACTTGCCCTCAGCTAGACTTTGTACCACTGATGGAAACCCTTTGAGCTGGGCATTTCAGTCAGTTTTTAGTCCACTTCACTTGCCTTATGTCTAGTTTGTACTTCACAGAATCACAGAATTGTTGAGGCTGGAAAAGACCTCTGAGATCAAGTCCAACCTATGACCTAACACCACCATGTCAGCTAGTCCATGTCACTAAGTGCCACATCCAGTCTTTCCTTAAACACCTCCAGGGATGGCGACTCCACCACTTCCCTGGGCAGTCCATTCCAATGTCTGATCACCCTTTCTGGGAGGAAATGCTTCCTAATATCCAACCTAACCCTCCCCTGGCACAACTGCAGGCCGTGCCTTCTTGTCCTGTCACTAGTTGCCTGGGAGAAGAGCCTGATCCCCATCTGACTACAACTTCCCTTCGGGTAGTTGTAGAAAGCGATAAGGTCCCCCCTGAGTCTTCTCCAGG
>VWZK01019129.1:0-27165 GCA_013396935.1 Baryphthengus martii | reverse complement strand
GCTGGGCTGGGCTGGGCTGGGCTGAGCTGGGCTGGTCTAAGCTGCCTGCAGCTCAAGGGAGAAAGTTCACTTCAGAAGCAGAACTGCTGAAAAGTCTTTTTTCCCTTCATGCACCAGCTCTGCAGCTGCAGCTGATTGTGCTGTTTATTAACTCTGATTCTGGTGCTTGTCTTGGCATCCCGGGAAGATGTTCAGCTTTTGTTCTAAAAATGAAACAATGTCCGGAGAGATTTCTGTCGTCACTCAGTGCATTTGTGCAAATTGCAGCTGTGAAAGGTAATGCAGCTGCAAGGTAGGAACTGCACTTTGATTCAATTTGAGTTCCTGAACTAGAACATGTAAAACCAAAATCTCGACGGGATTTTCTCTGAACCTTAGGGGCTCATTCTGGTCTTACTCAAATTGATGTGAATGGGAATAAGATAATGGGATAATCATGGGACAAGGGGGCAGAAGCAGGTCTGCATTTTCTTCTATTGATTAGACTTTTGTAGCTAACAGCAGAATTTTGTTTAAAGCAGGTTTTAAATCCTTGTTTTGCCTTTCTTTCCTCATCCCTGAATTATAAGTAGTGCATTCCAAGGAACTTGAAACAAGGAGCAGGCACTTGGAACTTGCCAGGTTTCTGCCATGGTAATTCTCCTGTTCAAGATGATTTCAACCAGCTGACACCGTGGCTGTTTTGTTAGCACTGTATAATAGATGCTGGATAGTACATTATTCAATTTGCTAACAGGCTTTTGTACCTGGAGCTGTGTTGTCCTTCTAGCACATAAAGGTCTTGCTGCTCCTCCCACGGGTTCAGACACCATCCTCACCTATATGAATTGGAATGATCCAAACTCATTTTGTGCCCCAGAAAGTGATACATTAAAACTTCAAAAGAATGTTTGTGGACTCTTGCTGTGAGCCTCAGCTCAGGTTTTGGTTTCGATCATTTCTGACAAAGCGACACAGGACTTGTCTCGTAGCTATGGAGAGTGAGACCAAACTTCTCACCTGAAGCTCTGCATCTTTGTCTCCACTGTTGCAGAGACAAATGCACATGTTTTATTGTACATGTTGCCACAGCCCCTGAGTGAGGCAAACCTGAAATTGCATGAAGCCCCAAAGCATCATGAGGGCTTAATCACAATACTATTTTTTCTGTCTCCTCATCTCAAGGCAAATCAGGATTTTTTCAGGATTATAGGAACAGAAAAGCCTGAGTCTTTCAGGTTTCTGTACAACAGCCCTGACTCCGTTGTACTGAAGTAACACCCCCTTTCCTCCCTGATCGTGTGGTGGTGACACTGGATATCAGCAGACCCTTCCCAACGCCCCAGGCCATGCCACAGTGCCCCTGCCTCTCTGGCTGCCCAAACACAATTCCCTCAGCTCGCTGCCCTGTCTCCTGTACCGCTCTGGCACCACCATGTCCCATCCAAGGTCCTTGAGCCCCTGTACTGTGCTGTGACCACTCCTCACCTGCCGTAATTCACCCACTGAGGAGGTCAGTGGCTTTGTGCTGTGGCCATCCCAAGGCTACACACGATACTGAACCAACTAGGACGTGTATGTTGGTTGGCCCGCTGACTGTTGCCCAACAGAATACAAAGTCTTCAAGATGGGAGGCTTGTGTTCTAGCCAGCTATTGCTTTTTGTCTTTACATGAAATTAGGATCTTTGAGACTCTAGATCTCTGACAATAGAAACTCCTCGGCAGATCAATCGCGACTGACAAAGATCCTCTTGAATAGGCTTTACTGGGCTGCTCCCATGGGTCCACATACCTCATGGTGCTATAAAACTTTTGCTCTGTTTCTGCCTTTTCCTGCTCTTGCAGTGGGCCACGGGCTTTGGTCCCAGTGTACAATACCACACTCCCAGCTGTCCTCCCTGGTGCTGAGGGAGGGGATGTGCTGGTTTATGTTCTCTTCAGTGGGGGTCCAGAAAGGGGGATCATAAGCAGAAAACAACCTCAGGATGGGAAATGCGATGCCCAGGGAGATGTGTGCCAGTCTCATCTGTACTTAACAAGAGGATAACCTTGATCAGCCATGATATGAGCACTGCTTATTTGTGTTGGATGGTCAACCAACAATGTGGTTCTGAAAGATCTCAGCCCAGCCCTCTCCCAGCTCTTTCTGAGCTGTTCACCAGACCAAATCCACACACTTTGTCCTCTTCACCTCCCATACATCACCACGAAGGAGTACCCCTCCATCTTACTTTGTGCACCACCACAGTACTTTACTTCTCTCAACATGAGCAGGGTGCCCTAGTTTTCTAAAACTCTGGGCTGGCAAGACCATACACCAAGGAAGTCTGCGTCTGCTACTAAGCCCATCAACATCAAGAGAGTCATTGTGTCAGCCTTCCAGCAGTAGTTACCTCCTGAAAGTAAGCAAGGGATCAGTCATCTCAGACATATCATGAGAGGAGATACCATTGTGTCTGATCTCAGTACAGAGCTGTGTTTATAATCTCAGTCATCAGATTATCGTTATCAAAGATGTCCCATCACAATAACCTGCACCAGACTCTGCATTGTTGCTCTCTTCCATGTTTATGTTATTTGTTGTCAAGAGAGCCAAGTCACGGGCAAATGGGACCAGACAGACCAAATATGTTCTGTCAGGTTTCAAGGCTCAAAATCAGCTATGAATCTATTCAAACAGATAAGCTGGGACCTCAATATTTCATGCTGTAATGAGCTAGTTTTGTTATCTATAATGCAATTAATATGTGCACAACGTACAGGGTGATAGGTTGATAAATCCTGCTTTCTGAGAGCAATTTTAACGACAGTTAGAAAGAAAAAGTGTTTGTGTAGCTTTCAAGGTTTGTCCATTCTTATATCTTTAGAGAATAAATATCAAGTCTTGACATGACATTCTTAAATTAAAGAACTAGGGCTGACAAGGGAATTCCTACAGAGCCATCTTTCCATATAGAGTTGACAAAAAGCGCCTTCTGCTCTCCAGCAAATACCAAGTACCAATAAAATCCTAGGAGAGTCAACTCCAAGCAGAGGCAGGGCTCCAGATTCCTGTTCACTGGGCAGATCTAGATACAAGGATCCAGCTGTCCCTGAAGTCAAGACACCTCCATCTGTCCCATTTTGGTAGATGATCCTGTGTCATTCCCCTTCTCTGTCTTTCCCAGAGGCTAAGTGGGTTGATTTTTTTTCAAGCAGCACCTTTGTGGAAGACCTTGAGATCCATCAATGAAAGGCTGTGCCAGGTGCATGACTGTTAACGTAGGCAGGGATGTTACACGTGGTCCCTACCTGAGTCATCTAGGGAGGGGTACAGTCCCTCCAGGAGGAACAAGGGAAAGTCAAGGGAATGTGTCAACAGCAACAAAGACCCTAGGAGATGGTACCAAGAGGCCTCTAGTTCAACCTTCTGCTCAGAGCACAGTCAGCTACAGGATGAAGAAAATGTCCACAGGTGCCCGTGTGTGGCAGAGGGTGGATGGCCAAGGATGAGACCAGTGATCCCAGTCCCGTGCCCAACCAACAGTGAGCAAGTTGGGATTTATGGTGCCTCCGAGATGCACAGGAGCTCTCTGCCCAGGGTCCCTGACTGAGCAGATGCTTCATTACACCCATGGAATTGTGCTGGGTCTAAACAAAAGTTCATCTTAAGATGCTCTCTCCCATGGCTAAGAACAGAAGGTGACCAGGAAAGTGTGTAAAGACACACAACCTCAGAACGCTCCAGCCTCCCACAGTTCGTAGTTCAAGAAGGTCCTAAGACTAAATCGAGTATTAGCTTTCTCTGGTAGCTGTGAATTTAGCGCCACGTCAGTTGAAAAGTTAAACTGGATGGATTATTTCCTCTGAAAGGAAGTGAAATGAGTGGTGGCATACCAGAGAATCCAGACCCACACTGTGGATGCTCCAGCCACGGTAAAAGTTTCACAATCCTACTATATAAGACGTCAGAGAATCCAACCCTGAGCCGCACCGTTTCAGAAACCAGGTGCTCCTGCAGCAGTGTGAGTTACAGTCAGAAGCCAACACACAGCTATGGATCCTCAGCAATTCTGACTGGACACCACCTGCTGTTTCTCCTGCTGCCCCTTGTAACATCATCGGCCACCAGCGAAAAGATTTCAGCTCTGTTGGCTTTGTAACTGCAATTCAATTATCTCCAGACTGCTCAGATTGTCCCTGATCCTGGACTAGCGCAGCCTCCTTGGCTTCTCCTTGTCAGTTTTGTGTCCCAGGCCCCTGATCATCTTGGTCTCTCTTTACTGACCCCACTCTGCTGTCCCCACATCCCTGTTGACGTGGGAGTCCAGAGCCACATGCAGTGTTTCAGGTGTGGCTTTGGCAGTGCTGATGAAGGAGGATGGTTGCTGGGCTCCATCTGATGTGCTACCATGTTGTCCCCAGGGTAGCCCAGTGGTTCCCTTATCTGCAATGAGAGCACACTCCTCTGGTCTGGATCCAAACTGGACCCAACGATGGAATTATTCTGCCCCGTGTATAGGACTTTTGGATCTCTCCTTAGTAATCTGATGAGGTTTCTGTTGACTCGCTCCAAGATCTAGTTTCCAAGGTCCCTACGGTTTGATGTTGTCTCATTTGACACAACTGCCATTCCCCCTGATTTTGCATCGTGCGTTTGCTCACATTCTCTGTCATTGTCCAAACATTGAATGATCTGGACCCAAATATCATCATGGGGACACTCACATTGTTGCCCACCAGCCAACTGTCGGTCTGTTGCTGACGATTGTTAAATCTGGTGGCCTGGCCAATTTTCAACTACCTAAGTGTAAGTTTGCCCAGCCTGTGCTGTTGTAGTGAGGCTGCCTGAGCTTGATTTGCCCTTTGGTAAACCCACTCTGACCCTTTCTGGTTGCTTCCTCATCCTTCATGGGTTTGGATAAGTTCTCCCAGGTCATGCTCCACGACCTACCTGGGCACTGACATGAGACTGGCCCATAATTCCCAGTCCTCTTCTTGCCCTAGCTGATCAAATTCAACAGGAATGTAAACCTTGCCTAACTCTTTGTCCCTAGATATTTCTTCTGACTTCAAATGATAAAATGATGCTGCTCTGATGAATACAGGGAGAGTATGGCCCCAAGTTTGCAAAGCTCCTCTGGGCTGGAGGTACTTTTCAGACTAACAGTCCTGTTGGTCTTATGTCTCTCTTCAGCTGAGCAGCTGCTTCAGCTGTTCTTGTTTCAAATTGCAGCGTGATGTTAATTTTCTAAGATCAGTCTGTCGAGGAGTATTTCAATTCAGTTGGCAAAAGACAATGCACTGAAACAGCTACAGCTGAGACAAAGGCGGAAATTAACATTTGTAAAGGGAGAAAGGGACAAAAGAAATGTTGGTGACAAGGAAGAAAGTGAAACAAAAAAAAAAGAAATCATTGTCATTATCTGACTACAAAGGGTAAGGAAGCTGTCCCAGAAATGAAGACTCCTGCCATGCCAGCCTGCCACCTGGGAAGCGGGGGAAGCAGTTTATCCCCATCCCTCCAGGAACAGAGCATGGCTGTGAGCACAGGGGGCTGAGCCACCCCCCAATCAGTCCTGGAGAAGTGATGGCTTAAATGGTCCATGGTACCCATTTGTTAGGCAGCGTGTTTTAAAATGTTCCCCCAAGAAGAGGGAAGATTCTCCCAAATGATTGGCCAAGTAAAGTTGCAAACTCCTGGTTGATCCTTAATTTCACTTGTTGCTGGGAGGTGGTGAGTCGGTCAGGAGCAGTCCTAACCCAGTGGTGGGGAGAAGGATACTCCTACCTTGCAATGCTGCCTAGTGAAAAATCAATATTCCTCCTCCTTTTCTTTCCGGGAGCTCTCAGAGGGGACTGTGGTCCCAGTTGATGTCCTTACAGTCATATCCACGGCAGCCAGCCAGAACGGCACTCGTGAGAGGCACTCGGTGACATCTTGGCGTGCCGAACGCTCTCTTGCAGGTTGGCAGTTATGGCCCTGTGGTGCTGCTGAGAGCCTTTGTCTGGAAGCAGGAAACAGTCAGTTTGGGCAAGTTTGAGCAAAATTGCAGGCACCAAGCGCGTGAGCCTCTCCATGTACAGCCATTAGCTGGAGTGACTCCTGACTGGGGGTCGACGGGTGGGTTCACAGCCTGGGAGCAATGGTGCCCTCATCGTGAAGGCTGTAAACACACAACACGCTTGGCTGAAAGTCTGCCCTGAAATGCCAAATGCTCTTCTGCAAGGATTCAGCTGTTTCCTAAATTTATACACAGCTCAGTTCCCACCAGGGCAGGTACTGTCCTGTCTTCACACTCCCAGTGCCCGGCTGGCTCAGCTGGTGCCCCGCCAGTGCTGGGCATGCCCCACGCTCGCGTTTCTACAGGGTCCATTTCCTTGTGAGCACCTTCCATGAGACGATTTGCTTTGCATTTATGCCTCAAACTTCACCTCTGTGAATACTGAGATGAGCCCAGGGAAGCTGATCCGAGGAGTCCTGTTTTGTGCTGGTTTGTGTCGTTGTCTGTGATCTCTCCACAGTGTTAAATGTTGCCGCAAGGAGCGTGTGCTCCTTACCCCGACTGCCTCATTCTCCAGAGAATTAAACCATGGTACTCTGAGGGGAACAGGACACCAGCCACCACCACATTTGGAGGAGTTCTTCCTGATCGCAGCGCTTGCCATAGCAATGTCCTCCTCAGGGAGCAGGAAAAGGGGTGCCAGGCAGGGAGATTGTGTCCTGGCATTGAGCCCAGGAGACCAGAAGCAGCAATGGTCTGGGACCTGCCTACAGCCACAAGGATTCCCAGGACAGGAGTTTGGGGCACATGGAGTAGGTTGTGCCTGTCCTGCCATGGATGAGTCACACAAATCCTGGTGAAGCTTTTCGCACTCAGAAAGCGGTGACTGGTCAGAAGCGGACAATTCCTGGGGGCTTGCCCCACTGCAGCCTGCTCTGCTGTCCTGGGTCTCAGGAGCTTGCCATACACACGGTCCTGGAGCATCTGCTTCATCTGTTTCAGGAGAAACTCTCTGAAGTTAGAGGATTTCATTGAAAACTGTAACAGATTTTTTTTTTTCCAGTCTGGGATGGTTATTCCCCATCCATCTCAGGTAATAACAAATCATTGCTCTAGTTCAGCGGTGATACTTCAGTGGCAATCCTAACTGTTCCCAGAGACACGATCAGGATGTCCCTGGGCACTGGTGGTGTTTTGGTCAAGGGGAGCTGTTGTGGGCTGGGCTGCACACTGCACATCAGCGGGCTGCTGTGGAAATCATGGTGAACTGCACGTCTACAAGTCTGTAGGTCTTATTCCCGTGGTCTCCATCTGGAGATGACTTGTAGCCCTGCCCTGGCGCTGTTGCACAGCAGGGAACTCATTTCACAGTCCTAAAGTCAATAGAAACTTCAGGATCTAAAAAAAAAAAAACCAACCTTTTTTTTTTTTTTGGAAGATGAAACAGTTCTTCAAATCGCAGCTACTACCTGTAGCTCAGCACCAGTTTCCCCAGTAGCAGGCGCCCGCGTTAGCGGCAAAAGCTCATCCAAAGGACAGATCTGAGAATTTTTGTGTAGCTGGGAATCAGCTTTGCTGGGGAACCGCAGGGACTCATTTACAAGTAATGAATCATGAAACAGCAGGAAGCGAGCAGGCCAAGAAAAAGTGTGAGCTCTGCAATTAACTGTGGAGCGTTGAGGTGAATAACAAAGGGCCCTGATGCTAAGGCAGAGAGCAGGTCTCGAGCAGTTGGCGCTGGGAGCGTTGCAAGACTAATTTCTATAAGCCACAGTTTTTCCAAACAACTCGTAGTCAAAGAAATTGCTACTTTCTTTTGAATTGAAACAAATCCCTTGTGCATGTAATTATCAGGCTAAACAGCTGATAGCTTTTAACTCATGTTTAAATTTATGAGTGACCCAGATCAGTGAAAACGAGGAAACCATCTCCTTGAAGAGGTCTGCTCTTAACTCCTGCCGCTGAGCCAAGGTAGGGCAGGAGGTATCAGATAAGGCCGGTGGAGCAGGTGAAGGATGGGTTTCCACTACGTAAGAGACACTTAGTGTGGGTTCTCAGTTTCCAGCGCAGATGAGGGTGGGAGGAAGGCAAGCACGTGTTGTTAATTATCCCCTGGATATGGGGAGGGGTTGGAGGTTCAGGCGGGCAGGCCCACGGCAGCACCACGTGTTGGTGGCACAGGGTCCACAGCTGGTGGCACAGGACGGGGTCCACCATTCCCAGCTCTGTTCCCAGGACAGGCAGAGTCACATGCTGCCCTGGGAAATGAGAGCTCACTTTGTATGGAGCTTGGAGATAAAGACAAAACTGCTATTTCAGGACAAGTATCTATTATTAATGTCACCTAAGTCCCAGTAAATCCATCCTCCTCTTTGTCTGAGGCACTGTGCCAGGAGCAGCTGTGTCACAGCAGCCGACTCCTCTGCAATTCCAGATGCAGTCATGGGGAGGTGAGGAGACTTCTTCAGAAAACCGTCATTTCAACTGATAAGCCCTTGTTTTGTACCCTTCTCTCCCATTTCATGTAACCCCAGAAATGCTGATTAGTGTAAACCAAGGTGATACTTGATACCTCTCTTGGGAAGGAGACTCGATGTCAAAGCTCAGTGTTACCAAAACTGTCTCAGGGAGGAGGTCCAAGAAGCCTGGCATGGAGATAGTCGGAACCTCACAGGCCTACTGGATCCAATGAAGATCCAATGGATCCTGAAGAGTGCGGACCTGCAGTCAGTCCAGAGCTTTACCTGCTGTCTTTCTCCTCCTGGTCTGTGTCCGTGAAGTTTGGGTCACCCTGGCCCTTCACATGCCCCACTCACCACTTTGCTGGGAAGTATCAGGGGAGCTGCTCTCCTTTCTCCTGTGCCTCTCAAGTGGACTAACTGGAGCGGAAGCAGGGGGAGCAGAGACTGATTCTTTTTTGTGCTCCTGATGCAACATCACCTTTGAGAGACGTCAGTTCACATGTGCAGCTCCAGTATTTGCCTCGGCGCTGTGAATAACCGTGAATGCCACTTTGCTGGAATAATTGCTTCCAAGCATGCAAAGGATGGAAGGTACAGCCAGAGGCACAGCTGAAAACTTGGTGGAAGTCAGCATCCAGGAAACCTGAGCAGAAACCTCGAGTGTGCTCAGTGCCTGTGGCCTTGGCTGCAGCAGGATTGTCACACCAAGTTCATCACAGCAGCTCGTGATGCTCTTTCCTTGTCTCTCTGACCCCAGTGACCCCACTGTGCTCACTCCCGATCCAGTGACTACAGCTCCTGCAGGACAAGTGCTGGGGATGGGAGACGTCTCCCTTCTTCTTTGGGACCACTTCCAAAGTGGCATTTCATGGAAAGCGGTGATGTCCCACGCCTGGCATACAGAGACCCTCTCGTTCCTTTGTGTCTATTTTCTCACTCTGCTTCTTGTCTGACCTCTTTTTGTTTTCTTTGCACCCTTTGCTGGTTTCCCAGGCCCATGAGGTGAGCAGATCAAACAGATGGATGCTCTGGGCTTGTCTCCTGTGGTCTGGGAAAGCTGAGTTAGGCAGAGGGGGGAAGGTAGTGCCTGTCAGTGTAAGTCACCAAACCTCTGTGCAGATGCTGTCACCGAGAAGTAAAGCAGCCCTCACTCCCTGTAGCTTAATCCTCTGACCTCAGACCTGTATCACTCCAGCCAGAGGAGTAATTCTTTGTGTTTACATGGGTCAACAGCTAGACAAGGACTTGACTTAGATTTTCCCAGTGGGTCAGACAGCTATTTGCTAATCAGTGGGAGCATAAACACTGCCAGGATCCTTATGGGTCACTTGCTAGGGACAGGTTAAACAAACCATCACCAGATGAAAAGCAGCATGGGTGAGTGGATGAGGTTTGAAACAACTGTATTGGAGTCCTGAGTCTGTGCCTGGAGGGCTTTCAGAACTGGTGAAATGGAGAGGCACTTATCTGGGAGGTTTGGATCTCAGTCCTAGCACAGGCAGGAGGGTGCGCATGGGATGGATCCCCTGCTAGCACATCAGCTTGAACGTGCTGGGGATGTGGGAGAGCCTCTGCTTCCCTCTGGCTCCTTGTGTCTTGCAGCGCTGAGAGAGATTTGTGAGAGCTTCATTACAACAACTGGCCTGGTTTTCTCCCATCACCTGTCTCTGTTTACCTGGAGATATGAGATTTCTTCCTAGAAATTCCACCTAGAAATTCTACCAGTAGAGGTGTAAACTACACATGGAAGCAGCACAGAGGAGACCTGACCTCCAGGCTGGAAGCTGCTCAAGGTGATGTTTGCGGTTTTTGCTTCCTTCAATAAAAATCACTCTGCACTACAGACTAGAGCAACAGATTCTATATTTTAGACCAGGATTTATTTTTCATAATCCAGCCTGTAAGAGCCACGTGGCATGATTTTTCCTCAATTTTTACAGACACTTTACTATCAAACTAAGTTTGGCTTCTTTCAAAATAAAGATGCTCACCAAGCGGTGGTGATTACAACTCGTAGCCCAAGAGGTAAGTTGGTGGCAACCACCAGCTGATGAAGGCTAATCTGCATTGTTGTGGTAGGTGCTGATTCACTGCCAGCACAACCAAGTGAGGTCCTTCAGGGCTTGATAGGTCAGTGTGGGAGGGATCAGCAACCACCTCGTTAGGCTCTTGTATCTTTTCAGGCTTGTCTGCCATGCCAGAGAAGCAGTAAAGAAGAGGAAGGGTGGAGAGAAGATGAGGAGAGATTTCTTGCAGAGGGGAGGTAGCATGGAAAGGGGATGCTCCCTGCAGTTTGACTCTCTGGATATTGCTGGAAGAGAGATCTATGGGTCCTGTCTGGAGCAAAGAGGTGGAGAGAGCATTAGTACAAGCAGCCAAGGTGCCAGCCTTTTCCACGGGCAGCCTGCTCCAACCAGGGGAAAGCCAGACTTGTCCTGTGGCGATGGGGGCAAGAGCAGGCAGCAAAGCCCTGGCACACTCTCCTCATCCAGGAGCTGAGTGCAGGGCTGTCTGTAGGCAGGGACTGAACAGTGGGGCAGTGAGAGAGGAATCTGCCTTCCCATTGCTTTTCCCTACTGTCCAGAGAGGAAGAAATTCCAGGTTCAAAAGTCTAGAGAAGAAGGAGAGTAAAAATGAAGACCCCAGTGAAGAAGGGTAGGTCCCTCTCTCACCTCTCCCTTCTCATGGAAGCAGTAAGATGCTGGTGTCATTAGCCCTGGAGCAGAAAGGCAGAAGCAGAACTGTGCACGAAATTGTCCTGGAGGAGGGGGATGGCAGAGAAGGCTTTGCGTTATGATGCCACCTGCCATCCTTCAGGGTGACAGAGATGACAAGAGGACATGTGCTCCTGCGTGAACAACAGCCCACAGGCTGAGCCAGCCAGGCTGGATGGGAGGCAAAGGGTTCCTGCCTTGACCCCCACAAGCTCTGGCAGCACCTGCGCTGCGTTTCTCACCAACAGCCGCCACAACCAAGCTGGCTGGGAAGAAAACCAGCTTCTGATTTCCAAAGCAAGCACCTTTGATCTGGAAAAGTCAAAGGGATGCTGTCAGCTTGCCAGGTTATCTTTGGCACGGAGATGCTGTGACAGCCCTCAGCAAAGCCGGTAAAGGAGTGAGCCTCTTGCAGGAATCAACCTCCATTAGTCCCCAGGTCAGATGCCACAGAGACCAACCTGGTAAAGCAGGAGATAGAGACAGCACAACCCAAACACAGCATGGCAGTTGCTGAATGGCTGACAACTTTCTACAGGAATAGCTGTCACACAGGAGGACCTTCCTGGTGCCTCAAAGTGGCTGCTGAAACGGGAGGAGAGGATGGGAGTGTATGCAAGAGGGGCATGGAGAGGAGGCAGACGACCAGGATTCAATCCGCGATGATTTCTCTGGGTAGCATCAAGGGTATCCTTTTTCCCCCATGCAAGCAGGGTTGTACTGCACTTGCCCAAAGGGACGTCACCTTCTGGGTTGTATAGCCTCCCAAACGGGACTGCTTGGAGCTGCCTGCCTGCCAGGAACAGAGCTGGGAGCCGCTGCCGTCCCAGTGATTTAATATGATGCTGTAATGGATGCAGGAACCAAGAGACTTTATGAAAGCTGTGTCCAGTGACCGACCAGTTCTACTTTCCACTGTGATTCAGAGGAGCCAGGAAGGATTTCATGCTGGTCAGCAATGTCATGATCCCCATCAGAAAGAATTTCTTCTCTTCTTCCCCCTGCAAGCTGCTTCATCCCTTGGTAGCCAAGAATTTAGGGCTTATGTTTATATATCGCTGTCAAATGAAATTATGAACCATGTTCAGAATGTTACATCTTCATTTTGTCTTTTTCTTTCTGCAGAAGTCCTGGGAGCAGTGATGGTGAGTTGTGATGGATCTTTTTGCTCTCTCTCTTCCACGATGACCCCTTTTCTGGCCTGTCCTTGTTTTGCTGCTTTTCTTGGCACACTCCTTTACTTTGTAGCTTAGTGTTTCACAACTGAGATCAAATACAGATGCAAAATGCCCCAAAAGTTCAGGGCTTTGGAGCTGATCCCTAAGAGCTTTCCCAGAATATCCCTGCTTTGAAAGAAACACAGATCAATGAAAAACTGGTAGTTGAAAGACTCTGTGGCTTGAAACAGCCTTGTGAGCTCTGTCCACCTCTGGCAGAGAGGTGGGAAAAGCAGTTCCTGTTCGTGCAGCGTTAGTTACACTTGTCAGTGGCTGCAGCGTTGGTCTTCTAGTCGTATCTGTTTTGCCTTCCAGTCAGTTTGCCAGCGTGGGGCTGAGGAAGTGGGAGCATTGTTCTGCCATGAGGCTGGGGGTGAAAAGCCGTTTAAATCAAGCAAGTACCAAGGGGTAGGAAGCACTGAGCACCCTGTGCAAAGCCACGAACCGGCTGTCCCAGCCCTGTGGTCCAGGCTGCTCCCTCGCTGTCTGCCAGGACCCCGCGATCTGGAGAACAAGCAGACTTCAGGTTTCCAGGCTGAACCTACAAGGGCAACACTGACCTAATTAATTAGTCTCTGAGACAAACAGGAGAGAATGTTACAGTACGAAATCCTCTCCCTCTCCTTTCTCTCTCCTGGCCCCAGGGATTCATCCCGGGCCAGGTGCTGCTTTGATTGCAGCAGGTTTTGAATCCTCTTCCCTCTCCTCACGGGGATGCCACATGCTGTCTTCTGACCTCGTTAGCTTCTCCTCCTGTTCCACTTCCCGCTCTGCACTCCCAGCCCCACTGATGTGCTAATTACTACAAAGCAATCTGCAGGAACGCACTTCTCCGAGTGGGTGAGGGGAGTGAGGAGAGGAGGGAGAGCTGCTGCCAGAGCATCGTGGAGGATGGAACAAATCAGGTGAGCAGGGAGTTTGTTTAAGCAAAGTCGATGTCTGAGCTCACACCAGGCTCTTGCCCTGCACAAGTCAGTGCCAAGCATGGCATGTGGGTGTGCAAGAGGCAAGAGACACGGTGGGTCTGCAGGGGGGGTGTGCTGCCTGCCCACAGGGCCAGCTAACGTGGGGTCCCCACAACAGCACAGTGGCTTGCGTGGTCGTGGGACCTGGTGTGCCTCAGCCGCATCCAGGGTGCTGATGTGCTGTGCAGAAATAACATTAAACTCCAGGGCTGATCTTCACTCATTAATCATCTTCACTCGGCTCCAGATTCCCCTTGGATTGATTTATGTAGGCAGGCAAGGCGGGTCTACACGTCTGTCCGTAGGCAGGTCTACACGTCTGTCCGTAGGCAGACCTCTCACAAGGTCCCTTTGCCCATGCTCTGAACAGAGCAGACACCAGCTGGCTCTGCAGAAGAGCTGTGGAGCCCTGGTCAGAGCACTGCTGCTCCCATGGTCATACCAGAATGGGAAGGCAAGGTCAGCATCCCTTGCAGTCCCACCAAGACTGTGTCCCTTGTGAACCCGGTTAATGGACTTCCAGGTTGTAGCTGATCTGTGCTCAAACAGGCAGAGCTGGAGTGTTCTCGGAGTATTAGGCAGAGGTCCTCAAAGAGGTCCTCACAGAGGTCCTCTCCTCCAGCACTGGTTGAAAATGAGGAAACTGGAGGGGGCTGGAGTTTGGGTTAATTTTGTCCAGCTGGAATGACAAGATTTTCCTTTTCTTCCTTAATCAGTGAGAGACTGTTGAAAGTGGAAAGAGGGAAAATCAGTAATTAAGGAAAGAACCAGATCCTGCCTCCCTTTGCCTTGCTAGAAATCTAAAGCCAACCTGTTAAGGCTGCTGGCACAGTATTTATATTGAGCTGGTGTGAGTGAAATTGATGTTAGCTTCGCTAAACTGAGAGCGAGTCAAAGGAGAGCAAAGCCCGTCCCTCTAAGTATGGGTGAATCCAGGGAGAGGGACAGTCGGGTGACTCTCGGGAAGGGCATCTTCATTGCCAGGTCTGTTTGGGAGTGAGGGAAGCGATAAGGTTGTCATTGAGAATGGTGCCCTTGAGGTCTAACCATTCCTGTCCGTTCCCATGACTTGTATGATCCCATCTGATGCTCCTCTCTTCTTCCTCATTTCAGGTACCATCAAGACCCAGATTATACTCAAGACATCAAGTGCCTTGAGAGAAACCACAGGACTCAGTTGGGAGCTCAGATTTTCCTGGTGCTTCTTGAATTTAATACTCATGTCATGTTTTGGCTGCGGGAGCTCTTAAATTAATCCCGCCTCTCCTGCAGCTCCTCTCTGATTTCATCTGATGGTGCATTTTGGTGCAAAGACTCATCAGACCCAGGGGCCCATGTTTGCCCTCCAGGAGACAACCATCTTTTGGTGGTGTTTGAAGATGTGCCCTTTCTCTCTGCTGTTTTTCAGTGTCCTTGTCTTTCAAAACTTTCCATTGTTCTCTTTGTTCCCTTTTTGCTTCTGATTACTTGGTTAATGGGCACCCCTACCAGCCTCTACCCTTCTACAGACTTTTTTGCATATCATGTGTTATGTGAAATCAAAGGTCGCTCTATCTGCTTGCACATACTCACATTCACTTCTCACCCCATTTACTTCAGATCTTGTTTTCTTTCTGTTCACTTTATATTCTCTTCCGTAAGCTCAGAGCTGTGGGCCACATCCGGCGGTGACAGAAACCACGTGTGGTTCACTGGTGTGCCATTGCTGGAAACCTGGTGCCGTGTACTGCTTCCCAGGCTTTGCTTTTCTTGCATCATTTATATTGTGCAAAATAGTCTATCATTTGTGTCACCCGATTGCCTGGGATCTAAGCCTAAGACTACTGGCAACAGTTCACAATGGAAGCTCAAAAGGGCTAAAGTGACTGTTATACTCCTGACACTTTTTGCTCCTCCCAAGAGCCACTCGGTTACGTCTTCTCCCAGTGACCTGCTCAGATGTCACGAATGACACAGAGTCTCTTCATCATGGTATTTTTTGCCTGTTCTGAGCTCATTCTCACACAAAGACAATCTTGAAAATAATACAGGTTGTAGTCCCGGAGTAGTGTGGGAGGCCAAATTGCACGTGGTGTCTCCCTGGTGGTGGCTCGTCCCAAAGGAAAGCCTACCTCAGCCATTAAAAGCATCCTTATGTGCTTCCAGGGCTGGGGGTGTCATCACTGTGTCTTCGGATCCCTCAGCAGGGCCCTTTGCTGGGCTGGGGCAGGCTCTCTCCTGCCAGCAATGTAGGCTGCTCCCAGGCTGAGCTTATGGAACAGGCTTTGCTGCCTTTTGCTCCAGCCCAGCACTGCTCTCGTGGTCCTGAGTACGTCCCAACAGAGGTGTCCTGTCAGGGCTGCTGAACTCAGTGTATCAGTAATTTCTTCTGTAAGTCTACAGACCACTTCTAGGGTATTGTCCAGGATGCTTCCAATGACATGAGTGCACAGTGGAGCCTTTTCCAGGATGAGAGGGCCAAGCTCTTCAAAATGCATTGAAGAAGCTGTGTCCATACAGAGCAGAACCATCAAGGTGAGCTGGAAGCTCCTCTGCAGATGCAGCAGTGGAAATGTACAGGCTATTCCAACCCTGGGGAACATTTCCATGTCCTTGCCAGGCAGCATCTTCATCTCTGAGCTGTGTTCTCTCTCCCGCTTTCACTGGGACAGAATTCCAGGCCTGCCATGGTCTGCAGACCATGAGCAGTTTGGAGTCAGCCGGGGCAGCTGACCCGAGTTGGCTACTGGAGTATCCCAGACCATAAACATCATGCTCAATATAAAGAGGGAAGTCTACTGAGGGTGGAGGGGGCTCCCGCTGAAGTCTCCTGATCCTGTTCCTCTTCCTGCTCCTGAAGATGCCTTCCCATTTACTGTGATTACTGCACCTTTGCTGGGCTGGGTATAACTTTGCGTTATCCTGGCATTGGTGTGAGTTTGGCTGTTTCATTAAATCCTTTTTCATTTCGACCTGTGAGTCTCCTCTACTTTTCCTAATCCCCATTCTTGTCTGGGGAGAGGTCATCAGATGGTGGAGCAACTGCTGTAATTTAGCCCCAGATACGGGCTGAACATAGACACCTTTTCATCTCTGAGCTGTGTGCTCTTCATCTCGGGGCATTTTCTCTCCTCCCAGTCACTGGGACACACCTGCCACTGTAGCAGGAGGTGGGTTTGCTCCTAACCTGAGGTGCCTCTGACCAAGCTGTCAGTGCTTCTGGCAGCCTTTGGTCCTTCTTCTAGAGGCTGGAGCTGCTGAGAAGGGTGAGGAGGCAAGGCTGCCAGCCTGAACCAGCTCTGGTGTTCAGCTGGTTGCTGCCTTGCGGGTGAGCCAAGACCTCCACTGGATACATCAGACACCCTAGGGGTGACTGCCAACAGAACTGGTCCCAGCAGCACTGGGTCCACATTCATTTTATTCCCGCTTCCATGATACTTGAAGAACTCATATTAACCCTTGTCTGAGATCTCGTGGGTCTGCTTTCCATGGCCACCCACACTGATCTGAGACCATGCAGGGCTGTGGCTACCCACCTCCGTGCTGGCTCTGGCACCCAAAGCTGCTGGAAAGGTGCATGAAGATCCATGGCCAGTAGTGCCGGTGCTGATGCCGAGCGGAGCTGCGCCAGGGAGCCCCAGCCCCTACTCTGAGACAGCCCTGCAGCTTGGCTCATCTCCCCAAAGCACAGCCAGGTAGGAACAACTTCTGGAGGGGGCACTGGGTGCAAAACGCACTTACGTGGAAGGTGTAAAAGTGTCTCACTTTCTCGTGATGTTTGAGGAGGAGGTGCTGCTGCAACACTGATATTTTTGGCATGGTATAAACTTCATCTACTTTCCTACCAGCTCTTAATGACTCAATTTTGAAATCTACACTGTGCTTTTCCTTTGTGAGAACTGCTCACAAAGCGAGTGTGAGAGCTGCCCAAGGTGTTTTTCATGCTCTCCACTCTGAAGCCCGAGGCACAGGGTGGGATTGCACCACTGCTGATCATCACCAGTCCATCCTGCAGCAGGGATAGGGTCTATTTCTCTCCTTACAGGCCCTGGAAAAGCTCCAAACAACATGATCGCTAGTTAGGTGGGACAAATGACACCTACACCTTAGTTTCGCTCTCACCAAAATATTTATCTAATAGGCAGCTCTGTAGTTGTTTTATAGACATTTTGGTATTTGGATGCGCGCGAATGGGAGGTGAGTCAGCTCTTCCTCCCCACTCTGTTTGCAAAGGGCACATCTACAGCATGATCAAGTTGTTTGTTGACAAGTTGATGATAAACCCTCCAGGGCCCTGTGGGACTAAATGCTTCTAAAGCACGTCCACGTGCCAGAGTGAGGATGGGAGGGTCATGAATGGCTTTCTGACTAAACAAACTATCAAGACCAGGTAGCAGATACCTTCAGGGGGGCATTTGCATGCTCTGCGATGTAGATGTCTGCATGGAGATGCTCCGTGCCACCCAGCAGGTCCTGTTTCAGAAGGCCAACATCTCAGTGGTCTTGCTTGAGGAGACTTAACCACTTGTGACAAACAGAAATGAGCCCTTTCATTTCTAGAGTGTTACCTTCCCCTTAGGAGGCCCAAGTCACCTGTGGTGGTACATTACAGCCAGCAGCCTATGTAGATGTTGGAGGACTCTTCTGCTTCAGCGACTTCAGCTTCAAACCTCTGATGCTGATCCCCACTTAAGAATTCTAGCTCTTCTTGGATGTCTGAAAGTGTCCACAGGATGTCATTAGCAAGACAAGCTGCCAAGACCATGGCTTAGGAGGTGTGTGAGCCTTTGTGAGCGTGCAAAATGGCCTGACCTCAGTATGAGGTGCTGTCAACCACAGCTCAGCTGTCATGAAATGGCACAGCTCTGTGGACATCGTGGCCTCCACTCTCAGATGGTTGCTGCATGCAGATGTGGCCACACATCTGGCCATGCTAACCACATAGAAACCCACTGAAAACTATGCCAGTAGACATCAGCAGGCACGGGGCTCACGTGGAATATCTCCTCGCACTGGCCGCTCTGCACGTCCGTGGTGGGATGGGCTGAGGGTTTCTCTGCCTGACCCAGACTCCCTCTCCCATCCACAGAACAACCCCAGCAGAGTGTTTGCTTCACCATTGGCCTAACTTTTGTGAAAACGCTCCTGTTAATGCACACAAGCACCTGAAGAAGTTTCTTATCCTCTCTTCCATACTGGCCAAGTCATCCCAGAATAAATGCTCTGGTTTTGGCTGGGCTAAGCTAACNGCTTTTATTTCGCCTGTTAAACTCTCTGTACCTCAGCCCACCAGTTTTCACCCTTCTGGTTCTCTCCCCTGTCCCGCTGGGGGGTGAGTGAGTGGTGGGGGGGGCTCAGCTGCCCATCAGGACAACTCACAACAGGGGACTTTGTGCTCCCTCAACGGGGCCCTGGATGTGCTCACTCGCTGTGTAGCGACAACACCCTCTCATTTTTATCTGCACACAGCTGAGTTTAAGTGCATTTTTTTTTTCTTCTCCTTATAGGTTTTGGTTCTTTATTTTTTTTTTCTAAATATCCACTGAATTTGCCTCCCTGTTTTCCCCACTGCAGACAGGGAACGGGGACCTGTCCCTGCCTTTTGGTCATTTACCCCAGATCCGTGTGCAAGATACAAAATGAGTGACACCTGTGTTGCTGGAGGTTGGGGAGATCATAATGCTGTTTTGTCCCCAACTATTGTAAGATTTCCTTGGACTTCTCTGCCAAACACCTTGACTTTCATATATCCCTGAATGAGGCATTCACAGCAGATAATGTATTATATATTATTGTAAATACATCTGTTATAAATGGACGATGGGTTTCAGTTAAAAGCAGGAGTCTGAACCGATTCACTGCAGGCAAAGCAATGGGAATTGTGTACAGAGGACATGCTAACATTTTGAAAAATGAAAAACTCAGGAACCTGAATTGAAAGGTGCCACTGTTCAGACACTCAGACCCAGATACTCCAGCACAAGGAGGTGAGTAATTCCTCCTTGGTACCTCAGGACTCAATTCCCAGGACGGCCATTGTCTCTAACACTCCTGTTCTTTGCTACCTCATCCATGCTAGCACATTTCCACCAGTGGAGGAAGAGCCATGGTTTACAGCAACAAAAAATCAAGCCTTGAAGAAGTGGAAGCAGTGCTGGAGTCAGGACTGCAGCCTCAGAGGCACCCAGGGGGAAGGATTTGGTGGAGAGCAATTGATTACCTGGAAATCTCTTGCCACTTCTCCATTTTGCACTGAGGCTTGTTGTGTAGCAAAGCCAGATGGTAGAAGTAAGTGTCTGCCCTCCCCTTGGACCGTCTTTGATGCTGTTTGACTTGCAGACAAGTTAAGCTGTTTCTCCCTTTTGTGACACTTTAGCTGCTTCAAGATTACAACCTTTAATGGCTGTCAATTGAGGAGCATTGGTGTTCACAATCCAACTGCGAACTTTCNCTCTGCCTGACCCAGACTCCCTCTCCCATCCACAGAACAACCCCAGCAGAGTGTTTGCTTCACCATTGGCCTAACTTTTGTGAAAACGCTCCTGTTAATGCACACAAGCACCTGAAGAAGTTTCTTATCCTCTCTTCCATACTGGCCAAGTCATCCCAGAATAAATGCTCTGGTTTTGGCTGGGCTAAGCTAACTTAATAACAGCTCCTGTGGTGCTGTGTTTGGGATTTGTGACCAAACCAGTATTGGTAACACACCCATGTTTTAGCTGCTGCTGAGCTGGGCTGGCATAGTGTCAGGGTCTCCTCTGCTTCTCAGCCCACCCACCAGCGAGCAGGCTGGGGGGTCACAAAGCACTGGGAAGGGACACGGCCAGGGCAGCCGACCCCGACAACCTAGAGGGACATCCCAGACCTTACGACTTCAGGCTCAGCAAGAGAAGCTGAGGCAAAGGAGGAGGACGCAGGGGACCATCGGAGTGACGGTGCCGTGTTCCCAAGTCCCCGTGATGAGCGATGGGGCCCGGCTGTCCTGGGGGTGGCCGAACTCCAGCCTGCCGGGGGGAGCAGGGGATGAACCAACGCCGGGCTCTGCCCTGTGCGGGTGGCTTTTATTTCGCCTGTTAAACTCTCTGTACCTCAGCCCACCAGTTTTCACCCTTCTGGTTCTCTCCCCTGTCCCGCTGGGGGGTGAGTGAGTGGTGGGGGGGGCTCAGCTGCCCATCAGGACAACTCACAACAGGGGACTTTGTGCTCCCTCAACGGGGCCCTGGATGTGCTCACTCGCTGTGTAGCGACAACACCCTCTCATTTTTATCTGCACACAGCTGAGTTTAAGTGCATTTTTTTTTTCTTCTCCTTATAGGTTTTGGTTCTTTATTTTTTTTTTCTAAATATCCACTGAATTTGCCTCCCTGTTTTCCCCACTGCAGACAGGGAACGGGGACCTGTCCCTGCCTTTTGGTCATTTACCCCAGATCCGTGTGCAAGATACAAAATGAGTGACACCTGTGTTGCTGGAGGTTGGGGAGATCATAATGCTGTTTTGTCCCCAACTATTGTAAGATTTCCTTGGACTTCTCTGCCAAACACCTTGACTTTCATATATCCCTGAATGAGGCATTCACAGCAGATAATGTATTATATATTATTGTAAATACATCTGTTATAAATGGACGATGGGTTTCAGTTAAAAGCAGGAGTCTGAACCGATTCACTGCAGGCAAAGCAATGGGAATTGTGTACAGAGGACATGCTAACATTTTGAAAAATGAAAAACTCAGGAACCTGAATTGAAAGGTGCCACTGTTCAGACACTCAGACCCAGATACTCCAGCACAAGGAGGTGAGTAATTCCTCCTTGGTACCTCAGGACTCAATTCCCAGGACGGCCATTGTCTCTAACACTCCTGTTCTTTGCTACCTCATCCATGCTAGCACATTTCCACCAGTGGAGGAAGAGCCATGGTTTACAGCAACAAAAAATCAAGCCTTGAAGAAGTGGAAGCAGTGCTGGAGTCAGGACTGCAGCCTCAGAGGCACCCAGGGGGAAGGATTTGGTGGAGAGCAAAACCAGATGGTAGAAGTAAGTGTCTGCCCTCCCCTTGGACCGTCTTTGATGCTGTTTGACTTGCAGACAAGTTAAGCTGTTTCTCCCTTTTGTGACACTTTAGCTGCTTCAAGATTACAACCTTTAATGGCTGTCAATTGAGGAGCATTGGTGTTCACAATCCAACTGTGAACTTTCCTTCGGAGAAACTGTGACTTTGTGCAGGTTCTCCAGCTGATCACAGGGACAGTTGCTGCCGGCATTCAGTGGACTAGACACGGGCTCCCAGCGGCCCCGTCACGTGCCCTCTTGCTGGGGTTTAGGCTCCAGTGATGTGCAGAGGTTTGTGCACCCAGTTCTGTCATCCTGCAGTGGAAGAGGCCCAGGGTCCCATTGCAAACCTGAGATTCCAAGGAACAGGGGCACATGCGGCAGCAGGGCCACAGACCACGGAGGAGCAAGGTGTCAGTGCCTCAAATGCCCTTTCTTCCTGGGGTTTGGCTGCCTGGGCCAGCTTGGTAAGACCATAGAAGGTCAGCTTGAAGAAAGCTGTGGGGAAGAAAGCTGGAGGCTTCAGCAAAAGCTGAACGCCTTCCCTCCGGAGCTGCCTTCAAGCTTGGGCTCCCACATTTGTCCCCAGCCTGAACCACAACACAGTTGAGTCGTGGCCATGGACATCACTGAACCAAACCCCAAGCTGACAGCTGACTCTCTGACCCGACCTTGGGTCTGCATCATCACCATGAGCTTGCCTGGTGACCTGGACTCTTAGCTGGTCCCACCTACCGTCCTCATGCTTCCCCTTGCCTGGGGCTGACTCCTGGCTGACCCCTGCGCAGGTGACCACATGACCATGCTCTATGTTGCTTCCTGAGTAACTGAATAGGGTGCATTCTACTTGAACCCATAACTCGGCCCCTCAGACCGCAGGACACCTCACTCCTTGCTGGGATGTCGCTTTAAGAAAAGGGACATCCCAGAAAATGCCTTTTTTTTTTTTTTTTCCTAAGGAATGTTTCTTTCACTTTCTATTCCAGCTTTCATTTTAAGTTCTCTGCACTCCCAAGCCATGGAGACACAGATCTATCACTTCAGGAAATGGACAAATTACATATTTTGGTACCAGTATCGCTGTTTTGAAATCAAGGACACGTGGCTTCACTATTACTGGTAAGTCAGAAGCCAGGTAGGTCCCTCCAAAAGAGACACCTTTTGTCACTTGGGTTTTGTGGTTGGAAAGGCTCCAGGGCAGCCAGGAAGACACCTTGGATAAGAAGAATTTCCATAAGGAGCATCTGCAGGTTGTTTTCATCAGGTAGATTTTGGCACCAAAGAGGAGGTGGGGGTGGGGAAGCGCTGGCACTGCTCCTGACAAATCTCACAGCTCAGTGGTTATCCCAGCGGTCACAGAGATGTGGGGCTGCCCATCTGCAGTGGGAGCCAAAACACGGGGTGGTGGGGAGAGCTGGGGGCCATGGGGGCACTTGGGTCTCCACGTACACTTCCCGCCTCTGTGGCCATCAGGACAGCAAAGAACCTGTACAAAGTCCCACCCAAGAAGCAGCCTGCACTTCTTTCAAGACAGTGATGACTGCTCTCCGGAGCTTCTTCACTCTCTTTTTCTTGGCACTGCAGGGATGCTGATGACATCGGCAAGGTTATCCGCGGCAGCATGAATCTCTGCAACGCCACAGCCCAGAGAATCGACTCAAAGACTCTACATTTGTTTGGCTATAACTTGACATACTACCTCAAGTCGGACAGCAAAAAGGACATGGATGTGTTTGTCAGCAGGCTCATGGAGTTAAATGTCTTTGTGTCTGACATCTAGAGGAGCAGCATCTTGTGCTCAGCAAGGCAGCGATTATTTTTTTCATTAAGAACAAGATTATTTCATTAGAAAGGCTGTAATTTTGCTTGCAACCAATGATTCCTCAAAACATGGAAATATCAAAATACTTGGAATTGTTTGTTGTTGCATAGTTGAAAGAAAAATTTGCTTTGCTGCTTATTCGCAAGATAGCAATGGAAGGGCATAAGGTGCGTTGGAAAATTTAGGATGTGAACTGCAGAAAAATGTCTTCAGCTTAGAAAATGCAACATTATTTGCAGCTGGTGATGCGAACATTGGCTTTGCAGAAGCTCTATCTCGTAACTATTGGCAAATGGGAACGAATATCGGCCTTAGCTCACACAATGCACAGGCACTGCAAAACACAAAAAAGTTACCATTTGATTTTGAATGTTCTGTGATGTCATTTTTTTCATACGCTTGTCTTAATTTGTCAAGCTTTTTGGACTTCCAGAATTTAATTTTACAGATTTACGTATTTACATTTAATTTTACAGATTTAATTTTTCAAACTTTAACGGGTGGAAATGTCCACAGAAGATAGCTTTTTCTAGACTCTGATGCTGAAAGGCTCTTAAATCAGTTTCTCATTATTACAACACTGCTTTGTATTCCCTGAGGCTTTCCCAGCCATCGTTTTGCTTTTTTAAAGGATAATAAAGATGAAGACGATGGAGTTTGGTTTTCAGGGAGCAATGTAGTTTTACTTGTACGTTCTCCTTCAAACTCCTTGTCTTCCTATTTCTTTTTACGCAGAGAGCTTCTTAAGACAGTTCTTATCTCACTGAGCAGTGGAAATGACTCTCCCTTGTCAGGAATACGGACCTGCCCAGCGGTGGTTCAACTAACACTGGGTTACAAATCAGACATGAACCCACCTGCAGCGTGGAGTTTTATGGATTAGCTGAAAAATAAAGGTGTCCTGAAACGTCACAAAACTGTTGATAAGATGTATTTAAAGGGATACAACAAAGCCTGACATCATTTACTTTTATTTTAGTCCAGTGGCAATATATAGAATCATAGAATTGTCAGTGTTGGAAGGGACCTTAAAGATCACCTCGTTCCAACCCCCCCGCCGTGGGCAGGGACACCTCCCACTGGAGCAGGTTGCTCAGAACCCCATCTAACTTGGCCTAAAAAACTTCCAGAGATGGGGCTTCCACCACCTCTCTGGGCAACCGGTTCCCTGTTGAAGGAAACCCACGTGCTGCAGCAGGGACGTTTTCTCCTCCTCCATGTAGAGAGGAGGCAGCACCTCCCCTCCTTGTGATTGTCATTGCTGATTTTTCCCAAGCAATACTGAAAGATAGATTGATTTTTTTGAGAAAACATTTTACTTCTGACACAGTCCTGACCCAGAAGAGAAAATAGCACCTCTAAAGATCTCAAGACTTACTCACACATGCCGGCTGCGTTTCAGGCACAGAGAAAGTGCCAGGGCTGCCCCAGCAAGGGGAGTTGAGACAACAAGGTATTCCTGGCATGAAGTTGCTCCTTTTTCCCTCTGCTTGGCTCAAGGATTTATCCAAGAGAACACTCAACTTTATTTCCTAAGCAGCTCTGTGACTGGCAGAGGGAGTCCCTGCTGCACAATACCTGCAGAAACTTCTGTCGAAGCAGCAATGTGCTGCTGACAAAACTGATCTCATTCCTTAATGGTCTTTGCAGGTATCAAAGGATGCTTTGTTAACAGACAAAAATCTTTCTCAGGCCCAGAAGCAATGAAAGAAATGGCAGAACCATGTACCCCAAGAGGAGGTCGTGCTGAATAGCTCATTGTGCTCAACGACTCATTAAACACTTCCAGCTCCTCCAGAGGATCTTGGTCCTCCCTCACTTATCCCTGGTCTCTCTGGTGTGATTTCTTCGACCTTGAGTGACGTTCCTCCTCTGTACAGGTCTGATTTAAAGGCACCGGCTTTGTCACAGCTCTTTGTGGCCAGCCATGGTTGCTCCCCAGCTTCAAGTTCTGAGGTGCCTGCGTCACCTTTGAAGGTGCAAGGCAAGCATCGGTCTCACAGGTAGTTTTGGAAATGCTTCTCCCAGTTTCTGCAGTTTGTAACATGCACTGCCATTCTGTAGAAGGCCTGAACTGAACTGAATCCATCAGCTGAAGAGAAATTGCTTTGAGGTGTGAACATCGGGAAGAGGGAGAAGTGTCTAAATAGGGCAAAGGATCCAAGAGCATCAGGGAAAAGCAGCACAGAAACTCATGGGGTGGATGCCTGCCATCCACAATGCCCTGCCCCATCTCTTGTCCCCATGACTCTCATCTAGCAAGCTATAGGTTTTCTATAGAACCTACTCTGGGCTGCACACATCCATTGGGATGGCTGGGTTCATGGAGGCAGCTAACCATGGTGGTGGAGCTCCTGCAGTTACTGCTGGTTGGCAGCAGCACTCAGGAACACTATGTGATCTTATCAGCAAAAACCTGTCACAGGAGGGTACGAGGCTGGAGCAGCCAGTGACACCTCTGATAAAAACCTTCAAAATGAAATAATGCATCAGGCTGACAGGAATAATCCACACCTTCTCTCCTAGGCAGGTGAGGCTCAGCATAAACTCATGGCCTTTCTTCCCTCCAAAGCACACGGGACCCGGGCTCTGTGCACCGCATCCCATTGGGCTCCCCCTGGGGCTGAGCTCCATCATCGCTGGGTCTGTCCTACCCCAGAGCTGGCACCAGGTTCAAATGCTGCAGCCGGGAGGTTAATCAGTAACTGCAGAGGGAGTACGAAGGAAAAACCACATGTCCCTTTCAATTATGTTTGCTCAAATCCACTGCAATGAGCAGAGGGCCGTAACAATTATTCCCAGCAATCAAATTAAATTTATACTTGTCATTAAAGAGTCACTGTTTGCTCACGGCTGCCTCGTTGGGAGCTCTGATCACCACTGCGTTATCATTGTGGGGTGGTGAATGAATTCTTGTGATGCTTTATCCCCAGTCAATCTTTGGGGATGTCATTTGCTTGCTTTTTAAAGCCGTTCTTGTCACAGGATTTGGAAAATACCCCCCAGTCTGATATACTGTAAAAATGGCTTAGTGCATAATGTGATTTGTAGTCCAGAGGAGTAAAATCAGACCACTTCAGCCTGTTTCCTCCTCTTAAAGCCAAACCCAGCAACTTCAAGTAGGCAGGAAGGTCTCAGCAGACTGCAGTCTGGGGATGCCACCACAGTGACCCCCGGGAGCTTGGAGGCAATTCTCTGTGTGATGCTGCACATGCAATTGGGGCTGTGATGTCAACACCTCCTGGTTCTTGAGCTGGGCAAAATGTCAGGCTGAGCCTTTTAGAAAGAAAATTCTAAAAGACAAGAATGTTTTAGATTCAGTAACACAAATTGTTTGTGGGTTTGTCTTATTTTTGCCAAGTTCATGTTCATATTTTAAGAATGATAACCCTGATGTCCCAGAGAGGTGGTTTCATGCAGTAGTGTTGTACCTCTGCTGTTGCAGGTCGCTGGGCCGCGACCAGGCCCGGCCTCGGCCTGTGAAAACTATGTCCTTGAAGCGATGGAAGAAAACAAGTTTGAGGAATTCACCGGCTGAGACAAGAATGGTTTGCAAGGTAACTACTGCCTATGAGAATAGAGAAAAGAGCGTGTGGACAGGGGAGCTGAGCTAATAGCAGGAGAGGAAGCGGCGCGTGAACTGATAACGAGGGTATAAAAGCTTGGGCTGTAATAAATAAAGTGGCTTCTGCTTATAACTCATATTGAGTGATTGGAGTCCATTCCTCCTCCCCCAAATGGTGACCCTGACGTGATCACCGGTGAGAGCGCAGAGAGACGCTGCGGGAAGAGAGCCCGGTTTGGAGATACTGCTAACAGCGGGTCTGCTGCAGGGGAGTTCAGCGAGACTCGGATCAAAACGTACGTTGCAACGGGAAGTCACCCAGCGAGGTGAGCAAACTGGGGCGGCATGGGGCAGAACACCTCCTCGGAAGAAGGAGCAATAGTCAGACTCCTGCTGTGTATCCTCTCTAAGAGAGGGATTAAATGTG
>VWZK01019126.1:11532-36114 GCA_013396935.1 Baryphthengus martii | reverse complement strand
AAGGTGATCCGCGGGCTCCGGACGTCTGATCCCTTCGGCGGCGGTTCGTGGGCGGCCGGGGAGGATCGGGCCCCGCAGCCGGCTGTTCACCTGTGAGAAGGGTAGGGCCCGTCGGGCCTGGCTCGGAGAGGCTCGCTGCTGCATCGGCTGAAGCAATACGCTTCCAAAAAGCCTTCTAAAAAGCGTTGAGTTAGGCTGTTGAGTTTTGTTTGGTTGGGTTTTGACTAACTATTGTATAAAGGGTGCCAGTTTATGAATTCTATACCTAGCAGATCCTTCAGGCGTAGTTAATATGTTTACATGATGTATGTGATCCTTAATTTTCAAGTCTGAGAGCTTCACTCTTTGTTAACGTAAAAGTGCTTGTAGTACAAGTGACACTACACTACTTTAACTTAACTACTGCTACGTCTTTCAAAAAATTTATTTTATGCTAAGCACTAAATAAATACCTTGAGTAGCCAGACCCTTCTTCTAGAAGAATTTGGGGTTAATCTGCTTTCAGACCTCTAAATGGATTTCATCGTCGCAGCTCACAAATTGTGGGCTCTCTGGGTATGAGCTGCTCTCCCAGTGCTAATTATGTAGCTGGCTCAAAGCTATTTTAGTCATTCCAAAAGCCATAGTAATCCAAAGCCTGTGTGAAATCATGCTATCCCAACTGGTCTGTGAAGGACTTCTCACTCTTGGAGGACATTGTGGTCTGAGGCAGGTCCAGCTTGTGCTTTTTTTCTCTTTTGTCTCTACTTGAAATTTTTACTGGTGTAGCTTCAGTGATTGTTGAAAGCTAAATCCCAGCTGCGTATTTAATCTTTTATTTTGATTAAAGTTAGTAAGTCCTTAACAAAGGAGAAGAAAAATCAGCTCATTACAGGAGATTTGTAAAATAAATATCCTTGAAAAGCAGTTTTCTGTTCACCCATCAGTAACTTTTATGCATTTTACAGCAGGTGACACAGCACACGTTTCGCCTCTGGTACAAATAAACAAGTGAGTGTCAAAAGCCTTTTTTGTGAGAGCCTAACTGAAATTATACAATAATTTCTTTTGGAAGGGACTTCTTGAAGCCACCCAGTCCGGCCTTGTGCTCAGATTGATCCCACTCAAGACTGAATGAGGTTGCTGAGCACCCTTTCCAGTTGGGTTCCAAAAATTTCTGACAGTGGAGACTCCTCAGCCTCCCAGTTGAACTGTTCCAACAGATGAACACTCACACTGGGAAAATGTTTTCCCTTAGATCCAGCTGCGTTTTTCCCCACTTGCATTCTGTAGCTGTTGTCTCTTGTCCACCTAGTCCCTCTGCCCGACTCACCCTGGTCTAAACAAACCCATCTCCCTCAGCTTTTCGTGCGCCGCGTGCTGCAGCCACCAGGCATCATAATCTGCTTTAGGATTTATCTGTGTTTTTGGTCCACCTGTCTCGTACTGGGGTGTCCACAGCTGGATGCAGTCCACCTGAGGTGGCCTCGTGATCACAGAGTGGAGCGGATTTACCACAGCAATGAGCCACGCTCAGCAGCGGCAGCGCCCCGCTGAGCTTCCTGCACACCCCCTTCTTCCAAGAGTGTACCTTGTAACAGTCTTAGAGTCATAGCTGGTATCACCTCTTACCTCAATTTTTTATTTATTTTTCAGAGTTCTTGCTCTGAAATGGACACCTTCCAGGCAATTACTCTGCACCCAGCAGGCAATCTCATTGATATGAATAAAGCAGCAAAATTTACCCTTCACTAGCCTGGTGCAAAGAATCTTTTCTCAGTGCCATCCTTCTCATTTTTTTTTTTTAAACTGTTGTGAATCACAGATTTTCTGTCGGTTATCTGAAAATTTAGTCCTATTTCTAAACTAGCCAAGGCAAAGAGTGTTGCCTTTGAGCAAGATTTGCTGATTTGGAAAGGTCTGTCTCTTTGTCCTATACCAAAGCAGAGCAAAAAGTCTTTAAAACACTCTGTATGTGTATGTGTGATTTAAAGGATTTTTAAAAATCCTTTAAATGCCATTTGTCTAAGAACTGTTACTGACAACAAAGCCGATTTGTGTCACCTAATGCCCACTTTAGTAGCCAGACAGCCCAGTTGTCTGGCCTAGTTAAGCCTCCAGCTGCTTGTTTGTCTCAAAATTCTTTCTTCTAAGCTACAGTTCATAAATTCAGGAGTTACATCATTTCAACTGCTAATCTAGTTTGTAATCTCAAGTATTTTTTTTTTTTTTTACTCTCTTGCTGTTGCTGTTGTTTATTAACCAAAACAGCTTTACTTGTTTTATTTTGGGATAAGAGAGTGGTGCTTTTATTCAGCTTTCACAAAGGAATTTTCTGTTTCAAGTGTTATTTTAAACTGAGAGGACAAGCTGGGGAAAGGTCGAATAGAAAAGGAGGTGATCTGTGCAGTTACGGCGAGTTTCTTATTGGTGGAAAATGTTATCTACAGGAGAAATAAATTGCACTTAATTTCTTTCTTCTTATGTAGGAACGAGCTTTCAGTAGACAAAACTAAAAAGAAGAAAAGAAGGGAACTGACAGAGGAACAGAAGCAAGAAATTAAAGATGCCTTTGAGTTGTTTGATACAGACAAAGACAGAGCAATAAATTACCATGAATTAAAGGTAAAAGCCTTGAGTTTTTTCATTTAATCTATTTTATGACAGATAATATGTATATGTTTCTTAATATGGTTTTAGGATGTTGGCTGCATCTTTAAAAAATGCTCCATGTTCAAGATCTCTCGCTGGGCTAAAGGAGTGAGGCTGTTTGGGAGGGAGTAGAGGAAAGGGGAAGTACTGTACTGGTGTAAGAAGGAGGTTTTCTTCCCACAGTACACACCGGACACAGGAACAGAATTGCTGTAGCATCCTGCACATCACTGCTCTGACTGCTCCCCAGGGTTTAGCTTGCACAGATCACTTAAGTGGGAAAAGCTCTTGAAAAGCTGTTTGGTTCTTTTTAAAGGCACTGTATAATCTAAAGCTTGGTGCTGTGAAAATCCACAGGTTGCAGATGGTTAGGTAAAAGATGTAAATCAAATTTGTAAAAGTGCTGACTACAAGCCAGAGCTTACGCAGATGCGTTTTTCAACTGGGAGCCTATTGATTGTGCGTCCTCCCATCTAGAAGTCTCTAGAAGTGGTACATAAAGCTTATTAAAGTCTCTGAATTTTTCTGTGAATTTTAATTCTACTTATACTGTATCAGGCACAAAAAGTGGCTTTGGAGAGGCCAGCGTTTCAGTCACAGATTGGGAGGGAGTCCTTTGAGAAGGAATACTCATCCAGCCTGCTGGCTGCACATTCTGGCTCTACCAAGTGACTCAAAGTTAGGGGAGGGGAAGTCCTATCTTTGCTTTTAATTGCTGTTACAGGGATGTTTTGGGTATAGTGATTCCCTTCTCTTTATTTCAGAATTCAGGTATTTCATCTTTGCTGGAAGCCACAGTGAGTGGTGTAGTACTGAGGCCTGTTTTGGGACTCTAAATGTGGGACTCTAAAACACTTTTTCCAGTTATGATAAGCTTTGAATTCCCAGCTGTCAAGATTACTTGCAAAGCTGCTTCTCAGTTGTATAATTAAATATTGCGACCCTGAAGATAATACTATAGAAGGACAGGAATGCATAAAGAAAAAGAATTGTCTACAATATCAGGATATAACGTAGATGAGCAGGATGAGCAACCTGGTCTAGTGGGAGGTGTCCCTGCCCACGGCAGGGGAGTTGAAACTAGAATCATCTTTAAGATCCCTTCCAACTCAAGCCGTTCTACAATTTTTGAATCCAGTAGGATTGTGGTTTTCCACTTCTATTTGAGGAAGTCAGGGTGGTGTGTGCTGAGCAATTGCCACCTCAGGTGAAATGGGAAACTAAACGGGTACTCCTAACGTAATGGAAAAGTAAAACATGGGTTGGTTTGTGTTGTTGACTGGAAAAGCAGTAACCTCACTTGTAAGAGAACTTGTAAATCCATGAACATACATGCACTTAGTATGAGTACTGAAGAATGGTTTTCAGTTTTATCTTTGAAAAAGCGTCGGTGCTTTAAATGTTTTTGGAGCGAGGAAAATAAATCTGCTTCTCTGAAGAGGCATTTGGTTCAGTCTGTAAAATTCTTGAAAATGCAGAGGGTAGGACTTCCACTGTAACTGGATTTCTATTTGCTCATAGTAGTTTTAGGTGATTTTTTATATCCAAAGCTTTTTTTCCTTGTATTCTTTTCATGTATTGTTGTTGCTAAACCACTGATACGCATGTTCTCTCTTGAGCAAGAAGGTCAGTGCTGAAAATAAAAAGAAATCTGTTAAATCTATATTTTATAATCTTTATATATGGTTGCACTTCTATTTTATTCCAAAAGGTGGCGATGAGAGCCTTGGGTTTTGATGTGAAAAAAGCAGATGTACTGAAAATTCTGAAAGATTATGATCGAGAAGCAACAGGCAAGATCACCTTTGAAGACTTTAATGAAGTTGGTATGTGTTTGACTCTCTACCTGTAGAGGAATTTAGCCTATAGTAGTGACTAAGTTTGGAAACAGTACTTAGTGTACTTTGAATTTCAGTTATCTGGTAGTCTTGAGAAACAGAAGTGGAAGATGTCATTTCATATTTTTCTTAACAAAAGTCAATAGCGGAGGAAAATAAATCTGCATTCTGAATATTGAATTTGATATATAGCGATGAATGATAGCCACAATATAAAAGGAAACAGAGTATACACAGTCCTAATCTTTTTCAAACTTACACAGAGAAATAAATGCTAATTTGAAATGTAGGTATTCTTTTTTTTGTTTATGGATTTTGTAAGATTCTCCTTCCTGCTGTGGAAAAAGTATTAGGCATTGAATTTCATGGGAAGGACTGTACACATGGGCAAACTGTAAACTGAATACAGACTTCGTATGTAATAAAGAAAGAAATTGAAGCAGATGTTAAATACTTCAAGGATTGTCAACTGTTGATAAAAACAGTGGAATTTCACTAGGCTGTTTCTTTCATCTGAAGATTCTGTATTGTGCAGTTTGACAAACTTTGTGTATGTAGTGATCTGCAGAATATTTAAAGATGAAAGTTTAAGTTTCTCTGAAGTTTTTTTTTTTCTTTTGGTTGTTACACGTAAATTTTAATTTTGCTTGCCATTTGTGTTTACCAAAAAATAATCTGTGTGGGATTTCTCATGTATGGTTTTATATATCTATGTACTTATTCCAGCCCATGTGTTTAAGGTATTAGATTTCTGTAAATTTTCTGAAAAAAAAACAAAACCAAACATCCCAAACTCCAAAACCCAGTGTGTTTGATTTTGGCTGCAAATAACAATCTACTTAATGTGGCAAGTCAGTTATTGTTTGAAATGTGGCGAATTTTAACGATTAACAGGTTAAGATTGGACGAAATGTGCTGCTAATGACAGATAATATTTCTTTACTTGTTTGTCAGGTTAGAGCAAGTTACGTCAGAAAAGGACAAAAAATAAAGCCTAAGGGGAAATATAAACATCAATCCCAATTTAATTAAAACAAAAACAAGCCAAAAGTGAGAGTATTGATTCGATAGCAATAATAATAGAACTGTAATTACATAATTTTGCTATACTATTACATCATTGAGTAATTACTGTGTTATTTTTTTTGTAATTCCTGATGTTCAGGCCTGTCGTTGTTCATAATTTCCTTGTTCTGCCCTGGCTATCAGTATGGGCAGTCAGTAAGTGCTGTGAGAAGCTAGGAAAATTTGTGTAGAGAGCGCAAGATATACTTGGAAGGTGATTGAACCTGTCCCAAAACTTGAAACAGATTTGAGCACTGCTGTGATGCA
The DNA here is from genome assembly GCA_013396935.1 of Baryphthengus martii. Lineage (NCBI taxonomy): Eukaryota > Metazoa > Chordata > Aves > Coraciiformes > Momotidae > Baryphthengus > Baryphthengus martii. The sequence goes on along the minus strand of VWZK01019126.1, from coordinate 30,313 downwards.
ATATAACCTAGACACGGAATTAAACATGATACCACTTTTAGCAGGAAAGTCAAGGAGTTAAGGAAAAGAGGTTCTAGAAGCTTTAATTGTGAAGAGCTTCTGAATACAGCTGAGCAATTCTTGAGCCATCCTTTTTTTTCATAATTCAATGTTATGGTTTTAAATGTGGGAACGGCCCATCTGAAATACATAAAACTGCAATTACATTTTGTGTTCTCTTGTACAATCACGTTACCTATAGTCCTTAGAGACCTAGTGTTTTATTGTTATTCTGCCAACGCTGCGCTTGTTTTTGTGACAGAAGGTAGAATTTTCAAATGGTGTCACACTGTCATGCAGCATAGTTGTTTAAATGAAAATATTTGTTTAAGATAAATCTGAGGGGATTGCGTAGACAGACAAACTTCATTGCTCTACTGAGCTTATAAGAGCTTGAATCTAATTTTTTCCTGTCGAGTTCACTAAGCCAGAGCAGGCTTTCCACCTGCAGACAGTGGCAGATGCTGGATGGTTCTCTAAGCACAAACAGCATCAGGGTGTTTTTAATGGCTTGATGAAAGTCATAGATAGCAAGCCCTGTAACACCAGACTAGGAGGTACAAAGATGTGAGCATGTATTATGGTTCGTTGGTCTGAAATAATTACTAGAAAAATATTTTATGTGGCAAGTTCGTCTTTTCTGTTACAGAAACTGACAAGTGCTTTGTAATAAAAGGAACATTAAAGACTGACGAATCCTTTCAGAATTAACATCTTGCAGTTCATAGCAGTGTCCTTTTCATAATCCCTGGGCTTAGCTTTTTCTTAGGGTTTTGTTACTGTGGTTTTGTATCTAAAAGAGAGGTTCCATGTTAATGTTTTACATTACTTGATGTGTCAGTGTTCTTTGCGAGACAAAATTCCACGCCAATCAAAACATATAAAAAAAAAGAAATTTAAAAAAATCACGTCTTCATCTATCTGAGCTGATTTTTTTTCTCTGAAAGGGAAGTTTGGAACAGAGGAGGCATGTGTATACTTCTAGTTCCAACTGAAAAGTGTGCTGGAAGCACAACTGTGTCTAAACTGCCACCTAGCTTTCCACTGCAACAGGTATGTCCCAAAGAGAATCTCAGCTTGGGGAAAGCGAGATGAGAAAGGGAGGTCAGATAACAGCCAAACAAATATGCATGCTGAGTTGAAATACAGAAAAAGGAAAGAACAGGTAAAATCAGAAGTGCGTGTTCTTCATATTGTCTCAATCTGCTGTAGATCATTTTGAATTTGCTGTTCAGAATGTTTTAGTCTAACTTAAGTATCCTCCTTACAGTGACGGACTGGATATTGGACAGAGACCCACAAGAAGAAATACTCAAGGCATTCAAATTGTTTGATGATGATGACTCTGGTAAAATAAGTCTGAGAAACCTGCGCCGAGTTGCTAGAGAATTGGGTGAAAATATGTCTGATGAAGAGCTGCGGGCTATGATTGAAGAATTCGATAAGGATGGGGATGGAGAAAGTAGGTGTTAGCAAACAAAATACCGTATAGTCTGTTCTTAATTTTCTCCTTTTTTTTTTTTTTTAAAATGCGTTTTTATTGTTAGAACGTCCTCTCTGATTTTCTTCTAAGAAACTTTCAGGTCAAACTCAATTTAGCTTACAAATAATGGAAATTGTTGTTTTTTACCACTAGTAGTCCTGAAAACACATCTTGGAGTCTAAAAATCAAGTGGATTTCTCATGTCGATCCACTGCTAACTTTTCCTCAACCAATATCTAACTAGAAGATGGGTGAAAGTGTAGCTGAAGGTGGAAGCAATTGAACTGGTACCTAGAATTGTCAGGACTGGAAGAGATTCCGTGTACCTACGTGACATTTTTATTTCCTTATAAATCAGGAACAGGATTGAAGTGCTAGGAGAAACTCTTCTGATCGTCTTGCCAATATTTCTGAAGTGGTGATGTGTTGTGTTGTGATTTCAGTGTGGTAGCCAGATATGGAGTCTCAAAGCTAATACATGGTGCTGGGTGTATCCTGGGTCTATACAGGAACAGCTTGGAGGGGTCTTTAAGGTACTTCTGGACCTTAGAGTGCCGGAGAACATCACGTTAGAAATGACTCTGGGCAATTGACCAGGTCTGTAAAGAGTGGGCTGCAGAAGTGATTTATTGTCTCGAGAAAGAATGAATTAACAAATCCAGTTTAATCCTTGTAAACACCTCTATGTATACACTGGAAACCTTAATATCTGAATTTCAGGGACCACTCACTTGAGACTCTGTACAGGAACACTGCGTTTTTAACAGGCATCGAAACCTCCTTCCGAGTTTTTCTTACAGGTTGGTGACTCGGGTCTGAGATTTCACTAGCAGTTCATCAACTTTTCCAATGACACCAGTGTTGCTACTTGTAAGCCAACATGTTGGAAACTACTAGTAACAAAAAAACCTATGTGGTCAGCCTTGTGACAGACACTTCTCCCCTCCCTGTTGTTTGAGATGGGTGTTATTCCGTACCTGGGAATATGATTACTCAAGTACTGAAACGACCCCTCTTCTTTCAAGAGGAAGAGCAGGACATTTGAACGTGATCAGCGGTGTGGAAATGCAGACCTTTTGTTCTGTTGTGGTGCTGTAAATACAGAACCTGGAGACACAGGTAGTGAAAGGTCAGTGATTCAACTGCCAGGAGAGCGGCAATGTTGACACTGTTGGTACTAACACCTTGAAAAAAGTGTCTGATGTCTTTCCTGTTGGAGCTGTTGTTTTCTGATCTCTTCCTATGGCCGTGGTTCCTTAGTAAATCCATCCTGCGTCGTTCTGATGTGCGTCCACACTGCCAGCTGCGTCTTCCACCCACTTCTTGTGCTGACAGTGATCCCACAGGTGAGATCTTTAAGGGAGCTGTGCCAGAAGAAAACTATTCATTTAGGTTTCTAAGTGTTATTTTTCTTGCTGCTTAGATCCCTGAACTGTCTCATTGGCTTATTCAGATTTATTTGGAGCTGCATCCTGAGAAAACAGATTTTATTTGTTGTTGTTTTTTGTTTTCTCAGTGTATCCTATAGGATGACTGAAGCAGGTCAGTATAGTGAAAGCTGCAAATCCTGTTTCCAGGCACCCGTCGGTGTGCAGTGACACACAGGTTTGCAGCTGTGGATTCTGGTAAGACAATAGGTACCTCTTTACTTCCATTGCAGTAGCAGGCAAGGATTGATGCCCATTTTTTCAATCCATTAGGTTGATTGATAGTCTAGGTGGGCAGTTTGGAGCTTGTTTTGCTTTTAAATGGAAGAGTTGTAAGGGCGTTGTATTGCTTGCTTTTCTTTTTTAAAAATTTTTTTTTTTTTTTTTTTTTGAGGTGAGCTAGAGTGTTCTGTGTCGATCTCTTGAAGCTGCCAACTGAAATGTCAGAATCATGGATCAAGGGTGGGGTTTTTTGTCATGTGGCTCTTTGGTCACTACAAATTGAATGTGGACCACTAACTCCTTTCAGGAAGGTTACTGAGTCATGGTTGTTTTGGGTCAGGGCTACATTTTTGAATTCAGATTGATCAGCTAAGAGTGGGTGGCTCAATTTCCTCTTACTCATCTGTTCATCCATTCTCTTTGTTAGAGCAGTCAAGCACCAGATCGAATATGGAAGATTGACAGCATAATGTTTGTATATGGTGCTGTTTATCCTTAAGGTTCTGTGTGTTTTCTGTTCTTTAAGGAAAACTGATGCTATTTCTAGCCTTTTTTTTTTTTTTTAAATTTATTCTGAAAAAAAAGCGAATAATCCTATGAATCACTGTTTCATTTAGCTTCAAACATGTGGGTCATATAGCAAAATCTTGCTGTTGTCTAATTCTTCTTCTTTTCCTGCCAAAAAAAAAAAAATATACAAATATCTGAAACTGTTGGTAGAATTTTTAATTGATACTTCAAATACAAGAATAATGTCACTCGTGGTTTAACACCCTTCTTACATTTGAGATATTGTTTTGGTCATATTGAAATAAGGTCTGTTATGTGGTACCCAGCCTACTTCAACCCTTTTATTTCCAGCAAAACCACTGACCTGTACTGGTACACTATACTTAAGTTTCTGTAGAAGAAAGTATTTTTGATGTATTTCTGCCTGCCTTAAAAATATACATAGTCTTATTTTTGTATTTCTGATCTTAAGAATGACTTCTGGTTGTTTTTGTTTTTTTGGAATATGACTATTTTTAGAAACTCCATGCTGTCACTTCATGCAGTTTTTGTCATCTTGTGTGGATGCCTCTGTAGGAAACACAGTTGAGTCTTAGGTCTCCAATTCTGGCACAAAATTAGGGAAAAAACCCATCCATTGAAACAATACGCTCTTTTACCTCTCCATGGTTTAAATCAACATTTTCTTCCTATTAGCTGTGATACTAGTGTGTTCTTTTATGATCATTTATGCCATGGCGTTGAGGGAAATCTAGTGCTAGGAAAAGACTGATTGCTTCTGATTCCATTGTACTTGACTCATGAAAGTCTAAAAAGTCTGAGGAGCATGAACTGGGTTACTGGGAATGGTTAACTGTGCTTCTCTTTGAAGTCTGTTTGAATGCTACAAAATTTGTCATCATAATGTTTTATTTCCACTTTGCAGCATTACAAAACCAAAAAATATTTTGGAGGGGGTGTTTGTATTTGTGCTGTTAACAGTGGTAAAGCTGTGGAAATGCTTTCTGAAGTCATACAGACAACACAGTGCTTGGCTCTGTTAGTACTAACGTGATTTTGCTGTATGATGGACTGATATTTCAGAGTATAGAATCCTAAACTAGACTAAATCTGCTTATTTCCTATTTTTTGACGTGGGTCGTAATAGGACATATTTAGATTCTTTTTTTTTTTTATTCTGTAACGTTGGTGAATATGTTCAGTTTTCTCCTAGCTGTAAATCTAGCTCTTACTTTGCAGTGCTTTGTTTGGGAGTAGCTTGGGCACGTTTGCTGGGACAGATAATTGTCAGGAAGAGTTCTTCATACGTGTCTGGTCTTTTCCACACCTCTGACTTACTCTAATCACTCCCCACTACAGTAATTAGTCGCAGAGTGAACATGTTCCTTGGTTAACTCTTTTACAGTGGCTCTGTTTTAACATATGAGTAAGGTCAATAGCTCAGGTGTAAGTGCAGCAAAATAATTAATGACTGCTAATTAATTTATTATTATGACTTTCTTCAATTACATTTGTGTAAAATTTCTGTTAATTATAACTGGAAATTGAAGAAAGTTCAGATGGGGAAAAGTTTGTCAGATGTCCATTTTAATTCTAGCTAATTTATGAAATCATTAGGAAATGATCTTGAATTTCATTTTGTATTTGTTGAGTGTTACGGGTTTGAGAGAGGGAAACAGCATGATTTGGGTTGGGGAGGTACTTTGGTCATAAATGTCTGAATCATTTTAAGACTCAAACTGGATTTGATCATAACTGGAACTGCACTAGTGTTGCATGAAAAGCACTTATTTAATGGAATTTATCAACTTTTTTAACTCTTATAATTTTTTAAAAGTCGTAAGTATCTTTGCATGGCTGTCTTTTTACCTATTTTTCTTGGAGGTTTTTTTTTTAATCTTGTTTTACTTTTAGAATATTTTTACTTTCATAAATAAAATTAATAATGTGTTATTTGTGAGGTAGATTTCAGTTAAGTAGTCCACATAATTAAGCTTGCATTCTGATTTTTTTCTTTTACATGAAAAAAAAAAAAAAAAATGTGAAATTTCTATTGCTCTAGAAGCAAACAAATCCGAATTTGTAAACCCTGATTAGTAACGGATCAGACATAATGAATACTAACTGGAAAACCTTTTAAGTAAAAAAAGTATAGTACAGATATGCATTATTTTCTTTTATGGATGTTTCCTCTTTGTCTAACGAAATTCTTTTTTTCTACAGTCAATCAAGAAGAGTTCATTGCTATCATGACTGGAGATATTTAGCATTAGAAGAAAAGAAGCAAGTTCAGCACAAAAGGGAGGAGTCGTCGGCAGCTTCCATTACAATGTTTTGTACTTCCGTTTATTTCTGTAGCTGGAGTGAAGCAGAAAATTACTTTCCTCACAGGACCAAAATAAAGACAGGTTATATGCACTGATAGTTCAGTGCTTTGTATCATCGAATATTACCACTAGAATAACCAATATATCATTTTAGAACAAGTAAGTAATGCTGCATTTCAGAATGTTCGAGTACTCATTTGTAAAATAGCTTTCTATAAGATTTCTAAATTGTATCATATTGTAAGAACCTTTTGAGGTTGACTCTGTGTTAGCATTAGCTGTGGCCTTAGTTTTGATACATAAGGTTTGACAAACTTCCATTTTAATAAAGTGTTCTTTCCTATTGCTATTTGAAAGTCTTTTTTTTTTTTTTTTTTTTAGTTTAATTTGAACTGGACTATGATGTAAAATTCTCTGGGGAGAAAAATATATTTATTTTTTTTTCATGTATAGACCTGTACTTCTGCTGTTCTAGAGGAATGGTACCATTAAGTGAGCAAGCATTTGCATCCTCAAAGAACCAATTTCTTAACTCTCTATTACCCCTGTGTGATAACAAAGGGCATGCAGCTATGTATGATGACAAACTGTATCCAAAATGTGCTTGGATCATCCAGGCATCAGCCAGCAGCTCTCCCTTCAGTATCCACAGCTCTCAGAGACAACTGTTTATGATGATGATTTTTCTGCAGTAACTAGTTAGGAGAAAAGCATCACAGGCAATGAACTTCTAAAGTGGTAGAAGAGACTGATGTATTTCTAGTTTGCTAGGTGTCTTCTGGAAAAGTTCTTGTTGATTGATCTTTTTGTATATTAGTTGTAACAACTTCTTTTTAAATTTCACTCTCCCTGTATATCAAAAACTGCAGCTTTAAATCTTGGTTAATCCTGTCTTACCTTTATTGTCAGGAAAGAGTTCCTTTTGCTTTTTCACTGTCAGTAACCCTGGGGTTACGAACAGGTTTTGCCTGCACAAGCAGTCAGAGCTTGGAATTCATTGAGGAGAGAAGTTGAGGTCACCCAAGTTAATAGTTTTTTTCCTATTATTTTTCGAGGACATATTACAACATTCTCATGTGTGAAATACTGTGCTGCTCTCTATGAAGCCATCAATACCAGTCCATTCATACAGAAAGCTACAGCCAGTCAAAATGAGTGGCACTGGCTCCAGATAGCCCATCAAGTCCTATGAACAGACACCTCACGTAGAACCCCAGTGGGGTGTGTGGCCCTCAGATGGGATTACCAAGCTGAGACAGACATCTTCCAAGCAGCCTTTCCTAGGAAACGATGTTCTTTCCGGTGAGGTCTTTTAAGTTGGAGATTTACTTTATTTTTTTTTTCCCTCAGGTTATTTATGCAAATAAAATGGGGAAAAACGGTAGGGAAAAAATTAATATGAAATTTGTGGGAATGAATGAATAGTTGGTATTTGTCAGGAAACTGAAGTTTTCCAAATATTCAGTTAATGTCTCAAAAGTTCGAGTAAAACTTCCTCTGTGCTATCTTCGCGTTGGATTTGGTAAGCAGGTTCTTGCTCAAAAAGTAAGCAGCGTGAAATACTCGCAGCATGAAGATTGGTGTTTGGAGGGGTGGAAATCTGTATAGACATAGAATTGTACTTTATTTCTTCTGTATTAATTTCAGTGTAATAGTTGGGAAAGGAGGAAGATAACAGTTGAGAGATTCTATCATGCAAGAGAAATCTTGCTGTGCAAGGTATATAGCAAACTTCATACAAGTCAAGTAAAATCCTTTAGAATCCAATAGTAAAAACACCCACATTAAATGTAAAACTTACTTAAAAAAAACCCTAACATTTAAAACAAATAAAAAACCCAAGGGAACAAAAAAAAACCCCAACAACAGAAAACAAAAAAACAAGCCAAATTTTGACCAGTATTTTGCAATATTACCAGGTTTGTTTGAGAGGTGAATATTTAGGAGAAAAGATTAAGTGTTTGACACTGAGCCTATGAGCTGCTCTTAAGTATTTTTTAGGAACACCGCAGAAATTGTCCACTTGAGTAATTTCTGGCTTTGTTTTTCACTTCTTATTTAAGATATTTTTATTTCCTGCAGACGGTGAAAGTGATAGAGAACGTAAAAGGTCCGTCAGTCATCAAAAATTTTTCCCCCAAGAGCTGTGCCTTTATTCCAAGTGTGCCAGTTTTCTAATACCTTGTTGTGGCTGCTGCACCACTGGCTTTTAGGGGGATGCTGCTGTTCTGTTCCTCCCAAGGTGGCTGGTAATTATTTGTTGATAGGTGTCACTTTCCGTTTGTAACAACTCCAGCAAGATGCGCTTCATCTCTTTTGGATTGGAGACTTATTTCTAGCTTTGCAGTTTATTTATTTTATTTTTTTTCTTCTTAAAAAAATACCCTTTATTCTTGCAGATGTGGCAGCATTTGTCACGGGCTAGGATAACAATAGAGCAACGTTCCGTAAGCACAGGCCAGTGAACTGGGGAGGTCTTGGAAATTGCTCAGACTGTGGGAATGGCACAGCAGAAAAGAAAAATAAACAATCGGTGTAGTGTTTAGTGACATTGTCTCCATGTTTGGCTTTGCTTTTTCCCTGTATTTCATTGCTGCCTTTCAAAACCATGCTTGTTCCGTGCTGCTGGCAGGTGTGCGCTGGGAGCGTCGCAATTTCCGTTGACTTTTCTTCCCATCTTCTGACCGACAGCGACTGTGATACATTGGAGTCCACAGCGTGGTGAGATCTAAGCTCTGAACTGGCAGCTGCCTGCTTGGCCCCAGCACTGACAGATCCGGTCAGCTCTGTGTGTTCTGTGGAGCTCACACTTATCCTGGTGCTTTTTGGTGGTGCACTTGGTGTGTCGTAAGATATGGATTCCCAGTGTTTGTCTTTCATTCTTTGTCCGATATCAGAGAGGGAAGAGGGTCGTTTAGTGGCACATTTAAATCTTGTCTATTGTAGAATCTTAAACTGGTAGGGGTTGGAAGGGACCTCTGGAGATCATCGAGTCCAACCCCCCTGCCAGAGCAGGATCATCCAGGGCAGCCCACACAGGAACAGATCCAGGGGAGTTTGGAAAGTCTCCAGAGAAGGAGACTCCACCACCTCTCTGGGCAGCCTGGGCCAGATTCTGTCACCTTCACAGCAAAGAAGTTTCTCCTCCTGTTAAGGTGGAACCTCCTGGGTTCCAGCTTGTCCCCGTTACTCCTTGTCCTATCCCAGGGCACCACAGAATAGAGCCTGGGCCCTTCCACTTGCCCCCCACCCCTCAGAGATTTCTAGACATGAATCAGATCCCCTCTCAGGCTTTTCTTCTCCAGACTAAACAGCCCCAGGTCTCTCAGCCTTTCCTCACAGGGGAGATGTTCTAGTCCCTGCCTCATCTTTGTAGCCTCTGTTGAACTCTCCGGTAGGTTCCCGTCACTCTTGAATTGGAGATCCCAAAACTGGATATAGTATTCCAGATGTGGTCTCACCAGGGCAGAGTAGAGGGGCAGGAGAACCTCCCTCAACCTACTGGACACCATTTTCTTAATGCCCCCTGGGACCCCATTGGTCTCTTGGCCACAAGGGCCCATTGCTGTCCCATGGAGAACTTCCTATCCACTAGGACTCCAAGGTCTTTCTCCATGGAGCTGCTTTCCAGCAGGACGATCTCTAATCTGTACTGGTGCCTTTTGTTATGTGCCTGTATGTAGAAGAGTGTCAAAGTTCTGCAGTCATCGTGACATATTTAAAAGCCATGCCTTGTTTCTAGGCTTGCAAAGGTGGCTTGGTGTTAAACTCCAAGGGTCTGATCTGGAGTACCTGGGACGAATGCTTCTCTGTCACCTCTGCTATGGAAGGCAGTGGTGTCCAGCAGAAATCCAGAAATGGTAGCTAAGGGAATGTCATCATTCCTTGCACTGAAACCCACTGGAGCCTCTCTTTAAGAGCTTACACTAACAACAGTCTGACTGTGCCAACTAGTCTATCCTTTCCCTAATTAATCCCATGCGACTTCGAAGAAATGGAGAACCTCCAAAAGAATAAAAATACCGTGTCGGAGTGCAGTGTATACCCAACGTTACTCTGCTGACTTATTTTAGAACAGACTTTTTTTTTTTCAATGCTAAGTTTGTCACCTCAAACATTTTTGGTTTGTGTTTATTCATGGGAGTTTCCGTGGCACAGTGAAGTCATCCAAAGTCAGAAAATGCCGGCGTTAAGATTCCATACGCCTCATGATGTGGAGGCCTGAGCTCAGCAGCACCTCCAGAGCACCATGGTGATGTGGCCGACTTCACCGCACGCAGCAGAGCCTTGCTTAACCCTGCCCTTGGAGCTTGGCAAAGAGGAAAAGGAAAACCACGACAGCTTGGCTGGCAGCGGAGCGGGGGCCAAAGAGGTAGTTTGTGAAGGGAGGGGTGAGCAGAGGCCCTGGGAAGAGACCCATCTGGCCCTGAGCTTGGAGCAGAAGGGCACAGGGTCCTTGCTGAGCCACAGGCCTGTGCAAGAGGAATGGTGGCCCAAAAGGGAGAACGTCTGGATCCACGTTGCTCTCTCTGCCCCAGAGCTCCCATCAAGTCCAGGGCATACCTTCATTTGCACCGTGGCTGCTGCTCAGGAAGGCACTTAAGACTGGCATTGTTGGAGCTTATGGGTGGTGGTTATGGCACAAAGCTGAGTGTGGAGAAATCCTTTAATTTTTAAACTTGTGTCCTAAGCAAGTTTTGCAAGCTAGGTGGAGATATGGGATGTCACAGCTTAGTAAACTGTGCTAGCAGAGTTGTTTCATAGAATCATTTTGGTTGGAAGAGATCTTTAAAATCATCAAGTTCAACCATTAACCTAACACTGCCAGGGCCCCACTGAGCCCTGTCCCTCAGCACCACATCTCCACGCCTTGGAAACCCCTCCAGGGATCAGGGGGACTCCAGCCCTGCCCTGGGCAGCCTGGCACAGGCCTGGACAACCCTGCAGGGAAAGAAATTGTTCCTCAGCTCCAACCTAAACCTCCCCTGGGGCAACTTGAGGCCAGTTCCTCTTTTTCTGTCACCTGTTCCTTGAGAGATCAGTCTGACCCCTGCAGTATCACAAATATGTGGGTTTTGTCACAAATCAGGTAAGAGCAGAGGGCAAGGACCGTTGCGCTAAACCCAGTTACCCCGCAGGTTGCTTGTAGTTGCTCATAACCCCTCTCATACTTGGAGGTTTTTTGTCATCTTGCAGTTGATGGATGCACGGCTCGCTTAAGCCACCCTTTATCTGCTGTTTTTTTTTTTTTTGTCAAACTAGGTCCTACTTTTAAGCAGGTAGCAGCTACAACTGGCCTTGCTGTGCACAGACCCCTGTCTGAAGCGAGAACTGCGTTTTTCCTTGACTCTTCCATTAGGTCAAGAGTGTGTAGAAGATAGTGGCCGTCACTGTCACAACTTCTGCGGAAGTCATTTTCTGCAGTGCTCTTTCAGAGGGATAATTGCTGCTGAAGTAAGTCTGTAGGGATGCTGAGAAGGTTTGCATCCTTGAGCAACAAAAGAAAAATGATTCCACCAAGGGAGAGAGAGAGAGGTCGGTGTTTTGCGCACTTCTACCTTCCCCAAGGTACACCGAGGGGAAATCTGGACAGTCCCGCTAAGGTGTCACACCCATTAGGAGAAAATCAGTGGAAACATCATAAATATCTAGAGAATCTGCGAGTTTCTTATGATAGTACAAATGGTTCATCTACTGTAGAGCTGTTGCTAAGCAAACGGAACATGTTGGCAATTACCAGCAGTCAGAAGTGATAGCTCTCGGAATATATAATAAGTAGGAACTTTCCATATGTACGTCTTTTTCAAGCAGCAGATGAAGGTTTAGCCAGTGGAGGATGTATTTGTCATTTTTTTTTTACCTCTTACTATTTAGAAAACTACTTCACTTATAAAGGAATATTTAAAGGAATTCCAAGGGAATAAAGAAATAAATTTAAAGGAATAATTCCTTTAAAATATTCCTCTTCAAGGAATAAAGAATGACCTTAGCAGGGAAGGGCTACTTTGCTAAGAAAGATCTATTTAGAGCTAGACAACCCTTTATAAATAAGATTGCCTAGAATGTTTTACAGAAATGCTTGTTATAACCTCCAGATAAACTTCTTTATTTTATTGCAGAGCTTAATTATGAATGCATTATGTTAGTATAATTTCATAAAATGAACTACTCAAAGGGTCTTGCTCTTTTTTTGTGGTGTTGGTTGGTTGGTTGGTTTTGGTTTTGCCTTTTTTTTTTTTTAAGAAAGTGACCTTGAAGTTTGACTGATGATAAAGCCTGCCTTATTGGTGTGACTAGAATTTGGACAATTTCTGTTGGCAGAAACTCACAGTAATTCACACCAAGTTCTGTAACCTTTTCTTTTTTTTTTCCCAGGTGTTGGAAGGAGCCCTTCCCAGCCCTCTCATGGAGGCAGAGAGGTTGCCACACAGCAACGCTCCCAGCTGTAAATGAAAACGTAGGCTAAGAAAAAAACATTTACCCACTGAAAAAGGAGCTGTGCAGATTCTGATAATAATTAGATCTGTTTTTGTCCAGTTGTGACAGGGATAAAAACCCCCAACCACCGAGAGCTCTCTTGTTTAGTGAAAGGGCAGAGCTGCAATAACACAGGTTAAAACTACACAGTAAGTGCTGTACCAAGGTACACAGAGAGGAAAATAGTAAAATATCTGTCTGATATTTGTGGTTGCTGTATATATAAAAATAAACAATCGCAGGCAAAGAGGCAAAGTGAAATGAAATTAGTAAAAAATGCTAGTTAATATATATTAAATACATATATATATAAAAACACATTAAAAAAAAAAAAGGCAAAAATATCTTGAAGACTTAAAGAATATAGTTCGTGGACTCCCCTTCTAGATGATCTCTAGAGGTCCCTTCCAAACCCTACCATTCTGAATGAATATCGTGACATGGAAGAGTGTTAGGGTGACTCATTTTTTGTGAAAAAAAAGTAAAAAAAAGAAAGAAAAAAAAACAAAATAAAAAGGAAATACGTGTTCTTAGAATCGTCATAGAATCATAGTGTTGTCTTTCCCACACAGTTCCTTACGACAGAGCAACCTTAAGAAATAAAAACAATTATTTATTCATTTTTTTAAAATCTAGGTGTTCACGAGGTGCAGGTTTCTGTGCCCTGTTTGCCATCCATCAGGAGGATCTCTGACTTGATTTCTTGATGAAACAGCTCAGTCGGAGTATATCTATCACTACAGCTGTGCTTTATGTTTTAAAAAAGAGTTCAACAAAAGTTAACCGTACCTTTTTGTGCTCATTTCTCTACAAGCGGGCGGCCGCCTGTTGGTAATGAAACAGGACGCGTTGCGGCGTGGTGGAAATTGAACAAAATTCGTCATTTTTGCTATTACCCACTAGGGGGACCCATTGTTACGGCTAAAAAGCGGGATCTGAAGTTACAAAAAAAGAGAACCAGCACTGCCAAATGTCAGGTGGAATTTTTATACCAGAATCTTTTCTCTCTCTTGGTGTGTACACACACCTTAAAAACGCGTGGGACTCTTCCACCCATGTAATCTCGATTTGCAAATGAAGATTCAACTTCTGTTGCTGCACAAATAGGAAGTGAGCCTTTTGGGTGTACATTTTCGTATTGGATTGGGTCACCTTGCAACTGTATTCTGAAATAAAAAGAAACAGCAAAAAAAGATTTATTTGATTGAGATGTGCAGAATGTATTGAGAAAAGTTCAACAGGGGCAAGTGTAGGGTCCTGCGCTTGGGGAGGAATGACCTCCTGCACCAGTACGGGGAAGGGGTGACCTGCTGGGAGGCAGCTCTGTGGAGAAGGGCTTGGAAGTGCTGGGGGACAGTTCACCATGAGCCAGAAATGGGCCCTTGTGACCAAGAAGGCCAATGGTCTCTTGGGGGGCATTCAGAAGGGTGTGGGCAGCAGGTTGAGGAGGGTTCTCCTCCCTCTCTGCTCTGCCCTGGTGAGGCCACTGCTGGACCATTGTGTCCATTGCTGACCTCCCCAGTTCAAGTGAGACAAGGAACTACTGGAAAGAGTGCAGCAGAGGCTATGAAGATGCGGAGGGGCCTGGAGCACCTGTGTGGCCAGGACAGGCTGAGAGCCCTGGGGCTGTTCAGCTGCAGAAGAGCAGCCCCAGAGGGGAGCTCACCGAGGATGAGCGAGAGCTCAAGGGACCCTGGGGGGCAAGAGGCTGGGGCCAGACTCTGCTCAGTGGTGCCCAGTGCCAAGACAAGGGGCACCAGGCACCAGCTGGAAGCCAGGAGGTTCCGTGGGAGCAGGAAGAGCAACTTCTTGGGTGGGAGGGGGTTGGAGCCTGGCCTAGGCTGCCCAGAGTCTCCTTGTCTGGAGAGATTCCAAAGGCGCCTGGACACTGCACTGCTGGGCCCCCTGCTCTGGGTGACCCTGCTGGAGCAGGGAGGTGGGGGCCACTAGATGAGCTCCAGAGTGTCCTTCCAACCCACACCATGCTGGGATTCTGTAATTCTTTGAAAATGTATACTTGTTTAAAGATTTACTAGACATTCTGTTTTCTTTTATTCCTGTGTGTGAGTATACAAATGTCGGGGTTTTTCGGTCCCGACAACCAAATATCTCACCTGTGTCCTAATTATCTCCTGCCTCAAGCATGCACCCTCCTCTACTCTGGGCTTCCCAACTCCATGCCCTGCTCTTCAAAAGGCTTCTTGCAAAATCATCTCTCATGCCGGTGTCTCTCCTCATCTAGTGGTGTTAAAGCTCCTCCTCCTCCTCCTTCTCCCTTCTCTGGGTCCTCTTATTCTTTCTGTTCTTCTGTTCTCTTCTGTCAAGATGAATTTGACATCCAAGTGCCAAAAAATTTGGGACAGCACATTTCTTGGGTATGCCAAAATAAAAAGCGATGGGAACTCTTGCTTACTGCCTACAGTGCAATCATCTTAATACTGATTCCAGTGCTACTAGTAACCACACTTTTTCTCAGAAAGAAAGCACAGCTTTATTATTCCTTGTTACCTCCCATATTTAATATTTTGAATTCTTCTAGGTGTGGTGGGGATACAATGCAGTAACTTTTTTTTTTTTTTTTTAACAAAGAGAATTTTTTATTGTAATATGCTCAAATGAGCGAAAATTTATCTTGAATTAGTGTTTCCCTCAGTAAAATTTTCTCCCCCTGCAGAAAAGTCTGTCGAGCAGCTGTGCTGTGTGACCAGTGAAATGAGTTCCTGGTTCCTCTCAGCAGCCCTTTTTCACACGTTGTGCAGAGCTTTGGGATGAAACATTGAGATCACACCTGAGTCACTAATGGATCTGCAGCTTCATTTCCACAGTGAGCCACAGGAGGTGGGCACCTTAATCTCCAGGGTCTTGCCCTTTGAATCTGATGGACTTGCAAACCCCTCTGATACCACTGGAAAATAAGCACCCACACACCCCTCGGGAGCAACTTCCAGCTTCCTAAATCCAGTAGTTGCTTTTGCAATTATTACTCTCATCCCGTGCAGGAATCTTGATATGCAATGTGTGGCAGACCTCCAGGTATTTTTATTTTGCTAGGTATTTATTATTCATGTGAGTTTAGAAAGGGGATAAAAGCAATTGAGCTGCAGACAATTTTGTGAGGTTGTGATAAAGTTGAAGGATAAATTTGCACCTGCTTCTCCATTATTGATATTAAGACACCACGCAGTGATTAACCTGATGTTGGCTGTCCTGTGATAGTCTTTGTGCATCCAGCACAGCCAATAATGTCAAATGTCAGGTGCAAGGCAGGCACTCACCCTCTGCATCAGTGAGAGGAAACATGATGGATGGCAGAAACACGGAAAACATGCGTTGGCAGGATAGGTAATATTTCACAAACTGAGTGGAAATTAAATGCATATAAATTATCTTCTCCTGCTGTGCTGGATTTATGGAGAGACCTAGCCCACAGAGCTGCACTGTAGGTGTTAGAGGGGTTGTTAGCATGGAGCACAGTGGTGAGGGTTTGCACTGGGGGGTGCTGCAGGCTCTGCAGCAAACACCAGCAGAAGGGATGTCATCTTGCTGCAGCAGTGGAGTCTGATTCCTCGGTGCTACCCTAACTTTTCGCAGCGGATTAAGCCGGATGAGGTGCAAACTGACACACATTCCGCATCTTTTCACAGAATCACAAGATTGTCACAGTTGGAAAAGACCTCTAAGGTCACCACGTCCAACTATCAACCCCCCAAAACCAACAAAAAACAGCCAACCAAATAAAAAACCCAAACAAAAAACCCCAACACAAACCCAGCTCACCATCCCACTAGAGCATGGCCTGAAGTGCCACATCTACACGTTTTTTGAACACCCCCAGGGATGGTGACTCCAGCACCTCCCTGGGCAGACCATTCCAGCACCTGACTACTCTTTAAGTAAATAATTTCTTCCCAATATCCAGTCTAACCCTCCTCTGGTGCAACTTCAGGCCACTTCCTCTAGTCCTGTCGTTATTTCCTTGAGAGGAGAGGCTGCACCCACCTCTCTACAACCTCCTGTCAGGGAGTTGTAAAGAGCAAGAAGGTCTCCCCTCAGCCTCCTCTTCTCCAAACTAAACAATCTCAGTTCCCTCAGCTGCACCTCACAGGACTTGTTCTCCAGATCCTTCACCAGCTTCGTTGCCCTTCTCTGAACTCAATCCAGTCTATCTCCATTTTGTTATGGTAGCGCTTGTGTTTGGCACAGGGACTTCAGGAACAGAATCACTGAATCATAGAATCATAGAATGTGAAGATCTCTGATCAATAAGGACTTGAGATACAGAACAACAAATGAACTAGAACACTCCAACAATAATAATAATAATAATATGACCTTGCTTTAATTCAGCACAAACCAGAGGCATTTCATTTCCTATTGCTTCTGATTGCTAAATGACCACCTAAAAATATGCAGGGGGTGGGTATTTATATCAGATTTCATTTGCCGTGATTGAAAGGTTATTATTTATCTTCACTGGCAGATCTAAAAATTGAAGTTACCTAAATGCTGTTAACCTGCTTTGATTGCAGTCTGTAAAATGTGTGATTTGAAAAAAAAAAAAAAACAGAACAGGAACCTAGTGACTGCTTCTGAAGCTGTTTTTCTTTTCAGCTTTGGAAAAAAAGATATTAAAATGGAAGGGGAATGACGCTAAAATTAATAAACTAAGGAATCTTTGCTCTAGAGGGACCAAAAGAAACTTTTGTGTTCTGAAACTGATTAAAATGCACTCTTTGGCAAGAACTGAGTTGGTGCCGGAAGAGTGGTCTCAAACTCGTGGAAGAATTATTTCGTTATTTATTTGTTTGGTTGGTTTTGTAGCTTACAAAATCTCTGTGTAAATAAACAATATACCCTAAAATCCCTAAAACTAGCCAGGTCAACAGCATGGTTCGCTCAGCCCAATGGGTATAATTGAAAAAACTTGTACAAACATGAATATATTTCTTGCCAGTTCTTACTGTTTTTTTTTGTAAACTGTTCCTGGTGTCTGACAGTTTCCTACTCTTATTTCATATTCTGAGACATGTTAATATGGCTCAAGAACCTCTCATTTCAATTGCTGTAAAGTTACCTGCATTTTGAAATAAATACAAAATTTCATAAACTGTAGAATTACTTAAAATTTACTGTTTTCCATGAACACCTGCTTTTCCTGCTCATTAGAGGCAAGCTTTGTGAATACTAATTGGCATCCTTACTTAGCCCCAGAGCGCGATCCAGGAGCCTATGGTGGATTTTACTTCTTCACTCTATTTGCATTTTAAAACCCTACCTTATGAAAGAAAAATAAACGTAAAGGGTGGGAATTCAGTGAAAGGAATCCAGAAAATCCATCAGGATCTACTATCTTGCCATTTCATCTAAATATAAAAACATGCACAGCAGTTGTACAACTGTATGTTTATATGCAGCTCTGCATTTTTTTTTTTTTTTACTGGAAAAGAGAGCTTTCTTAATATAGCCTAAAGTGTGATTTCGCTTGGAAAAGTGAATCTGTAAACTTAGCATCATGTTTATTGTCTTAATGACTTTTCAAATTCCAGACTTGATTTGTACACTGGCACAGCAACTTGTTTATCCTGACTACAAGCTCAGCCTGAGGTCAGCAAGTCTAGCGAACGCTCAAGGGCCCGAAATTAATGCGATAGTACATCTGTGGGAACGGTGGCGTAATTCAACGTCTTATCAAGACACCACATCAATCCAGGGCTGCGGTATACAGGACTATAAAAACCTTCCCGAGTTTCTCCACCCTGCATTGTGTTTTCCTGTCCTCCTCCCTTCTGTTTTCCACATAAAAGGGAGTTCACTCAAATGCCTGGTTTGCCCCTAAACTGCTAACCTTTGAAAGAATGACTGGGAAAGCAGTAAGGCTTTCAAACGAAGGAGGTATTTAACTTGTCTTGTTGCTAACCTAAGGCTGTGGTAAAGGAGTCATTCGACAGGAGCAGCATCCTCTCTGCACAGCCTTCCAGTGCCACCGGCTCTGCTTGTCCTATGTCACAGTTTAGGGTCAGGGCTGCGTGCTAGACCTATAACAGATGCCCTCTGTTAACCCCCCTCCCTTCCTAAAGGGGAAGTGAAAGGAAATAAGGGAGAGTTATTGATTAGAAAAGGAAACTCGAACAGCTTTAATGAAAATAGAAATAATAATAAAAATAAAACAGAATATATATAAATATGTACAAAAGCAGTATGGAACCCAAAACCCCCCTGATGGCAGTTACGTCCCCGTCACCACTGATGTTGTGGAGCAGGCACCAGGAGACTCCCAGACTGGGCCCAGCAGCAGA
>VWZK01019125.1:35706-45708 GCA_013396935.1 Baryphthengus martii | reverse complement strand
CCCCTCGGGGAGCGGGGCGAGAGGCCGGCGGCCGGACTCTGGCGGCGCGGAGGCAGAGCCGAGCAGCTGCCGGGCCCGCTTCGGCCTTTTCGGGGGAGGGACCGCGGCAGTTTCCATTTCAATCTTCTCATAAATCAATATCCCCTCCCAAGTTATTTTAAGAACCAGATTTATTCCGTTCGGCCGCTTCTCCCCGCCCGGCCTCCTCCCAGGCAGGAGGCAGCAGCGGCCGGGCCGGGAAGGCTCCCGGTGTGGCCGGGAAGCCCTAGAGCCCGGGACCACAACCCGAGCCGGCAGTAGGGCCTGCAGAGCCTCGAACCGGCCCCGAACCGGCGGTGTCGGAGCGGAGCCGCGGGAAGCTCGGGAAACAACATGGAGGCTGCGAGCGGCTCAGCGCGAGGTGCCCGGCCTGGGGCACCGGCGACGTGTGGGTTCTCCTCCCCGCCGCAGCAGGCCCAGCTGTGCCCGGCGGGAGCAACACTACTCTCCCCGGAGTGTTCTGGCAGTCCAGCGCCACTCGGGCAATTAGAACCAGCTCTCCCGACTTCCCTCTCAGCCTTAAATCTGGGAGTTAAGCGTGTCCAATTGTACTTCTGCACTGGAGAAACAAGTCAGCTTTTCAAAGAATATTCGCTAGTTTTTGGTTTTAAATTGTTGAGCATGAAGGAGCGCGGAGACTGGTGAAGGGGGCAGCTTGAGAGCAAGGATGCAGTGCCTGTTAAACCATCATCTCCTCCACTTCAGCCTGCATGCCAGCAAAGGAAGCTCTGTATGACACTACAGTTTCCTCCATCTGCCACTCAGAGCGTTTCACGTGAAAACGCAGGAGGCTGGCAGCCTGAGAAGCTCTAAGTGTCGGGCAGAGAAAGCTCCAGCATCATTTAAAACCTGCTTTTGCCAGGAACTTTACTGAACAGATCTGACAGTTTCAATAACTGCCCTGTTTCCCCAGTTTTGTTCCCCAGATTCTCAGCAAGCCTTACTCCAAGAGAAGGCCCCTGCTTACAGCTCATCCCAGAAAGGAATGAACTGCTTTAGAAGCACCATGTTGTTAGCAGAGCCAGATGACAACTTCACTGATGGCTCCCCCACAGGTGACTTGCTCTTTATGAAAAATAAATACAAACCACCGCATCTTGTACCATGCAAAAATCACGCATCTGTCACAAATAATTCGGAGACTGACTGGAATTCCATCCAGGTAAGACTGCAACGATGGGAATAGTCTGGGGAAAACAACCATGACAATTACACGTGCTCCTACCATTAGTCTTTCAAGTTAACAATTTGCGGGTGTTGGGGACTCCCCGGGTGCCGGCCGGGGAATCGTGCAGCAGAAGCGCCCAGGAAGGACTTGCCTGCTCCTCTCTGGATTTGATAGATGACGGCTCCTTTCGGAGGCAAGCCTTCTGCTGTGATCCGTGCCTTCTTCTGATGGCATTGCTGTGATGTGCTACCTGGGACCTGCAGCTGGAGCGCACAGGCCAGCACTATTCTACTGTGTTCTCTCGCAGTACGTGCGCCCCGGCTCTCCTCGGCGCTTGCTGCCCGTTTGCATGCAGCGTTTAAGGCGCGGTGCTTCCCCGCGGGAGGTGGAGGTCATCGCTTCCTTTGCTGGAAGAAGAGGCTCTGACAGCACATTCTCCGTGACAAACCTGTGAGGTTGCTCTAGTCGCAAACAGCCTTAATCTCGTTGACTGCCACGGCACGCTAAGAGCTCGGTCAGAGCAGCGCTCCCTCTGGGGATCCAGGACTGTGATAAAAGCTGTAGTGGGGTGTGGGAACTCGATAAGGTTTTTATAATTTGATTTTCCGTTATCTGTTTTCTTATTTTGAAGTGAAACGTCAATTGAGGTCAATCCTTTATGTAGATTTATAAGGCGGGAGTGCTTGGAGCGCTCCACCTTAAGTTAAACTTACCTTAAGGTAAAACCCTCTGGTATATATGAATACATGAGAACATACCTCATCTATATAAGCTTGGTACATCAAGAGTTTTTTAACCTAATGTCCAAAATGAAGTCGCAGCAGAAATAGAATATGAGTTTTGTGAAATGCTTTAAAAAGCACTATAAAAGTACAAGGATAGCTACCATTCACAAGTCAAACCTTTCTCAAAGGACCAAAACTAAGTGAATTTGCATACTTAAATACCTGTATTTAAGTGCTGCAGAGCAGCATTTCCCATCTCCACTAATGACTACTTACAGGTGTTACAAGGGAAGTGCAAGAGGGGGTTGTTTTTTTAAAATATTTAAAAGCTCAAAACTATACGGCTTCTTTTAAAGGATTAAATGACGTTTAAAAAACCTCATGCTATACATACAGGCAAATGCCACAGCTGTCATCAGCTGCTGCACTACAGTAAGCATCCCTGCTAATATACAGGGTCATTAAAAGCGTAGAATGAAAACAACGTTACCAAAACTGTATTAGTTAAATATCACACAAGCAGAGACGCCATATCCTTTGCAGCGTTTGAAGTGATGTATCAGGCTTTAACATACAACCCCACTGAGCTTAATGGAGAATTCAATTATCTCAGAAACTAATTTTTGGCTGTCTGCAGACTCCGGATGAAAAACCACTGTCATTAGTACACCTTGTTCACATCACCGAGTTTTTCTTCGCCACTGAACATTTCACTTTCTTGCCAGAAGAAAGAAATTCAACCTTCTGACTTGGCCATTCGGTAACAACTACTTGACCATCATCAGTTACACAAAAAATTTGTTGTAAGTAAAATATCGTTAGGACTAACAAAGAAAGTAACCCCCGTCATACTACTAGGGCTCTGATCCCGCAAACATACGATCAGGGTAGGAATCTAACATCATCCAAGCAGTTCTAGTTCAGGGTAAAGTCACCCATAGTATCTATATGCTCTTAAAGCAACTTCAGTTCTGAAAAGACGAAAAAAACCCAGGGATTTAAGGCAAAAAAAAAAAGGCTACTTACCAAAATAAACCCTTAAAGGATCAATTTGAAAATTGATGCAACAAACCAAACAGGTTTGCATGTAAATTTCCAGCAAATATATTCCATCATCGTAAGTGCAATAAATTGAGCAGATGCGCTACACCACAGTCGTAAGACTGAGTCTCTGCTTTTAGTGCAAGAAAATCACCTCAGTCGTAATTGTACAGAGCCACTACCGTATTACTACAACAGAACCCTTCCAAATCCTATCCATTTCCTTCCAGACACCCTCCCCCCACCTGCTAACCAAAGCACTTCTCAGGATAGAGGCACGAACAAGAAAGAGACAGGCAGGAAAACGGCCGCAGGACTTGGCACCCTCCCCTACGATGGATGGCTGGGAGATTCTGGGCAAAATAAGGCCCCCTGCGTAGCCCTCAGGGTTCATGCTGTTGCTCCTACCAGTGCTGCTGTCACAGCACATGCAGGCAGCACTGACTCTTTTACTGCACGTGAACTCTGCAATGGCAAAAGCAAACATTTTTTTTTTCCCCGTTATGCCTTAATGTAGGGCTTACCTTGCACATCCCTTTCCCCTCTCCCACAGATCCTGGAGCAAGAAAGGTCCTTCTGACCCCGAGAGGACTGACAAATGGAGATGGAGAGTCTCCTTCTGTCTTTGAGGTCACCACTTCTGATCTAGCCGTAATTCAGTAATTACTCAGTTCATGTGGCTCTCCAGAAGCATATACATTAGCAGCTGGGGCGGGGAACAGAAGGATGACACCATTCCTGACCTCAGCTACCTCTCATCTGCACAGACCCTCTGAGCTGTGTCTGCCTGGAAGTGGGGAGGACAGCAAGCGATGCAGCTTGAGGGATGGAGAACAAATTTGCAGGTAACACATGGGAAAGACTCCGAGCGCCCCAGTGTTTGTTAGAGGAAGGGTGATTTCTGAATGCAGCTGGTGGGGTCCTCTGAGAGATGTCGTCTTCTTTACAAGTGGTTTGTTCGCTGATGAAAAGCACTGAACTAGCAGCGCCAGGAGGCTGAAGTCTCTGCAGAGTCGGGCACGTAGATTTCTCACAAGCACGGCACCTGTCCCCTCAAAGTATTACCCGTATCCTAATCCTTTCCCCTGTTACACAATTTCATGTCATGCACAGTCTCACCACTCCACTCTCACGGCTTTCATCTAGAGGCACTTAGATGCTATGGGAATGGGCATGAGAGACTAGCTTGAAGATAGATAATACAAAAGATGACAGCAAGATCAGGCACCTACAGGTCACACAACCAGAGACTGAAACTTATATTCACGGTGGGACAGCTACATCTTTAAGCAAGTGTAAAGCAAGGGCAGCTAGCCGGTTTCTTTTTCTCCAAGAAAGACATCAGCATGGCTGCATTCATTAACATTTCCTACCTCTCTTCCTATCCAGCCCCAGGATTTCCCGTACCTTCCTCCTATTTCTTTTAGGCTTCAGATAAAAAGTGTTACATCTGACCCTACGCAAGGGAGAAGCAGTATCAGACGTCTCCCAAGGAACTGCAGCAAAGACAGGGAGGGCTCTCCTCTCATTAATTCACTGATACTGAACTTTTCCTCTTAAGATAGCCAAAGGATCTGTGCTTCCTCAAAAGTATTCTGGACAGACACAGACTCTCAACATACCGACTGTCATTTCTTAGGTCATCCCTTGGAAGCGGCTCTCCTCCAGACACAAGAAGCGTCTCCATAAGCCATAGATTTAAATCCTACAGCCCAACTGGACTGAAAGACTTTGGAGCACCTCATAGGAAGGAAAATTGATAAAGAACCTGAAGACCAATAGCGTGAATCACAGCAAGAGAAAAATTACATCAGCTATATGGAAGACAATTCTGCTCTACCTTTTAATACCGCAACACTCCTGTCCTCTTGCCTTCCCATTACAAGGAGCTGATTCGTGAGAATAAGGTCTTTGTACCTTAAGACCTGCTCTTCAGCTTAGTCCTTTCACATCCTGCCAAAAAGCTGCTTCTGCAAGAAGGAGAATTAGTTGCTGTGAAAGTGAGTGTGATGCTGCAGACAAAAGAATCTGAGTCCAGTAAAAAAAGCAAGAGACAACAGAAGCTGGACTTTTGAGGGAAAAGCGGATCGCATTTCCATGCAGATGTCCAAAGTAATAAAGGTGGAAATTAAAATAGAAAGCCACACAAACATGATTCTCTAGCAAGACTATCTCCAACAAGGCACAAAAGGCCATCAATAAATCTTCATTATCTGAATTGCTAAACATATCTAAATAAAAGGAGAAATTCAAATATTAGAAGAACTCATCTTTTTAAATGGTCTTACATAAAACCAGCTCTGCCTTGCCTGGACTTATTTTACAGCAAAGGTTGGGGTTTTTTTCCTTTTACTTCTGCTGGGCTTTTACAGAGGTTTCATTTGTTGGTTTGTGGTTGTTTTTTTTCTGCCTACAGGGATGTGGGAATTTCCAGACTTAACAAGCTTAAATCCCCATGATATATAGTCCCAAATTTTAGAGGCACTAAGATTTTGATTCTTACTTCATTCCCTGTTGGCTTTCTCCCTGGTGCACGCAATAGCTGGTTTGAATCTCAGCTGTTGCAACAGGAGGGAAAAAAAAAAGGTCCCTGAAGTAACAGCATTAGTTCTTCCAGTCACCTTGCTGCTACCACGTTCCAGAATTCAGGCACATGAAACAGCACATAAGAAAGGCTGCAGCAGCAAGAAGCAAAAGCAGAAGGCACCAGACTGGATCAAAACCAAGAGGTCTTCTCCATTCATCTGGTAAGAAGGCTGTACTTATATTGGGTAGTAGGAATCCACTGCATACACACAATGCATGAAATCTCATTAACTTCTTGTGACAGAAACCAACTTTTGCTTTTTCTGTCACATATAATAATGTTCTCTGGTTCCGATTCATCAGAGAGATAGGTTTATTCAAAACAGTTTTGAAGCTCCAGCACAGTTTACTTATGTATGTCCTATTGCTAACAAAATATGAGAAAAGAAACCTACTTCAAACACAACGACTTTAATTACTTTGTATCGTGAGACTCATAAAAGTATGTTCAATGCTCAAACCCTCTAATTCTACATATCAAAAGACATTAATGTCTTATTTTAATGCCCTGCATTACTTTAAAGTCATATTCAAATCCAAGTCAGGATAGGGCACACGAGAATATACAAAACTTACGACTTTAAAGATAACATACTTAACTATTTATGAGCGCTATGGACACATCTGGAGGTAGAGGAAGGAAGCGTATTTTCATTTGCGTCACCTAACCCAAGGGACAATGCCTTAAAAGCTATCAGGTAACACAGGTAATTGTCCTGGGTTAAAAAAAAAATCAGCATTTACTTTTGTAAAGACTGGACAGACATCTTTTAAGAGTCTTGGGCATGCAGTAAAATCTTAAGTAACTTCTTTCTATTTCAGAATTCAACAGACTCTTCCAGTTGCCTACTGAAGTTGAGGTTCAAATTAACAAAACCTCTGCTTACATATCGGGGCTTTCATCGTATCTCTTAAAAAGGCGGCCTTCTGCAGCTGGGAGTCCTGCTGGGACTCACATTTGTCCTAAGAGGTGATAAGGACTGAAGGCCTCATATTTAACTTTTCCGTAAACGTACTCACAGTAACTAAACCTAAACAAAATACTGTTGGTTCCATGAGGGCTCTGAAAATAAGGTAGGCACTTCTTTTTAGGACATCACCAGCAAACACAGAAGCCTCAAGAAGCACTATTCATGTCAACCTACCAACTCAGTGAGCCTCTACTGCTTTTAGGAAGTTTTAGAAATAGCTCAAACCAACAGGTAGGAAAACAAGCTATCCCAACACAAAGACTTTCATGTGAAGCTGCAGATTTGGGGAGGCTGCAGTCCTCAAGGTGATCCCTTAATAACCCTGGCTGATCCCAGCTCTAACAAAGAAACGCTGCTCACATTGGCGAGGGGAAAGCTTTTCACCAGGGGCAAAATTTCACATCCCCTGGGGTACCTGCCCGCAGCTCAGGAATCCCCTCCATCAGGGCCAAGCCTTTCCACAGCAGGGAGCAAGGGGTGAGAGAAGGGGTGACTACTCTTCTCTGAAATTAGCCACGCTTCAAACTCTTACAGTGTGATTCATTCCATGGGCTGAAGATCAAGGCGTCGGCTTACTCCCAATATTGATGAAAAAGGGTAGTCACCCTATTTATAATCTGCTAGCATTATCTCATCTCGAGAAACAGTAAGTCAGCAGCTAGCCTTAAGTGACAAGGAGGGGGTTTCCTTAACAGTGCTTTTCATTGAGATTGAAGAGAAGTGTTGGGTTTTGTTTGTTTTTTTTTAAAAAAAAAAAGAAGAAAGCAGTGGTGGTTACAAGAAAGGGAATATTCTAATAGAAAGGGGGAAGGACACCAATTAACACTTTCAGCGCATTTCCCTTCACCACTGCCTGGAAATTCTCCTCTGATACAAGCATTGCCTGCCTAGGGCTTTTTGAGAGACCCTTGCACATCCTCACTGATTACTTCCCCTACTCAGGGAGACAGACTGTCCTTTACCCTAAATGCTTTTATCCTCTTGATGAGGTCTCTTACCCAGCTGGATCCTGCCTCCTTCTCCCACTGCAATCTCTGAGCCTAAGAGAAGACACCTGGGGACCTTCCACTTCGCTTAGGAAAGAGATTTAATCCTTTCGTATCCTAGAGTGGGGCTGAAGTGATGCACGCCTCTCCCCTCCCTGAACACCTATGGGTTACAGTCCTGGGCAACAGATGTCCCCAGCTGAAGAGAAATCAAGAGAAGAGCAAGTTTCTTCTCTTTCAGGAGTCATTTAAAAGCAGGCGTATATAAAGAACTGAGGAAAACCCCACAGAGGACAATCTTGCTATACCCAGACAAGATAATGAGGCTCAAAATCTTTTCCGTATCTAATCTTAGCTAAATCACATCCCCAACATCCTCTGCCCTCAGTTTTGCAGGGTACACGTCACTCATTGCCTTCTACCTCCTAGGCTCACATACAGTGTCCAGTCCTACCTGGGCACCCTCACTTCTGTCCTGCCTGGGGCCAGAGGTCCAAAGGAGGACCCCTCAATGGATCATTTGACTTAATCCTCCAAGGGGGCTGCAGGGTGATTCCAGACTTCACTTCCTAGCCAAGCCTGCAAGTCAACAGACAGCACTCAGAACAGACAATGATTTTTATCTTCAAAGTGCTTTAAAAACTAACAAATCCTTCCTTCCCTCCTGAGAGAAGAAAGGGAGCGGGAGAAATCCCTAAACATCATCACTGTGATGGAGTAAAGATGCAAATGACCCCAAAAGTCCTTTCCTGTTGGAGCAGGGGCTGCAGAGAGGAGTCCTGCTGTGCAGCAGTGCTTTGGGCTTGGGTTTTTTTGTGGTGGTTTTGGTTTTTACGCTGAAGACCTGGATTCAAATCCTGTTTCAGATCACTACGGGCAGCACAATAGGACAGAGGCTCTCAAGCCGTGGCCAGCAGGTCCTTTCCCTGAGGGCCGTGGAGTTGGAGGTCTGAGAAGCAGGCACGGGTGTCTTCCAAGAATCCACTTGCCTGTTCAGACTGCAAAAGTGCTGCACAATTAATTATACATCCGTGCTACAAAAGATCAGCTCTGTAACTGCAGGGGGTGCTATTCATCAGCCTTGGAACGCATTGGCAGAGGACAGCCAGGGTCCAGTAGTCGAAATAAAGAAATAAATAACTACAAAAGCAGGATGCGCTCCGGGTCGTTAGGAGTGAAGTGCAGCGGCGGGACCCAAGCGACCCGGGAGCGGCGAGGGGCCTGGCGCTGCCTGGAGGCGGTCGGGACGCGGTGCTTTGCCGAGGAGCTTCGCCAACCAGCGCGGCGGAGAAGCCGCCGGTCAGCGGGGCGAGGTGCGGACGCAGAGCGCTGGCAGCACGGAGCCTGCCTGACACCTGCGGGCACTTTTCCTTCCTCAGCCCTCCCCTTCCGAGGAGGCAACAAAACACGTTCCCAGCAGCGAGATTCTGGTCCGAAGTGGCTTCACCGCAGGGGCAAATTCAGAAGGACCCCCTTTCCCTCATCCCTTTCTTTTGAAGCCCCTCTTTCCTGGAGCGGGTGTTTAGCAAGTACAAATACACCACAACGTTAGGCATCCTTCCACTGTCACTCTTCACTATCCTTCCTCCTCCAGACACACACACTAACACAAAATGACGGCTTCCTCAACAGCCTGAATGAGCAAAGCCCTCGCAACCGATCCCTAATTGTCTGCACTTTACTCTCTCGCTCCAGTCATATTTTATCACAAAACTCAAAGCAGCCCACCCACTGCCCCCAGTCTTTGTCCAAAATCTCAAGTGAACGGCGAATTGGACACGGGAAAAAAAAAAAAAATTGCTGAAGAAGAAGGGAGGGGCAAGCTACCCCCCCCCCCNCTGCACCTTCTGCCTGAGCCCGCCGGTGAAGTCACAAGGCTGAGTCTCTGACATCACACAGAGCCCACAAACGCCGGATTGTGACTTCACTGCAGGGTAGAACAGGGAGGAATAGGAGAGGGGAGGGGAAAAGGCTCTTATTCAAACACATATCTGCAGTAGTAACAAAGGGAACTCAGGAAATGGCTGGCCAAGAAAATGGCTTTTTTTTTTCCCCCTATAAAACATACTCTCTTTTCTTGCTGTGGGGATNTTTTTTCTTTTTTCTTCCTTTTTTTTTTTGAGGTTTCTCTTTGCTGGTGCACCCACACTGCTATTGTGCGGTTGCCAGTTGAAAAAAAACAAAAACAAAACCCCCACAAAAAAACAGTAACAACCAAACCCCCCCAAAAAAAGATGGAGATATTAAAGAAGAGATCATATCTCACAGCCCTTGAGAATGTGACCCCGAGGCCCTGCCCTTTTCCCTCCTGATGTACCCACGCATCACGGCAAAATGGAAGGCCCCCACCCCATCCACCCCCGTCCTACTCTCAACCTGCAGAGCAAGAAAAAAAACCAACACAACCAAACCATAAAAACGCATCCAAAACCAAACCAAACAAACCCCAAACCATCATCAACGAGAGATACGGAAGCAAAGGGGGG
>VWZK01019125.1:15896-30990 GCA_013396935.1 Baryphthengus martii | reverse complement strand
GGGGGGGGGGGGGGGGGGGGGGGGGGGGGCGAGGGAGAGAGCATGAGCAAGAATGCTGTCTGCAGATGTCAATCAGGACTTCAGTCTAGGTCTAACCTGCCAGTCCTGCAAAAGGAGGATACATGAATTTTCTAGTTGGATAGTCAGCATCATCAGACATAAAAATTGTGAGGTTTAGATTGTATTGCAGTCTCACGTTCAATAAAAAGGCCTTGCTACAAGGAGATGATGTGGGACTGAGGAGCCTATTACTAGCACCTTAAAAATTAAAATTTCACTACAAATATCCTAAAGAAATGGTCAAAAATAGCACAGCATTTCAGACCATTTTTGTAGAGCATGGTAATATTGGCAAGGGGGAAGTGATTGTAGGTAGAATACTGTCAGGTTTGGGGAAAGCTTTCTCTGCATTTTAAAAATTATATGAAGGAAAATATTCTTGGGAATGAAAAGTCTAATGATTGCATGTACACAGAGAGTGTCATCTCTATCTTGGCGTTTAGCAGAAATCAACTCCCCCATGCCAACACCCTCCCCTCCAGCCACCCACCCTGATATTCTTCTTCACCACTTCCCACCCATTAACCCAGTACCTGCAGTGCAGTGTTCAAGTGGGACTGGCGGAGCTGCTGCCGCTGTCATCTCCTCGGAGCTGGCAGTCACCTGCCAATCTCGCCCCCACTTCCTCCTCCCTCCTGCTCCCCCCCACCCCTCGTCAGTGCAGCTTTCCCTGGGGATATATCACTCTTCCCCCCCCCTCCAGCAGCCTGACAAATAACTACTGTTAACTCAATAATATCCCCCTCCAAGGTTTTTTAATTACCAGCCGTCCGCAGGGCGCGAGACTCGCACGTACGGAGAGAAACGGGCCAGAGAGGGAGGCTAGCAACAGGGGGTAAGAGAGTTTGGGCTGATGCGGGCGCCTCGTCCTCCATCCACATGGCAGGGCCGGCACAGGCAACCCGCAAACCCCCACGGGATGCGGCCGCCCTGGCAGCGGGCACAGGCGTGATGGCAGGGGCAGGGTAGGTAACGTGCTGCTCTATTTGGGGAGGGGGGGTTTGGTCCTGTGAGGGCTGATGGGGAAAGCTGCTCCTGCAGGCACAAGGGGAGGCTCTGCTACCTCAGCTGAAGAAACACCATCCAGAAGAGCATTTGTTTATACAGCATTTTAAATAGGAACCAAGGAAAAAAGGGAGGGGAGGAGGGACAAGGGGGAAAACATCAGGTATATTTCTGTCTGTACATCTTTACCAAATACATCTATCTTTTCACATATGAAAAGGCCTTTTTATTCCTTTGCAAGACAATAGTCTTATTTTGCCTTTTTTTTTTCCTGAAAATTGATGGCTCTTTGGCATGAGAGGCTCTTTCTTAACCTTGTATTAAATGGACATGGCTTACTGAACTTTCAAACACCCAGTATTTGTTTATTCACACCCATTTACACTCTCTTGATTTTTAACAGGTCGGAATAAGGCTTATTTTTTATAAGAATTGGTTAATGAAGTTTTATCTGAGTCATAAGCCTATTAGTGCTCGAGTTGTCCATCNCCCCCCCCCCCCCCCCCCCCCCGAGGTTAAACATGACCAGAAATCCTTTTATGCTCAAAATAACATGCTGGGAAGAAAAGAAGCAAAGACGGATAAAAAAGCCCCAGCCCCACATTCGGTCCTTTTTAAATTATAGAGACATACTGCAAAAGGGGCACAAATGCAAGGCTTTTTTATTTTTATTTCCCCTTCTCCTCCTCTCCCTCCTTTGTAGGTCACCTTTACTATGAAGACTGATGCTTCAAGTCTTCATTTGCTTAAATCAAGAGAGTAAGTTCAACACTCTTACCAGGTAATCACTGTGCCCTAAATGGGTGATGAAGGGGAAGGGCCATCCATCCCAGCATCCCAGCACCAGGGAACCCAACATCCTGCGTGGGGCGAGGACCAGATCCTCCAACACAGGACTGGAGCAGGAGGGGCTTCCCTGGGAAGGGGCAGGCACTTTTGGAAGTGGACAAGTTTGAGGGCACAGCACCAAACACACAGGGCTCGGGTGGAAGGGGAGCAGGCAGATACATTGTGCTGAGGGCCTGACGCCGGCCTCCCCACCCTGTGAAGGGCCAAGGGCAGCAGTCGATAGGGGGAGCATGGCGGCCGAGGCTTAGAAGCCCTTTGGCAGCTGCCCCTCCACCCCAGGGGAGTGAGGTGGCAGGTGAGAGAACCCTCGCTCCCCCTGAAATAAACAGCAGCCTTCCAAATGCTTCATTAAACTAACACAGCTTCCCGCCATTGCCCCGGCAACCGACACAGGCCTCCTGTTTGCCAGCTGGGGGAATTAAAGGCAGCCTGGCAGCCAGCCCCCGGCTCCTCCGACAGCTCCCCTTACACTATCAGAAAGCATCCCCAGGCAGGGGAGGGGGCTGGGCAACCCTCAAGGTGCCACCTGAGATAGGAGGAGTCCTGCCCGCCCCCAGTCTGTCAAGCTGCTGTACCCAGGGAGCCAAGGACCCCACCACTGCCATCAGCACCGGTGGTGGTGGAGCAACACAAAGCTAGAGGGCTCACCAAAATGATCCCTGGACAGGAAAAGGCCTTAGGTGGTCCAACAGCACAAAGGTGGATACTACTCCCCATCACAGCATCACCTCTGTCCAAGCGTGATCAACAGTTCGCAATAACTAGCAACACATCCGCCAGCCAAGCGAGCAGATTACATCCTCTTGTCCCTGGTTTTCTTCCTTTCTCTTAAAACCTGTATGCTGTGAGGTAAGCCTTGGCGCAAGCCCCCTTCTCCCATTGTCCCCTTGGTGGAGATAAGAGCGGTGACAGAGAACAAGCAGCCCTGTCCTTTGCTGCTTGCCCTTAGAGAAAGCCATCTCAGGAAGAGTTCCGAATGAAAACATCGATGCTGTACCAGCCTTGAGCACACAGATGCCCTCCTGCCCCTCTGACTGCTCTTGGTCTCTCCATTCAAAACGGGAGACGATCCCTTCAGGCAAGCATAGATGACCCTTCACACGGCCTCAGTGGAGGAGCTCGTTACGCTGCCCAAATCTCAAAATTAGATCCTCTGGGCTGGTGTGGGTGCAACATGCCAGCTGCTTCCAGCACTTTCCTCCTGCCACCACTGCAGGCTACTGACACCACAAAGGAGGCTGGCCAAACTGGTGAGGTGAAGAAAACACCTCACTTCACAGTGGCAACGAATAAAGGAGCGCTATTCACTCACTTGGGCATCCGCATGTGTTTTGTCCGGTTTTCCATGACTACTGGCTGTGAGCAGAGGTCTCACAGGGAGGAGCATTAAGTATTTATTCCAGCTTTCAGTTTTGTCAGCTTCTGATGCCACCAACGTGTTTCAATTCTGCTTTTTTTTTCCCCTAATCCAGGGATCCCAAAACAGCCTTGCAAAGATACCTCCAACCTCATCAGCAGTACTCTAAGCTTTTCATAGCTCTGCAGCACACGGTTCACAACAAACTTATCTCTGTCCAGAGAGACTGACTCCAGTCCTGCCTCTGAACGATTTGTATGCCTTGCTTCTCTCTTACTTTGTGATAATATTTAGCTTTGTGAAATATTACTTAACTACACTTAGCAGAATTAAAAAAAAAAAAAAAAAAAGAAAAAAAAAAAAAAGAAAAAAAAAAAAGGAGGAAAATAAAAAAATTAGTACATTCCAGATTCTGGCCACCGCTCTGCATTGCATGAGGAAGTGGCACATGGAAAACGTGGAGCTGTTTACAAGCATTAAATAACACTCTCTGGCAATCCTGCAGGGACAAACAGAAAGGCAGGACGTCCAAGCAACCTTACAAAAATTAGCCCAGAGATCCCACCTCAGTGACAGAAGACAGCACCGTAGTTAAGGATGTTTGAGCAAATCTTGAACAGAGGGAAATAAGGGGCAGGAAAATATAATCACACAACTTACTGCAGGCCAAAGCTCCAAAAAAAGAACAGTTACAGACCATGAAAGGGGAGTCTCTGAGGTTAAGGGGAAAAAGCATGAGCACTTTGACATCATCCACTGTATATTATAGTGACAGTGGGAAGAATATCGCCTTAGCTTTGATGTGGGATGTAGAGAAAAGGGGACGCTTTCAGCTACTTGCAGGAGACGCTGCAAGAAGATGTGCGTGCAGACCACTGCACGTTAAGGCCATTTGACTGGGAAGTCTGAAGTGGTGGCCTGCCCGTGGTCCTGGTTTAACCATGCGTCTCCTACTTTGGAAGTTTTGATATTCTCATCTTCCGGTTCTCTCTTTGTGCAGGACTCTGACTTCTCAAAAAAAAATCACGTGTCCAAAAAAAAAAAATAAATAGGTAGGTTGCTAGTTCTTAAGCTTTTCTTCAAAGCAATAAGAAAACAAATCCTGGAGACGTAAAGCCAAACTCCTTCCCCAAAACAAAGATCAATTTATGTCTATATCTCATTTTTTGCAGGTACTGCCAGGGTGTGGAGGGAGAGGAGGCTGACAAGTCCTGAGGCAAAGGAACTCCTGCACCAATCTGGACTGCTCTGTGCCCTGTCTCCACCTCTCCAACTGGGAAGCACTCGCAGCCTGCTGTTGCCAAACCCACTTTTATTTTTTCCATGTTCCTCGCTAATTAAACCTTCAATCAGGTCTGTCTCACCTCCCACCTGGACTAGCTCAACTCCCCACTTCCACTTTTTTTTCATTCTTCCTGAGACCCAGGAGATTTAAGTTTCTGGAGTGTTAAAGCTCCCAGAGGATGGGGTGGGTACGGAACCTTCTCTTGGCTCAGGCAAAATGCAGTCCCCGCTCTGGCTGCCCTCCTCCGGGGCTGGATTTCAGAGCAGAAGATACTTCTGTCAGCGAGCCAAAGGCGCGCAGGGGTAGAGGAGGTGCTGGTCTCCGTGTGCGCACCGCGTCCTCCTTCCTCACTGCTGCCATACATGATTAATCATCCCTGAGACACGCCTGCTGCTTCCCTCTGGCTCTCCAACAACCACAACAGCGGCGGCAGCAGCAGTTGAGAGCAGAGAGACCTCCTCAGGTTCCCGGCCCCAGCCCAGCGAGCATCTCCCAGCGGGGACCTCTGATCCTCGCGCACATCTCTCTCTTGCACGCGCCGGGCTGCTTCGTGGCCTCGCAATTAATCGCTCCCCTCCCCCCATCTTCAAACTCGGCTCGTCTCCCACCCCTCCCCCCCTCCCCCCGTCCATCTGTGTCTAATTGCATTTCATCTGTAGTCATTCTCTGGAAAACTCACCGGGAAGGTGTCCAGGAGACTAGCACAAGCTTAAACACGCGCTTGACACGGGGAGCTGGGGGGAGGCCGACTGCTCCACCCGGGCGGATCGGGGGCCTGAGGGAACTGGTCCTCTCCGCAGCCCACCTCTCACCTCCTTGCTCCCAGCACGGGCAGGGGATGGGGTGCTTGCCAGCGGGCAGGGGGCTGGCAGCCAGGCAGAGGCGGCAGACAGCCAGGAAGGGCCACCGAGAGCCGGCGGAGCAGAGGTGAAGCTGCTCAGATGCCAGCCTGCGCTCCACCGCGGCAAGCCCTTGCTCCTCTCCTTCCTCCGCCAAGCACCCAGCGGCAGCCCGCTGGTGGGCTCTGCCAAGGCCAGCGCGAGGCAAAGGCTCCCACCAGCATGACCTGCTGCCAGTGGGATACGGGGGGTCCCTTTGATTCCGCTCTCCGGCACACTGCTCCTTTCCCCATACAGGCACTTTCCACTTGCATTACCAATGTTCCTGCCTTGTCCATGGCACACTTGAGCCAGCTGTGTCCCGGCTGAGCCTGCCCTGCCGGCCACACAGATCCTCAGTCCCACGCCACTGCTCCAATCCCAAGGGGCCTCCTGTAAAATCCAAATGTTATCCAGGGGCTTATTCACCTTGGGAAGGGGACAATAAGCTGGGCTCTGAACGGACAGCAAGCCAGGCACTGCACACCAGCTCATGCCATAGCCACTCTTACTAGACACCACCGGAGCGAGCAACTCAGCTCATAATTGCATATGAAAAATGCCCACACAAAATAGTCCAGAACAGCTAGGGAGCCATAAACTCACAGCCCAGCTTACTGCACGCCGACTTCCCTGCATAAACAAGCGTAAGTGCACAGTGGTTTTACACTGCAAGCAAGGTTTCTTCCTGGAGAGGCGGGCTCCAAATGTGGGCTCTCTAAATTTTTATACATTGGGTAGAAGCTCTGGAGCCCTGAGGCTGGGCACCAACCACAAGTTCATTTTGTGTGGACTGGAGCCACCTGACTTCACACATCACTGATGGATAACGCAAAGGTATGGGCTGATGTGTGACTGTCCAAAAGGTCGGCTTGGCTCCCAACAAGGTTCTCCACCTTTTCTGCACAGACTCAGTCTTCTGGCTGTGGGAGAGACTGAACTACTAACCCACATAACACTACTTTAAGCCTTGACCATTTGCTGCCAAAACTTTGAATGTAAGAATTCACAGCTCTGATAAGGGTGACAAATTTACTGCAGCAGACCAGCAACTTACACCCAAACAAATCTTTCTCCATTTTTTTGTTTATGCTTCCAACCAGCCAGAAGCTCTGCCGGCAGAGTTGCTTCTATCCAGGCTCGTGGTGAGGAGAGTGATTACAACCAGGTAGTCCCCAGGTTTTTCCATTCACTCCACTGACAATGGCTACCCACCAAAAACCAGTCCAAGAGATGCAAACACAGAAGTAAGCAACTGAGTTACCATGACTAACAAGTTACCATTTGCCAGCTGAGTCACAGTAACACTGAAGCAACCAACCTCCCTGATGCTTTAAGCAAACATTTTAGTACTTACTGCAATGAAAAAGGATCACAGAGTCAAACTACTACAGCCCAGATGACAATTTATAATCTCATCGTGGTAAATCAACTTGCTGGCAATCGCCTGTTCATACATTTTGCTGTGCCAATATCAGATTGAATCAAACCTTTCAGTTCCACCAAATGCCACAAGCCAAATCAAATTCTGCAGTACAATTGCAATGCTGTTTGTGGGGAAGATGCAAAAAACTACTACATTTTTATCCTTTTAGGCCCCTTCTCCAGACAATTATTCTAATGAAAAGCACCACACTGAAGCTGTTCATGTCCAGAAGCAGATTCAACACAAATATATGTAAATATATCTTTAAATAAGCACAAAAATAATCCTGCCATCTCCCCATTCTTCCTGGACATTGGACACTGAACTGAGAAACCCAGAAGTCTGGGTTCAGTTTCCAGTTTTGATGCAGACCTTCTGCACCATCTCAAATCACACAACACAGCTCTTTACGAAGCTATAAAATGGGGACGCTACTAGTTTTGACAAAAAGCAAGGTAGAATACATGCATCAATGCTTGTAAAAAGCTCTCTACAAATGACAATGGTTGTTTAAATAAGTAAATATAAATAAACACAACAGACTTATCATTGCCCCAGAACTCTGACTTTGTAAGGTAGTCTACAGAGAAGGGTTATTTTCCTGATGTTTACCCATTTAATGAAAACAAGTACCTGTGAGAGAACAGACAGCACTCCATCTGCAGATGAATTTTATCTGCTTTCAACGCTAGTTCAGAGCCAGCACATGCTGGGAGTAAACAAAATTCATTACGAGACAACAATTTGTGACAAAAGAGAGCAAAGCATGGACTGAGGGCCATTGAACTGGTCCCCCATACAAGTCAACATCATGAAAGCTACCATCACCATTCCAAACTCGCACAGAGATCGGGAATTGGGCAAGACATAAAAACTTACCTGTCCTCCGGCTGCTAGCAACACTGCTCTGTGTCAACAACTGTCCTCCACATTGTCAGAGGAAGTTTTTACTGGCATTGTCTAAACTGTATTGTTACAGTGCAAGGACTGTCAACCCTGTCTCTTTCAACAGCACAGAGTTCTCCTTATCAGAGGAGAGAAGCACAAAAGGGAGAGAGAATTACGTACACACGAGCAGTGTTTCTCCGATGCTCAGCATAAAAATCTAATCAAAATTGTACCAGAATGGTGATGTGAGAAGCACCCTGCCAAGTCAGTAATAAATATAAAATTCATATCTTACATTTCCACAATATATCACCTCTCATCCTGCAGTACTTTATGCATTGTTGGGACTCAGATAAATCCCCAAATCAGAACAGATTTGTACTAGAGTCTAACATTTTTGTTGGCTTCACATTCATTCAAATTACACCCTTAAGCGAGAGTAGGATAACAAGCACTTAAAATGGCCCCTTGTATGCGGCGGCAGCCATTTTAAATGGGGCCCAACTCCTTCCAGATGCCAGACCTGTTCCCTGAAGTTCATCCCCCACCCTCTGTCCTTCTCACTCCTTGCATCCCTGCACTCCATCCTGTTCTCCCTCCCATCCACCTTGTGATAGAGGAAAAGACAAAATGGTATTTTTAGGGTGCATAAACAGCTGGTTCACTCCAGTGGGCCCCATTGACAATATCGTAACTTCAAACAAACCAGCTAATCCTGTGATTGCCACCACTGAGACCTCAGTATAAAACACAATAAACTCCTATCCTCTCAGCTTTCCCCAGCAATACTACCGCACAGATATTACATACAGCATCTGCAGAGCCTGAGAACTATGCGTTGTGCAGCTAGCACTAGTAACAGCTTCTCCTTTTTGTGAAGACCTTGTGAATTGGGAGAAAAGTAGAGGTGACAAGGAGTGAAAAGTCACAGTCCACCTCCCTGTGGCTCATTATTACTGAATCCTTCCTGACATGTATTTGCCAATGACTCTGATGGGAACATTGAGCATTTCATCCTAACAATATGCCTGTATGACAAAACTGTGTCCATTTCTGGCCCAAAGAGTTCAACTTCTGAAAGACAGATGCATAAAAGATAGGGGGTGTTAGAAAACCCCAGGAGCTACAAGTGTTAATAGCAGTAGGTACCTTAAGACAGACGTGCTGATTTTAGTCCAGGTTTTCACGACTGCTCAGGCGCCATGAGCAGTAGGTGTTCAGTTCGTCTAAATTCTGATGTTGCCTCTAATGAGCCACAGACGATCTCAAAACTCCATGAAACTTCATCACTAGTGGTAGCACAGCTAACTAGGAATGGCGGTAGTGAAACGCACTGCAAGGTTTCGCTTTTGTCAGTGGGGTTTTGTAGATCTTCGTATTTTTCACATTCATACCTATTCACTTCTTGGTGGCACTGCCTAAAAAACAAGTATTTGGGGAAGAAAATGCCCTTGGAAGCCACAACAATATGAATGATTTAAAGTAGTCCATCCAAAGAAGGAAAAAGGAGCTACTAATACTTGGAGATGCTTCCAAAAGGAGGTACATGATAAAGGTAGGAGTCTTCTGTAGTTATAAGTACATTTATCTGCATCCACACTGACAAAAACAGGACAGTTATTTCACCTCTGGAAGCAGCAGCTCACTCGAGAATCAACTCCTGATATCAAAAAAAAACAAAACACAAAAACCCACCTCACGATGTCATTTAGCTTTACAATGAGACGATAAACTATGCATCCTTTGTCTTCCTTTTCCTAGTATAGATAAGACCCTAGAACAGCATCACCCAAACTGTGGTCCATGGGTCACTGCTGGTCTGTGAAGCATCCTCGGTGGTCCGTGCAGCATGCTATCTGCAACCAACACCCTGTGAGCCACAGCACCTAATAAACCTCCCCATCCCTTGCCCTGTGTCATTTTTCTCGCTATAAACATTGAATGTTTTTATGCCTACATGACAGATAAACATTTACATCTAAATGTAAAACATCATCCAGAGTACATCTGTTTTGACTAAAGGGAAGAGACAGTATGAGACCCCTCCTGAGGGAGCCAGCCAACACATCTGAAACATCAGCATTTTCTACTAGCAGTCATTGCAATGATGTGGGCGTAGGAGATGTAGGATGCATTGGTGGGTAGTCTTCTGGAGAAGATCATTGTAATGGAGCTACTTCTGTGCATAAGAAGGCACAGCTGCAAGCAAATAACTGTGCTTGCTGGATGTGCCTGCAGTATTATTAGCAGTCTCCAGAGCTGACAAGCCTCAGACTGTTTTGGTTGCAACCATACCTCAAAGCTGGTACTCAATTCTAGGCTAAATCTGCTCAAAAACTCATGACAAAATAGAAGGCTGCAGAAGAGCAACAAGCGCATTACCAAGAACCAGAAATCCGTTTATAAACACAAGGACTAAATTCAAGAGCTTGCTAAGCAATGGCCCATGAGCTGAAACTGAATTGTCTACAAACCTCTGACAGGCACAAAAAAGGAGATCGCTCAACGCTACCTGGACTATGCTCAGGTCCAATGGAAACCAAGAAAGGAAAAACACAGACCTGTTGCTAAATGGGGAAAAAAAAGAGGACAAGTCACCTTAATAGGGAGGCATCTGGCCTCATCTTCTCAGGAAAACATGGAAGTGCAATCAGTTGGCACAACTAAAACTAAATTGAACACAAATACCAGAAAACGTGAAGAAGTAAGTATCGCATCCACTGTGTGTTGATCATGGGTAGATCAGGGCAGGGGGCTGTTGTGGGATTTTTTTGTTGCAGCCGGCTAAAGGATATTCAACTCCACAGCTGAACGGTGACTTTGACTCTACACTTCCACCTTGCCATTGTCTATCCAGGCTCCGGAGTGGGATGGTCCCTGTCACACAGGAGATGTGACGCTCCTGCATCTACAATACAGTGCAGTGCAAGAAGCTTCAAACAGAACCTCTGTTCTTGACTCTACAAGGATAGTCAAATAACCATGCTGAACCAGGCTGACTGTTTGTTTTGCTTAAAATGTATTTACCTCAATAAGTAATTAATATTTTGAGTAGAGAAGGCCTTTGGTAAAGATTCACCACATTCACCCCTTCAGTTAAGGTTTTAAATGTCCACATTCATTAACTAATTTACCTAGTCTCCCACTTGTCCTTCAGCAATGCCAGAAATGACCCGAGTTTACATTCCCAGCATCTCAAAAGAGAAAACAAAAACAAATCCTCCAGAAAACAACAAAACAAAAAATACACCAACTAAATTATTTAAAAAAAAAAACAACAAAAAATAAAACCAAAACCAAACCTACCAGGTCTTTCATCCATCTCCAGAAAGAAGAAATGGAGTCCAAGCCGAGCTGTTTAGAAATCTCTTCCCTCTCACATGCAATACTGCAGCTGTAAGATGAATTAGAGGAGCAACTCGGGCAACTGGGACATCACCAGACACCAGAGGAGAAAACCTGAGCCCCCAGACCTGGACGCGGGGCTGAAAGGCCTCACCCCACACCCCAACATGGGCAATGCAGAGAGGGCAGGTGTGGGGTGGACGGATTCGACCTCCCTTAGCACCTGCAAGAGCGCCCAGGTATTTCTGCTGTGCATGCGGTGAACTGGGTGTACGCCGGCAACGGACAGGTACCCCGGGGTGGCTGGGATATTTGCATATGTTAATTGCAATGTCAAGGTGTTTGCGCCTGCCGCCTCACTTCTTCAGGGGGAGACGGCGGCGGCGGGATGCGACTCTACCTGTGCCGTGCTGGTGACGTCACAGGCAGCTATTTCCAGCCCAGTTGCCATGGAAACCACCAGGCCTCAGCACCAGTTAGCGGTTCAATATATAATTTACTTATTCTTTTTCACCTAAGTGATTAGGACTTAAAATACAGAAGCATCTCACAGCCCCTCAAATCCTCTCATCGTTTTATAGGAATTTCCTGAAGGCATAAAAGCGCAAAATACCGAGCTGTGCACTCTCCAGGGAAAACAAAACAGGCAAACAGAAGCCTAAAACAACAACAACAACAAAAAAATTCTCTCCCCTCGCTCCCCGTTAGCAGTCCCCTGCTCTCCCAAGTGTCAAGGGAGACAAACACTATGGCTCCTAGAAGATTTCACAGGGCTGTCATCATCTAAAGGAGACAAGCTGATGACAAAGGTAAAAGCCCAAAACAGGTGCTGCCATGTCCGGCTGGGTCTTCAGTCCATCCCATCCGGGATGCCGTGTCCCACAGGCAGTCACAGTCCAACGCTACTGACAGCAACAGGCACCCTCCCCCTTCTGCACTGCTGGTGCTGAGCAGCAGCAGGATCCCCACAAAGTCTCTTTTAACTCCCACAGACAACCATCGTGCACTAAGGTACAAGTCTTCCCTTGTTATTCTTAGAAGAAGCGGCCATGAGTGCTGCTAGTCAATACAACCCCAACCCAAACTCCAGGGTCCCTGCGCCCCTCTATCTCCACCTCCTCTTACAAACCAGGCTTGAAGGAGGCACCTGTATTTTCCACAGCTTTTTAAACTGGTGCTGTGGCCAGAGG
Organism: Baryphthengus martii; assembly: GCA_013396935.1. NCBI lineage: Eukaryota > Metazoa > Chordata > Aves > Coraciiformes > Momotidae > Baryphthengus > Baryphthengus martii. The sequence goes on along the minus strand of VWZK01019125.1, from coordinate 18,707 downwards.
TGTGGTGATTTCTCTGCTTTTCCACTGCCTCATTAGTCACTGCAGAAGTTTTTGTGAGACCCAAAGGTTACGCTTCAATATACTGGTCCAGTCAGAGAAAATACATATATTCTTACTGGGAGAATTTTCAAGTGATTCATCCATCTTCAGGCAGTTTTGAAGTACCAGTCTTAACATTTCTTATTGTGCTTCATTATGTTTTAGACCAGTATCTTTCAAAATGGAAAGTTTTAAACATTAACTTTGAAAACCAGCTGCTTTGTGGCTGAACCACACAGTCTGGATGAACAATAGGAACAGCAGCACTCCCCAGCCCCCCTGTTTCAACCCAGTATGGGCCACCTCCCTCTTATTTCCCAAAACAAGTCATCACAAACCATCCACTGCACCCCTTCTCCTCGCCACTCCTTCCTCACATGCAGAGCTGGCAGTAAGGAAAAGAGGACAACCACCACTGAGACCCAAACAAACAAAACCAGAGGCATTACTGGGCACAAATTTAAAAATAGGCACATTATTCCCTGAAGAGTAAAAGAGAAAAAAAAATCCACAGACAAGAATCTTTCCATGGTTACTTTTTGCTGATGTTCTCAACTGCTTTACATGTTAGAAGTTCACATCTACAACATAGGACAACAATTTGAAAGCCAGCAGGACAAATTGGCAGAGGACCGTGCCAAGCCATTAACACTTTTAAGAGTTCGAGGGGTTATTTTCAAGGGAAAGGAAGTAGCTATCGGACACCAGTATGACCTCAAGAGCAAATTTTAGAGGTCTTCCTACTCCAAATTATTTAATGTGATAACTATAGAGTGGTCAAATGCTTAAAATAAAGCAAGCTTTATTTTGCCCCAAGTTTAGAAACGTAGGGGAATGCCTCAAAAATAAAAAATAAATGTAATCTACATAGCTAATTGACCTAAACAAACCTTTTTCCTTATTCTCTTCCTTTTCTTTCTTCCAGTTCCTTGCATCAACTCATCTTTCCCTAAACCACTGATTTGTGCTCCAGTTCCTTTCCTTCTTTGATCTGCAGCATCTCCTTCTCTCTCAACTTTTGCATAACCCTCCACATTCCCCGCAGCTCGACAGCAGCTTCCCTCCGGCACCCCTTGGTCTGAACTCCCTCTTCCGTTTTTTCTGTCACTGGTCCCTTTCTGTCCCCTCATGTTCTCAGCCTAATCCTGCTGGGTCACAAGGTGCTTTCCTCCTTCTCTAATATTAGGATCTGGTGCATGCTCTACGAATATCAACTCTATTAAACAGTCACAGAACCTTTGAGAGTTTACCAGGAGCTACTCCAATTTCAAAGCTAACGGAAATAAAAGATAAATTTATGAGTGACTGAGCAAAGACCACATGGGAAGTCTGTAGTATCGGGCAGAATAAAACACAGAATCAGGCTGATCTGTAGTTGGGTCACTTCATCATCAGGACCAGATCGCACTATTGACAAATCGAAACAGATTTATGACGAGTCTGAACCAGAAACAGCCACAGAAAAAAATAATGTTGTTTGGCTGTACATCAAGAAGTATGATTAAAAAGATGATTAAATGTTTCTATTTTGGAATTAAAAAAAACCCCGAACAACAAGGAATGTCTTTAAAACCCCTTTGCTACAGCACCTCATTTCACACAAGGAACAAGGCAGGAAAAATATGTTGCAGTGACTTTAGCTATGGGAAAATGACTGATACTATAGATTGAGCTGACAGCTGACTTAAGAGTCATTGCTAGGGCTAACATCTTCCTTCTACACACAGCCTGAAGTGGTCTGGCACATCTCAAAACTTGAAAAAAAAACCAAAAAAAACAAAAAAACAACACGCCGCTGATTTCATAGGGATGTAGCCTAAGAGGCTGTTTGGAGGATGAAGTCAACTACATATGGTTCTATTTATTTGTTTGTTTTGGGGTGGGGAGATGGAGTCAGTGGCAAATTCTCAGCCCTAACAACCAGCTCACAATAAAAGCTCATGAAGTCAAGAGTTCCTCAAAGAAAAGAAACACTCTTAAAGTTTGTATTTATTATATAAATGCCAACATATTTGTAAGATTCCAAAACTCGGGCAGCATCCAGCTCTACGATTATGGAGCATTTCTCCTTCTGGCCACCACTGAAATCCCAAACTGCCTGTGGATAGCAAGTCAATCTGTCTACAGAGGTGATACAAACCAGGTACATTAAGTGGGTCATGTCCTAATGCACATTTAGACCTCTACAGCACAAACCAAACACAGCTGCATTCGAATGCACGACCAAAGTTTTCTGCATTTTCTTTTAGCAGGGGAAAAAAAAAAAAATCCCCCTAGGAAACACTGTGCAAAATTATTCCCTCTCTATGCTTTATGAATGAGAATTCACATCTAAACAGGCAGGAAATGGGGTAAGGTTGCTTTTTCCCTCTTTCTGTATATTGTGACCGCAATGCACCCGTACATTTCAAAGTTTAAGAACTTAACCGCATACTTGTGTGTAGCTGCATCTCATCCAAGCCCTGGTCACTTGGGAAAACTTTGAAATTCAAGAATTCTGTGACTCTGATCCTACAACCATTACCAGTTGGGAGCTAACATACATTTCTTTTTTTGTTCATCCTGAAGCTTTGAATTATAATTTGCTCATTAGCCTAATAAATATCTCATCGTTGTGTGGCCTGTAACAGCAGAAACAGCAGTTATTAGAACAGTTCCCCACTGCAGCAGAGGAAGCTTGTCTGACCTCAGCATCCCTCAGCCCCTTAAGCAAACACGGATCCAGTATAGCCATGATCCTCATGGAGCTTTCCTGCTAACCCAGACACAGAA
>VWZK01019125.1:2550-15869 GCA_013396935.1 Baryphthengus martii | reverse complement strand
ACAAAAAAAAAAAAAAAAAAAAAAGAGGTGTGACTCTCCTCTCTCTCTCCAGAGCACTCCCAGGCTCTTCTCCACTCACAGGAGAAATAGTCCATCCCCGGGGTTTTTCTCCATCTGCTCTTGGTAAAAAAATAAAAAAATAATAAAAAAAAAAATTTACAATCTATGGCACAGGTGCAACGCGTGCTGTAAAAAACGTTCACTAGCTCAAGTGCTTTGGCTGTGCTGAGCATTTCAGTTGTGACCAACATAATTTCCTGCAATTCCACTTTTCCCAGGTTGCCTCTACATCTGTCCTGAATCTACGTGAAACTCCTGTTTATATTTGACCCAGAGCCTGGCAAATACTCCCTCTCTAGAACGGAAGGGTAAGAAAACCAAGAGGTATTAACACTTAACAGATTTTTATTTTTTAAAAAAAAATCTTCTCAATGCATATAAAAATGACCCCAAAATAATGAGCCTGGTTTTGTTTGGGTTTTTTTTTTAAAAAAAAAAAAGCTGAGATTGTGATTCTGATTCTGTTGAAACCTCCCCTGGCCCATTCCCAAAACATATGCGTGATCAGAAGAGCGATGACTCTCCTAAATGTACTAAAAAGGGCAGTTTTGGGACCCTCTCCATCTGTCCATCTCCTGCCCAGCAATTCATCGTGTCCCCCAAATCTCTAACTCCACTGTGTTCTCCAGCCCCAGCATCAGCTCCTGTTTCTGTCCCACCTTATTCCAGTCACATTCCACCCCAGAGCAACACCTTTGCTCATCCTGGAGTTTTCTTCTTTCACACACTGATACCAGGGAAATTCTCCAGTTTTCCATTCCCAAATCCAGGTGGTGCCCGCAGCATAAAGGGGCAGAACCCACTGCTCGGAAAAGGGAGAGGGGCAATCCAATGGAAGAGATCTTTGCCTTCTGCTGCAAAACCAGGCATCAATCCCAAATGTAGAGGCATCAAGTTCTGCCTCCCTTCTACATTGGCTCACACTAGCTCCAGTAGCCCACCTGTCCCATTTCTCTTTGGGGTTACTTTTCAAGCAAGGCTTAAGCATCTAGCATTGTTATCATACCTAAGGCAGCCCTGCTGAAATCCCATCGTTTGCCTGCACAAAATATGGAAAGAATTAGCACTGATCTTAGACCCCAGGCTACCAATCATCCCTGTCCACGAAACATTTAAGCACTGATGCTGGACGTGCCCAGAGGAGGTGGCAGAAAGGCTCTTCTGCCTGCAGCAGGTGAGAGATGGACCTGCAATTTTCCTGGGAATCGGGCTTTTTCCTTCAGCCTTCTGATTTACAGCACAATCAATAGGTTTCTGCCCACTGCTGCCACCCCCTTTAGTTTCAGAATTGATGGGCGGCAGCACTCCAGTGCTATTGCGTTACAGACAAACTGCGAAGTGCCACCGAGGTGAGTGCTTGGCTGGTGAGTCACGCGTGGTCAGGACAACACAACGGGGCCGGGCAGCTCCTTGGAAAGCTCTGCACGGACCTGGTCGTGCCAAGGCTGCCCGCTCCCTCCTGTCAGCAGCCCTTGCCAAAGCCGTTTCTTGCCCTGCAGAGGTTTTGCCAGTGGAAATGATCACCTTAGGTCTCTCTCCCTCCCCCACGTGTATATGCACACTCGCACGCTGCATCTGATCACTTCTCAGCCTGGGATACCCTCATCACACCCTCGTGAAATATTATTAAATAGGGATAACAGAAGAGAGCAAAGTGTAGAGGCAGAAGAGTTAGCTAAATAAGGTGAAAACGTGTTGTTGGCTAACACATCAAGACAATCCAAGTCCTTACCTCTGCTGAGGATTAACAAGCCCCTCCTGCCTCTTCCCTCCCTCCCTCAGTACATTTCCCTCACTAGATCTGCCTGAAAAACGGTATTTTTACTAGGTTAGTTTACCACAGCATGCTTGCCGCAGTAACAAGGAACATGGCAGGCAACTGGGTCCATTCTCTTTGGCAACCACGCTGATTTGTGTCTACTTCAAGCCACCACAAAGCCATGCCCTTATAAACTCCCTGAAACGCACAACTCAAACGCCAGCGCTGCCTTATCTCTGAGATGTAGATTTCAACTCCAAATCATGAATGGTACAGATTAAGAGCAAGCCTGCTTCCATTCCTGCTTTCATTCTGCTTCTTCTGACTGAGCTGGGGGAAGGGAAGCAGATTGAAAAACCCTTCCCAAGCCTAATTCCTGCCTTCCTTGTCAGACACCCACGACCAAATCTTACAAAGGGGAGCACTCCAGTGCATCCCCTCGTAGCGATGCAGAGAAGCTAAACAACATCATCAGCAGAGGCTGGGTTTGAAGCACGGTGTGCTGAGTCCTTGTCCAGCACCTTCCCTCCAGTGTGGTGGCACACCTTCCCTCCTTTGCCTGAGCTGCACGTGTTGTAAATGATTATCACATCCGTGGCACTGCCAGTACCACTTAAGATGAACATGCAGCTTGACAAACAATTACTTAGTTCATCACATCAACAAGTACCTGGGTCATAAGTTGCCACCCAGTCCTGCCCTTTCATCCTCCAACACTTTTTGAAGGCATTTTCCAGGAAAAACTTATCACACACTGGCTTCTGAACTCAAACAGATGTAAGAAAGCCTTAATTAGGCTGCAGCAGACCACAGCCTTTTCAAAGCTTTAAGAAAACAAAACACAAAACAAAGCAAGGCTCTCCTCTGCCCCCTTGCAGAAGGGCCCGAAAACACAGCTGGCTGCTGGTGACAGAGTTGGTTACCCAAGGCACTGCTGCTCACTCCTTCCCTTCTCGCTGTCCCCAGGCATGACTGGGAAACAGGATCTGTTTCAGTAAGGACAACCACCAAAAAAAAGCTCTGCCCACCACCTCAGGCGCAAAGCTTCGCTGTAGCTCAGAAGAGGGCGTTTAAGCTGGCAGGCGAGGGGATATTCTGGGCAGCCGGACAACAACGCATTCCTTTCCCTGTGAAACTTGTATGAAATACTCTGTCTTAGACAGATAGTTCTTACTGTTTAAACTAACACTTTCCAACAGAGAAGGAAAAAAAGAAAAAAAAAACCCAACCACATTTAATCAATATTCCCAACTGCCTCAAGTGCTCCTATCTACAATGGAAGGCGCAGAGAAATACTAAGAGGGACAAGAGAGGGAAAAGAGCATTTTCAGATCAAAAGAGAGGTGTGAGAATAAACCAAGAACACAGAGATGGTCAGCAAATCTCTTCCAGAGTCACGCAGCTGCACGGGAGCTTTTAGAACCAAAGGACAGGTTTTATAGCAAATCAGAGAAAAAGCTGCTCTCTCTCTAAAGGAGTGCAAGGGAGGCGGTGAAAAGAAGGGAAAGTAAAGGAAAAGGGAAGCTCAAGCTGCTCAAGCAGCTGTAATGCTGTGACTGGGACCAGTGCACGATAAGCTATAAAACACATTGGCTTGATATATGGATAAGCTTAAACAGAGGGGTCCCTCATTTTCATCTCCAGTGCCTGCAGTTCTGGCAGGAGGCTCCCCGGATACTTGGACACGGAGGACAAGTTAGGTTTCTTGGATGCAGGCACCACCCAGGAGGAGGCCTTGCCGAATGACAGCCTCTGCAGCCACAGGGTGGAGGCACGTGGAGTTGCTTTGACACTCCAGAAAAAAACTAGCCAGTATCTTAATTCAATTAGACTTTTCTAAGTATAATGAAAACATCTGCAGTGGTACCTGATAGGAAATCAGCTATAAACTAGTACAGACCTTCACAGTATATGAAAGCCAACGGAAAGAGACATAATGAAGCAGCTTCTCTCTTAGGGTCATTGCTCCAACCTATCCACAGTAGAGTAGTTCTTTGTAGACTTTCCAACCAACGCTCGGCAACGCCAACGGCTCCAGTATCACAGCCAGCTCCAGTGGCCAAGACAGCACATCAGATTGAATGGGTCAGTGGTCCAAGCATCATGGTGGTGTGCCTCTGGAACCTCACATGGGCACCTTACCAAGGGCATGATGCAAAGACTTTGCTTTTTAGGTTCCGTTGAGATATCCAAGGAGCACCCCACCACAGGAGAGTTTTGGGTCATGAACTACCTGGTTAAAACAGACGTTTCAGCCACTGGCAAAGTTCCTTTGAACAAGAGACCTCATCACCAATCTGCTACTTTTACTCCTGCCATAAAGGAGAGTTTTACAATAGAATCATAGAACGGTTTGTGTTGGAAGTGACCTTAAAGATCAACTAATTCCAACTCCCCTGCCATGGATACAGACACCTCCCACTAGACCAGGTTGCTTAAAGCCCCATTCAGCCTGGTCTTGAACATATTCAAATGACGGGGAATCCACAACTTCTCTGGGCAATCTGTTCCTCACTACCCTCACAGTGAAGAACTTCTTAGGCCTGGAGACAACGAGGTAAGTGACTCTGTTAATTGCTCATCTCTTTTTGACAGCTAAGGAAAAACATGCATCTCTGCCAGCTCTTTTGTATTGGTCATCTGCCTGTAATTAGTCAACATCAGTGGACCACAGAAGCAGAAAAGAGAGACTGCTCTTGAAGAGGACCAAGTCACCGTCATCATACAAGGGATCCCAGACAGCAAAACTAACTGTTTTCTCTACATGTCAGGATGTAGCTTACATTACAGGTTTTGATCAGCAGTTCAATGCCTGTCTTCAGACCTCAGGCAGGCCGGAGAGGAGCTATAGCATACAGTACCTTCTGGCACCCAGTTGTGGAATCCCACCACAAGCAACTCATTTATGCTCCTTCTCAGGCCCAGTGAGAAAGGAGAACTAACAGCATCTCATCACCAACAGAGCACCAACACATGAACTGTGATACTGCAGTCCTCCCAGCAAGATGCCATGGTAAAAGGCTCAGAAGAACCACTGACAGTAGAAGTGATTCATACAGCAAGCATCTCCCTCAATTTCGTCCATCATTCATGTTTACTTTATGTAACCAAAATAGTAACGACAAATCCGGTTCTATGAAATATGACATTGAAGTTTGGGCTGCCCCACTGCATCGCCCTGCAACATAGGTCTCAGATGCAGAAGAGTCCTGTGAGAAATAGGAATAACCTGCAAATACCAGGAAAGTAGATGCTCCTTCCCAGTAAGGCTTACAGATCAGAGTCCTCTTGGGTAGAAACATGGCTTACAACAAAAACTTGGGGGAGGGGACTAAGAAGGAGGATTGAAATGTAAGGCTACATGTAAGATAAAGCTTTTCCAGGGAAACAAGGCAAACAGCAGAAAGACATTTCTGCCGTGCAGAGTTCAGCATGGCCCATCTTCACCTGAACTGCCCACCCAAGGGGTCTAAACAACAAAAGAGCATGTTACACTGGTAAGGGACAGGCCAGAAGGGTAAAGGCAGACGAAACAGAGGGCCTCGGCGAGGTCTCCGTGACCTCCACTCTCCCGCAGCACGAGCTCCGAAGTCATCGTTCCAAAAAGTCTAATGGAAAAAAGGAAGAAGGTTGGGGTGGGGGGAAGAGATCAGATGCTGTCTTTGAAATTGTGGAAGCTGAGAATAAAAAAGCTAGCTGAAGCCCAGCAATCGGCTCTCCTAAAAAACCCTATGTGCAGACACAGAACAATGCTGATTTTAGACTAGAAAGCAGGAAAGGAGGTGGAGGGAGAAGAATGCAGGACAGCGCTGTGTTTCTACATTAGGATTTTTAAGTACACTGCAGGATTTCTGTCTCAGAGTACTCATTGAGTTACATCAGACTGTAATGGCCTGTTGATTTTGAGAGATTATGGCAGCGCTGCTGATGCAGGGGGAGAGGAGATGGAAGGCAAGAGATGTGATGTATCAGGCAGCGTGCGCACACATTTCAGATTATTATCTACGCTCCCGGGTGAGAGAGACGCGGCGGATTCACAGGGCAACCAGGGCCTGGAGGGGAGTGCGCACAGGACACTGTCAGTAACCTAGGCTGGCACAGCAGGAGGTTTTGGTCCATCCCTGATGCCCATTTCAGTCCCCTGGCACAGCAGATGCCAAAAGCAACATTTCTGGAGGGGAGTCCCATCCAGGGCTGGCAGGACCAGAGGCACACGGACTGGCACGGCCAGAGTAATGGAGGAGGTGAATCCCATGTGTTCAAGGCGCACGGCATGTTCCTGAGATGGATTCAGTCACACTCTGCCAGGCTGACAACTTTCCCTGCCTGCCTTTCTCTCTCTCCTGTATTTCACAGAGAGATGGTATCCTTTCCTTTTCCTTTCTTTGCTCCCGGGCACAAGCAATCAAGAACAAAGGATGAAAGGAAAATGCAGTGGGGGGGAGTGAGGCGGGGGAGGGACATTTGAGAGTTAGGGAGCAATCTTTAGCAGAGAGAAAAGAATTAAAAAAAAAAAAAAGGAAGAAAGGAGATGGAGAGGCTTAGTAAAAAAACACAGCATGCAAATGAGGCAGAACAAAAATCAGAGCTGGAAAAAATAAAATAAAATTACACCAAACAAACCCACCTCTCCACAAGCTCTCTGTCTCTCAGACAGGGGGATGCCATCAGGGTGAGGAGTTCCCAAAGCCTTCTACCACCCTCCATCTCCAGCAGACACCAGTGTCTCACTGCAGACAGGCAATCTGCCCTTTGGGGCATAGCGAGGGAAGGGAAGAGGGAAGAGTAAAGCGATTCTGGAGCAGTGAAAATCCTTGTTTTCTCTCTAAGGTAGGGAGCTGTGGGGCAAACAGAACCAGCCAGGTGCTTCTAACACGATGTTTGTCAAACAATCTGATTTCAAGCTTCACTGGCGTAGTCCCTCAGCAGCTGCTTTAATCTACCGCACTTCTCCCCCACAGAAGGCTGCATTCCCCTTGTCCCTCCTCCACTCTTCCACCAGTACAGAGGTCCCCCAGGAGCACAGACTTCCACCCCGGCTGGCAGCGGGCTGCCTTGCAGACTTTAAACCACCTCAGACCATGCCGCAAGCTAAGCAGGATCAGGCTTGAACTGGAGGTTTCCAAAGGGCATCCAGCTGCACAAGGCGAAGGGAGATTTTGCTGCTGCAGATCACAGGCTGCCCTCAGGGCAGAGCCCTCACACTGCTTAGAGATGGGTGTCAGCAAAGGTGGCCTCTTCCCTCCAGACCATGGAGTAAATCACTCATCCATCCCCTTGTTCATTAGTGACAGTGCAGCTGATGGTGTGTTATGACACACTGTAGTGCAGTTACCCTTCTACTCATCATCATTTATTTCTTCTCCTTCCAGGCTAGGTGAAACAACAGTGCATGCTCCTCAGCTGGGAGCAGCAAGAGGTGTAAAAGGGAACTAAGGAGCAGCAGGATTCCTGGCTTTTAGACCAGCTCTGGGGCTGTCTCACCCGAAATGCCACTTTTTAGCGCCAACAGTACTCTCATTTCACATAAATCGCAGCTCCTTCGCTCCAGGTTTCTGTTCTCCTTCCTGCCCACATTTCTACTCCAAACATTATTAGCTGTTTGTCCAGTTCTGGCTGCAAACATCTGAAGTGAGGGACTATAAACTATGGGTTAGTCTTTACAAAATAAGGTACTTTTAAAAAAGGTTTATCAGTATCAGATTATTTTTACTTACTACCAAGGAGCACCATTTAACTTAGCTAATTCATCTGCCTAGAAGCACAAGTCATAGCTGTGTTGCAAGGGCTATTTAAAAACCAATTTCAAGAAGTTGACAAATTCCGTAGCAGAGGTGTCTACGCACTGGTGGGGCACATAAAAGCACAGGCAAAGCCTTGCACTGTGTTTTACAAAGGACTACGGATATCAAGGTAAAGCAGACACTGGAAGCTGTGCGCTTACTGAGGGCAGTTACGTTGTGCAAGGGGAAATGGGCACGAGAACGAAAAAGCAGTGGGGGGGGGGAAGAGAGAAGACAAGTTTTAGTAGAGATCTGTGCCAGGCACACCAGTAACTGCAATCGCCTGCAAAGGTCTCTGGCACCTCCAGCAACTGGAGCGGCTGCAGGCGCTGGCTGTATTCTCCAGGAGCTCCCTTGCTCCCAAGTGCGACTCCCCCTCACCCCAGAGACCCGCGGGGAGGCAGAGCAAGAAGACGTATGATGTCTCAGTTCACATCTTTGCCGTGCCTGCGTCCCCATCAGTAACAAGCGCCACCGGAGCTGACACTAATTGGTTCTCTTGTTGTCATGCTGCAGAGGTGACAAGGACCACACGGGCACAGACAAGAAGCCTTCCTCTCCCCGGTCCCCCCGGGTCAGGGCTAGGTACCGTGGTACGAAGAGTGTTGCCTGCATAGCTGGGATTGCCATGATGTGTGCGATGCTTGCTCGGTGAATAAAGAGCATCACTATCTGGAGCTGTCGAGCCTGCGTCACTCACTGCAAGAAGCAGGGGGGGGAAGACAACTACCAGCTTAAACCAGATTTTACTGGTAGGAGCACCACCACAATCCAGGCTCTCGGGGACTTTACAAGGGAACCTGAAACGTTACCAGCTGCAGTTGCAGCCTCCATATCCGCCTTCAGCCTGGAAAAGCAGCAATTAGCACACGTGTGCACTAGTGCATGCATGTGTTTGCATGAGCCTGCAGTGCAAACATACGCAATAAACGGAGTGAGGAAGAAAGGGATTGTTGTTTGAAGCTCAAAGAAGCTATTTGTGAAAACCAGCGTGCAAGTGAGAATGAAACATAGGCAAGAATTACTTCCATCTTTCAGGGGGGGAGAGGGGGCAGGGAATTAAGCACACACACACACACCCCCCTGAGCAATGCCCAGGAAGAATTATGCTGCTCGTGATAAATGCACTTTTCTGGTTCTGTGAAAAATCTGACATAATGAAAGTACCTTGAATGCAATTACCGGCACTTGTTTAGCATGGCAGGGCATTGCACTGCCACTGGGCTCGCTCCTCTCTGCTCCCAATTAGCATGCCAAGTACTCCAGCCACACACATGGGCTCACGGGTCAGGGATTGGCGCAGGGAAGAGGCAACCAGCTACCTGCCCTCCAATGAGGGAGCAAGCGATGTGCTGAAAAGCTCTGGCTTCCTTCATTTTATATCCTCCCATCCCTATCACACTTTTTTCCTCCACTCCTCCAGGGTCTCTGGAGGCAGTGATAAAAACCGCAAACTCTCCCCCTCCTCTCTCAGCTGGTCTCATTCACGGCTCATGGCAGACCCAGTTTCCTCTGGGGACTCACTAATGAAGACGGCCAACGTTAATCTCTTTCCCCCTCCCTGACGGGTCGATTTATAGTTCCACGGAGAGTCCTGGATTGCAGCCAGAGGGCTTGACACATTCTTCTTGTTCCAAGACGGAAAGGGGGGGGAAGAGACAGGCGCGCGCACACGCTGAAGACACACGCGCATTTATGATTTGAATTTAGTTGGAAGACGAAGCTGGAAAACCTGTTTACCTGCTCCAAAACGGCAGCTGAAGGGAACAGTAACCAACAGGGCTTTTGTATGTATGTGTACACTCCAAACATCCGTGCGTTTCCATAGTGCCTCTTTCAGCCCAAAGACCCCAAATCACAGGGATCATTCCCTCATCACCAGGATGAAATAAAGCATCAGTTGTGCGCCAGCAGCATTACCCGTGAGTCATTAGCAGAGGAAGCAAATGATAACTTCTCCAGGATAAACGGCAGGGGGAGGGGAAGGGAAATTTTAGACGGGTAGAAAGTAATGAACTGGAATCCGTCCAGGACGTCGAGGTTATTGTCCCCTCATCTCGTGAAAAGTGCGGTGGGATCTTTAACAATCGATTGATCGAGGCCTTGGCTCTACCTCTCATCCATAAGAGGTTCCAACAGTAGTTGCAGCTTCTCCAAGAGCAATGCTGGCACACAGGCTCTGGAGCAGGCTCTGGAGCATCTCAGAGAAATGTACCCCTGTGGTACTCCTCACCTGCCCTTCCGTGGCACTGCATGGCACTGCCTGCACTGGAACTCCTCAGACCCGTCATTCCCACGGCGGCACCTTCAAAGGAAACTTGAGACAAGGAAAGCCTCAGATATTTTTTACCACTGAGCTATAAGGGTGCACCCCTTCCTCCCCACCAGCACTTAATTTTTTCCCCGTTTGACAGCTGCTGCCGTAGCCTCACCGCATCCTCTAACTTCACTCTATTTGTTTAGTTCAGTTCCCACTCCGCACACCGGACTCACCCGTGATGACAGCACGGCTCTGCTAATAGGGTCAGTCAGGGAGCTACTGCTGCAGAGCCGCAGGGGAGCACAAAACACTGGCTTTATTCCTATAAGACCTATACATTACCTTCTCGCCCCCGCCCCCTCAGGAACCAAGTGGTAGATTTAAAAGGAGCACTGTCAAGTCATTTAGGCCCATTATTCTGCACTAGAAGAAACGGCCTTTGCGAAGCTCCAATGGAAGCACGCTCTCATTCCATCTTTAAGTAATCTTGAAGGACTCAATTGCAGAGCTGTAAACCACAATGCAAAAAAGCACAGACAAATAGATCAGATTAGATACAAAACTGCCCAGACACAGAGTTCCACTTGCCAAGCTGACTACAGAGCAAAAATAGAAATGAACACTGCACATAATTATAGCATTTTACATTTCCACTGCGTTTTCCATCCTGAAAGATCCCCAAGTGCACATACACGTGCATGCATGTGCATACGCAGAGGCAGGACATTGGGAAAATTCACTTGCTTGTGAAAGATACCAAGAAACACTGGTCCAGTAATAACAGCTTGTACTGAACCAAAGCCTCCATTAACACACACACACACTCAGAGAAAATCACTATAATGTGAGACAAGACTAAGCCAAGCCACAGCAATCTGTAGATCAGTGGCTCCAGCACTTCTGCTGCTGCCGCTCAGCATTTCCCCCAAAACATAAGATTAGAAATGGATCTTTTATTAGCTCTTGTCCTCTGTTTCCTAGCGAAGCCCAAGGTGCCAACTCCACTTTGCTACCGCAGGGCAGGGGCAGCTCTGCAGCTGTCGATCCCCAGCCTTCCCCTCTCCCGCTGTCTAGCGCAGCCTTTGGGCATGCAGATCCGCCAGCCCCGTGGGCTGCAACGGCCCCCTTCTGCAGACAGCAGAGCATCTGAACAGTAGGAGCAAAGCCAGGGACAGTGCCCTAACCACGGTGCTCCTCTTTTCTTTCTGACAGAAGAGCTAGTGTCAGGTACAAAGGCCTGCTCTCTACTTGTGTGCCACCCAAGATGCTCTGAGCAAGGATGAAAAGGGCCAGAAAAAAAGGAGTGCTGGAAGATAAGCAGGAGCAGCGATGTGACACTGGCAGAAACCTCCAACTTTCTCAGGAGGCTGGGGAGAAAAGAGCAGGCACCAGCTCAAGCCTCAGCCTAGGATGCTGGGTCACTCCCTTCTCTTTCCCGCATGACTGTGGCAAGTCAGTTTTGTCTTCCACATATTAAATATCTCATAGCAGTTTTAAATTCCCATCTGAGCACACAGGCATTCCGGTGTTGACTTGTGGCCAAGCATATGAAGGATGGCGGTAGGAAGTTCAAGAGGAGATAGAGAAGGCGGCAGCTCTGAGGGCACTACAAAAAAGAACTGATAGGTCAGGGGGAGGGAAGGAAACAGTCTGAAGTTGTGAAATGATACAACAGCTGGATAGATAGGGCTGGGATTTATTTATTTATTTTTAACCTTTTCTTTTTTTTTTTTTTTTTCTTTTTCTTAAATTAAAACCAGGAGTCTCACCAACAATACAATGTAATGGAGTGTAGTACACAACTACCCTTTCAGGGGAAAAGCCTCCCTGCTAGTAGCCTTACCCTTAAACTCGCATGAGGCCGATATCTGCTTTTGATGCCCCTCACCGAAGAATCCATTCACTCAGCAACACGCTGCAGTCACGTCTGAGGCTCAGTGAACAACCAGCATGTGCCCCTCTCAGCGGAGATTTTGGGCAAGGAAGAGATTTTGTCAGGGACGCTGCAGCGGCACCCTCCCCTATACTTAGGGAAACAACCACGGGATTGTTAACGTCCAGAGAGGAGTCCAGGTTTTAATAAGGTCACATCTGAAACGGCCCCACATAATAAGCTGCATGGAAGTCAATTTATCGATCTCAGCACACAGGGCTAAGTCAAGTCTGCTGGGATTCCAAGTTGTGGTTGCAGGGCGCGTAGGTAATTCATACCTGATGCTCGAGGCCATCCCCTCTGGCTACAAATGGGAGACCAAGGCGATTTCTTAAATTTCATTTAGTTTAACAGTCCAGTGCATTATTCAGGAATGCAAGGAAGAGCCTGCTGAAAATAGGATTTTTATTTTGACAATGTCACTTTAACAACAAATAGCTGGCTGCTCAGTTCCCTTCACAGGGAGACAGCAGGTGCTCAGCTGGCTGATTTAGCAGCAGCCGCAACTGTCACCATGAGCTGCTGGGTGCAGTTCACAGGCTGCAATTCCCTGCTCCCACAACGGGACTGCAGATTCCCAAGGAGGGGGAAGGGCTAACGGGAGTGAGAAAAGAGGTGTGGGGGCAAGCCTGGGGTGAAGGATTACTAAATCAATGAAGAAACCTCACTTGCCACTTCAGTGGGACACCCTCATTGGATTCTGACGGGCACCCATGTCAGCTGCCTTGCCCCAGTTTCCTGGGCTCTCCTTCCTGCGTAACAAATTAAACACCACGGTCAGGAGACTCCTCTCACCTCCTAGAAATAACATGCCCACTTTTTACCTGTATGCAACATCAGCAAGACACTTCTCGGTCTTCTGAGACCCTCTCCAATGACTTCCTTTCCTGAAATCAAATCACTGTTCTTCATCTCTGCCTTACTAAGCGACTAGAAAGCAAGAGAATCATGTTGCACAGCCTTGTGCTCACAGAAAAGCAGGGCTGTGGCAATACGTCTTAGCAGAGGGGATGGTACAGCAAGTGCCTTGTGGCAGGAGATCGCTAAAGATGACCTTAAAAAAAAAAAAAAAAAAAAATCTTTAAAATTAAAAATAGACAGGTGCATGTGACTGTGGTTTGCTTTTTGGTTTAGTTTGGGGATTTTATTTTTAAAACCTTACTACATAAAGAAAGCCAAGACAAAAATTCTGGCCGTTTCCTTTACCTCCCCCATCTTTCCCTAGTTTTTTCTAGGCTGAAAGACTATGACAATCATTGGACCAAGAAAATTATGTCCTCCTAAACAGTGAGAAACTGAAAGCTGTGATGATAAAAGGGAATGGGATTTTACTCAGTCCACATCAAATTCTGTTTGGTCTTCTCTTGCTTTTGCTAGTGTCTATACCAAGACTTGTACTTACTCAGCTGCTTTAAGCTGAAGACAGCCAGTAGACTCAAAACTCTCTTATCTACAATTAAAGTATTAGAGCCCACAAAAACATCCGTCATACCTCAGCAACAGTTCTTCAGCTAAGCCCCCCCC
>VWZK01019120.1:16316-28992 GCA_013396935.1 Baryphthengus martii | reverse complement strand
ATATAATAATTTATTTTATTTTTTTTTAAAAAAAAGGTTTACAATTGCAACCTTCAGAAAAAATAAAGGGGGGGGGGGGAATGTGTCACCTTGGCAACAAACTGGGTAATCATCCTTTAAAAGCACAGAGCCTGGATTACCACTAACACATACTTAGACTACTAAAACATATGGCAAAAAAAAAAAACAAACAACAAAAGAAGAGAAGAGGTATGGGGGGAGGGGAAAAGTTGTGACGCCTTATGGCCTGAAAACACTTTATTTACTCCCTCCTCAACTACTGCTTGCTTTAGCCAGCTGAAGACCTCCTTCAAGACAGCCTAGTCTGTTTCCACTAGGTGTTTCACATACTCATTTAATACCAACTGAGATACCAGTTAGCAGCACTTCACCGGGCAAGCAGAGCCCTGGCTGCAGGCTGTTTTGCAGATAAAGGGGCTTTGAACTTTCACACCCATTTTACTACAAAGCCATCTCAGTGGAGACACTGCCCCAGCTCTCCACACACAGCAACCAGATTTCTCAGGGAAAATGGAAACTGAGATGTTTAAATTCTATTAATTAAAATTAACTGAAATTAAAATGAAAGTTTGAACACAAAAGCTAAATTTACAACCCTTTGTATGCCAAGAACATAATTTGGTCTACTATGTCAAAAGCGTACTGACAGAAGCATGAAGCTCAGCGGCCCAAGGTCCTGACAGGAGACTTAAACTAAGGACCCTCTAGGCTCAGCCATAGAAGACCATAACGGCAAAGCATTTCTGTAATACAGTGATTAAAAACCTCCCAGGACAACCACCATCATTGTTTTAGAGATAGGGAAACAGATGTGCAGAAGCCATGTGTTTCTCTCAATGGCAGAATTTGGAAATAAAACCAGATCTTCTGCAGACTCACGTCCACATTACAATATCACCCTGAGCATTCAAATGAAAGCAAGTTGTGTTTTATGTAAATTCAAAGTGACATCAACATTTTCAAAGCTGTTTTTCCTTGCCTCTTCACAGCTTAGTGACAGCCCTGTACCTGAAATCAAATTCTTTACTGAAACTAGTCTCTCTGATCAGACAGGCAATTATAGTAATTATAGGGTAATCCAGGAACAAATATACCATTTTTCTAATACATTCAGAATTTGGCTAAATAAGACATGAAAAATATGACAGTATTTTTCTAATGCATGCCAGTAATTTGGCTATAGCATATTAAATGAATTATGGACTGTGATGGTTTTGTTTCTTTTGAACATCAGTATAAATGGTGTGAAATACACCATAGCAACAGAATCAGAGAATGGCTTGAGTTGGAAGGGACCTTAAAGATCATCTAGTTCCAACCTCTGACCATGGGCAGGGACACCTCTCACTAGAGCAGGTTGCTCAGAGCCTCCTCCAGCCTGCTCTTAAACACTTTCAGGGATCAGACGTCCACAACTTCTCTGGGCAATCCATTATAGTCTTTAACCACCCTCATAGTAAAGAACTTCTTCCTAATGTCCAATCTAAATTCATCCCGCTCTAGTTTAAAACCATTACCTCTTATTCTATCCCCACATGCCCTCATACAAAGTCCCTCCCCAGCTTTCCTGTAGGCCCCCTTCAGGTATTGGAAGGCTGCTAGAAGGTTTCCCTAGAGCCTTGTCTTCTCCAGGCTGAGCAACCCCAACTGCCTCAGCCTGTCCTCACAGGAGAGGTGCTCCAGCCCTCTGATCATCTTTGTGGTCCTCCCTTGGACCCTCTCCAACAGATTCATGTCCTTCTTGTGCTGGGGGCTTCAGAGCTGGACGCAGCACTCCAGATGGGGTCTCACAAGAGCAGAGTAGAAAGGCAGAATCACTTCCCTTGATCTGCTGGCCACGCAACAGAAGCCCCATGCTCTTTACTTGCTAGTACATAATCCATCATATAAGAAAAAAACATACAATGTAGTTTTGCATAAGCATTTACCATAGTTTTAGAACAGGCTTTTTCTCTTACATTCACAAACATTATAACAGAGTAAGGTAAAGAACATATAAGAGAGAGAGTCACGTAAGAGGCGAAAGAAAGGTTGCTTCCTTTTTCCCTCTTTATGTCATTGCACTTTTCTTCAGTGACCAAGGAAATTTCATATTCTTTGGCCAAGGTAGAAACCCCAGACACATTGCACATTTTTGGTCAAAATGTAAAAGGACACAAGTTTACCTCAAATCTCCATGAATAATCTGATTCTATGAGTCTATGAAATAAGGCCTCAGGAGACTGTTTTCCAGTACCTTTTTCTTTAAAAAAAGCACAACAGATTTTCTTTGGATTCTCTAGCTCTCAAACCACTAGTTTAGAACTCTTGGTCTTCTAACTCAATCTATTATTAAGTTTAACTTGACTGTTTACCTTGAACTAAGCCATTCTCCAGCAAAATAAAGCTGGAGCTCTATCTGTAGGTGATCCAAACAAATTCCCATCCTTTTTTTTGTCACGAAACATAACTTGCAATTGGCCATGTTCAGAACACAAGAACATTCCTCAGTTACCTCTGACCTGCTCTGGTCAGATGCACTAAGCTTAAGCTGAAGTTACAAAAATAATGTTTTCTCAATAGCAAGTAATTCAGTAGTAGCAGAAGTAGAACCTAAAGATCAGTTGAATACAAAAATCTTATTAAAATCATAATAGTGGTTCTCTCCAATAAAGGATGGGAAGAGGAACAGAATGATAACAGTGACCATGATTTAAAAGCTTTGTGAAGTAAAAACAATTCTAGCTGTACAAAGAAGGAATTACAACACATCTGGGATAGGTAAGCCAGTAATGACTGCAGATAGATCATTGCAAGCCTCATTTCCAAAACAAATAAAATCAGTTTGAATATTATCATTCATATGGCTATATGGTGACATTGCATTATTCTGCTTACTCAACAGTTTGACATAAACTCATTTCAAAAGGAGCCCATTATTCTTAAACTATTTTCTCCTTACATATTCATAGTTTGGAGCTATTTTTCCTGGCACACATAATGACAGTATGGACATGAGAAGATTCATCAGTATATTCTCTTATGCCTGCATGTTGTCCAAAAGAACAGATTATGCGGTTTATCCCAAATCGGAAAGGCATTGTGATAACACACAGAACAGACATCATTTTCAACAAGCATTTTTTAATGAGAAATGTATAAGTCCTTCTCAGCACGAACTGCAAGGAGGACAGAACTGTTTTAAGGAATTCATCCTGAGGCCAGGCTGCCTCCAGGTATATGGCCTCAAATACACTCATTTTCTGTCTTGGGGCAAATGATTCGTTATGAATCATGAAATAGCTCTGCTCTTTGGCCCTTGTTACCTTGCCTGTCATGTCATTCTAAAAATGAGTTTCTCAAAGAACATCCAACCTCTGGTGGCCAGTTTTTAGCTTTTCTTTCCTCCTTGCTGTGATTTTCATAAAACCTAAACTTCCTGTGGTTTCTTCAGGTAGTCTTATGGAGTAGGAAAAGTTACGTTGTCATTCAGCCTCCCTTCTGCTTTTCATAATTGGAAGTAAAGCAAAATCCCCTTCTTTCCTTACTTGGCTGTTTTTCCTCTCTATATTGAATATGTTCAGATAGAATATGGCAGCTAGAGAGAAACTGCAATCCACATACTGAATCATCACATAGGAATCAGTATGTCCAGAAAAATAAAACATGTGAACACATATACAACTCAGTTATGTACATGCCCTTGTACATCTTTCTGATGAGAACAGCATTTTCCAAACCTCATCAATTCACAAAGTAGTAAGTAGAAGCGATTAACATAAATATTCCTTTTTATGCATGCTTCATTTTAGTCCTGAAAAAGGTTTAAAATTAGTAGTACTGGGCTTGTTTTAGGTTTCCTCAGAGTAAAAGGTTTCATTATGAATATTAATCTAGAAAGACTGATTTTAGACAATGCAACAATGTCAATCCATCAGGTATCCCTGTTACCCTTTGATGCTCAATCTTCCACCAGACAAGACAAACAACCTCTTAGGGGTCGCTCAAGCTCTGCAGTCTTCCTATGAACACACAACCAGCGATGCCTGAATCACCAGACCATTTCTGGGTTGCCACCCAGCAATATGACAAGACCCATCAGTAACAGAACTCACTGCACCTCTCCATTGAGGTGTGTGACCGGATATGCAAACACACGTATTTCTGATATACAGAAAGTACATCTAACACACAGGAGAAAAATGGCCAGAGAGAAGACAGCAGAAAGCAGGTTACCCAAACAGTTCATGGTGCCAGTTAGCCTACTCCTTGAGTATGTTTGCAAAGCCCCTGTGGGCCAGATTAATTGTTTCAGGAAGCCATATCTTACCAATAGATAATACTGCCAAGTTCTATAGTTTTCATACTACCTCACTTTACAACAAATAATAGAATCACAAAATAATTTCGGTTGGAAGGGACCTCTGAAGGTCAACCAGTTCAACCTTTCACTCAAGGCAGGGTCACATTGGAAATCTTGTGAAAATAAAACCCTGCTCTGATATATTTTGGTTCATGGCTGATCTACATCAATAGTTTTGACTTACTAACCTGTCAAATTTAAATGTGAGGTTCTCAGTAATTCTGAGCTAGACTAAAATAGAACAAGAACTGAAGGTCCATTTCTTAAAAATAAAAAGTCCAAGGCACAAAAATAAAAGTCTTTCTCAAAGAAAATGAAATGTTTTATCGATGCAAATACTTTCTCTGTTTCCTAATACACAGTTTTTGCTATTTGGACAAACTACTAGTGAACTACAAAGCAAAGATCCAGTCATGTGTCAAGGTCATAGATTGAGATTCATGCTGCATTTGTTTATATACTGAATGAGAATAGAGAACACGAGCTTAAGATATCAGTATCATCAGACATCAAAAGTATCAAAACTATTCAGCATCTGTTGCATTCTTCTTTCTGTTTCAGCCCTAAGCCCCTGAACTGCATGCTATTGAATTCAAAGTTTAGCCCGTTTTCACAGGAGAATTCAACTAAAAAGCATCTGGAAGAATACTGTCTCTTACTGAAAGTAAGTCCCACATCCAATTCTCATTTATTACACTGCTGAGACAACATCCTTTAAACATGGCCATCGAAAGCAACCCTTTCCCTGCCCCCCTTTAAATAGACATCAAAGCAACAACGTTAGGATGAATTTTCTGCTATTCTGAACCTACAGGTTCTATAGATTTGCCTGTTTCAGTAGGAGGAACTCTGGCAACACAGACATGCAACTCCACAAGTTCAAATCGGCAGTTAAATCTATCAGGCCTCAGCACATAATCAGAAATAGATTTACTACAGTGACAACAAATGGAGCTAAAACCCTACACTTCACAGTGTAGGGGAGTGCTTAACCCCTATCACAAGCACAGCCTCCCCCTTTCTACACTAATTCCATATCATAAGTGGAATCACCTCAAAGTCAAGCTTGACAGAAAGCCAGACAGCTGTGCTGCAGACGAAAACTCAGCATGCATCTGCACAGCCACAAGCACAAGGCATCTCTCAATAAAACAACCATACCTGACAGTCAACAAGCAAATACTGTTCATTATGATGGCTGAGAGCGGCCACAAGAATGCTGCTGCTTTTTTCCGTAGATTTTTCTGTCATAAGGTCACATCTGCTGTTCAAAATTAAAGTGTTTTTATGGTGGTGGCTTTTGTTTAAGAGCTTCCAGGGCATACTGTTTTGAATAAACATCACCAGCAGCACATCTACTATATGCTAAGAATTCCTGGTCTCGTCATACACAAATAAATATAAAGGCAAACTATGAACATGATGTTAAAGTTCAGACCACTAAAAGCCATCTCAGCAAAGCAATCATTAGAGCAAAAGAATCCAGTGTGACCCATTAACACACTGGACCATTATGATATTAGATCCCAGCATTTCTTAATTCATGTCCTTTTCTCTTTCAGGTATATATGTGTACACACACACACTATCCACCCTGGTGTGTCAACGCTACAGCTGAGAGGACTCCTGGAGGAGGCAACTGCCTATGCATTTTCCATGCAGCAGCCAAAATAATCTCAGGGACATAGTAAGTGAGAATGGTATTACTTAGTTAATACTGCAAAACAAGAAAATCTGTATATTTAGATGTCATGATGTTTCATAGCTCTTGACACAAAACCTAATGGCTAACTTTTTAATCTTAATGCTCCTGAAACCCAGCTTGCCTCTCTTGTCTGCTAAAATCATGATTGTGGGCCTGGAGGAAGAAGGCAAAATAATCTGGCAAGCAGGTCATCTTCCCCTTCCTCAAGACACTTGGATACTGAGAATTGACTCTACTAGTCCAAAAAAAAAATAAAATTGGCAAGAGCTAACCTTCAAAACTGCTGAAACTGCTGCAATAGAGACTGTGAGGATATGCGTATTTTTCACTCTGAACTTCTGCTTTTAAATATCCTGTCGGCAGTTCTGTGTGCCTCTGTTCATGGCATTAAAGTCTTCTTGGATAGCTTTGCCCTTTCCTTCCCCTCCCACTAGGTTTTCTTCAAAATTGCTCCTTTGTGAGCTGGTACTGATCACTTGGCTAATCCACGTAATTGCTGATTGTTCTCACAGCCAGAATGTTCTCTCTAAAACATTAAGATTAAAAAGAGTAACAGCAATGTCTTAATATTTCACTTCTACAAATAAATTTTTTGAAAGCATTTTTTGTAAGAGTGGGAAACCACCATGTTCTTAAATGTCACGTACAACATGACTGGCAGGAAGCGGTTTCCCTTCTTGTCACAGCGAAAGCCACTGTAACTGTAAAAAACTCAAGACCTAATTTCCAGTCTTCTCAAGGGAATCACCTCATTGTGCTAAGAATTTGATTCAAGTAGTTTAAAGAAATTACAAGATTAAGCTTCCTTTCTGAAACAGCTGTTCTCAAAGTGGACTGAAAGCGTGAAAGGACAGGAGAATAAAGCCACCTAAGGTTCCACGGGAACACAGGATTTGAGGGGCTTCTTGACAGGTCACAGCGAGATAATCAGTGAGGCAGGAACAAAAGCAGTAAAAGTAGATAGCATGATCTCCTGAGTGGCAAGATTGAGATGCAGTCACACACCGTGCAACACCAGGTTACTGCCAACACCTTATCACCATGGAGACAGTAAGCAGAGAGCCAACAGCAACAAAGTACTATCCCAGCAGTGGAAGGACACAAGGCTCAGGACAGGGAATGGAGCACTCGGCTCTCTGCAAGTTCCAAACAGATAGCCACCAAGACAAGTTTTGCCACATACGCTTTTCATCCTGACACATCAGTAACATGAGTAGGCAACAGTAATGCTTATAAAACTGCTGTGAGCATCCCTATTTCACCAGTGACTCCAGTGTGAAGAAGTCGTTGCCCAGACTCCTTACAGTATGGGAAGCAGCTGAACTTGGCTATTGGGCACCGCTCTTCCTCACCACTACAACATCTCTCTGAAGTGGGTATGATGGAGGAAGCTCCAAAGAGATCAGATCTCACTAAGTCAAGGATGCTGTGCCACATTTCAGTTTTTAAAAAGTGGTAATTTCCTCTTTATTGGGAAGACTCCGGAGGATCGTGCACACAGCAATTTCCAAGCCGATAACACAACAGTGTAGAACAGTAAAGGGAAAATCTTTCACATGCACACTAATACTTCTTAATGAAGTCTAATTTAAATGATGAACGTTTCTAGAGAAAAACAGCAGCTTATAATGTTTTCCAAAGAAGGCTATTGATTTTTCCAAAATTTTGGTGGCGTACACCCCATTCAAAAGAGAAATTGGTGCTGTGGAAGGAGATGCAGCAGAATTCAATGTAAAAAGACAGAGGTACTAGCAAAATGTTCAATTGCATTTGCCACCCTAAAAGCATCACTTTAAAACAGTCAGCCATTTAACTAACCTTAACAACTTCACACTGTACGTTCCAGGGAAGTGTAAGGTGCACAGATAAAGCATTTAAAAAAAAAAAAAAAAAAAGGAAAGAAAAAAAAAAGAACACTATTAGTAGTGTATTTCAGACCACAGCTACATTCAATAACTAACTTCTTCATTTGCCTCAAAGTGCTCTGCTCAGATCACACGAATGGTTTTGAAAAGAGCTAATTACAGACTGTGATGGAGATCGGAGAATCTTTGAATAGCATTTTATAAAACTAGTCACTCCAGGCTTGTTCATGGAACCACTATGACAGATGTCTGGTAATCTTTTAAGTAACATTATCTTACGTCTACTCACACTGTTTTCTGTTCATAACTCCATCAGTTTGAAAAACTGTCTCAAAATAACCCTTCTAAAACCATACATGGGGAATATTAATTGAAGGTTTCTATCAGATCATACTGACACAGGCTGCTCCCTATATTTTTACCCTTCTGATTATTTTATGGCATAACATACAGTTCTTCTCATCTTTTATATTTTATGAAGATTTTTATTAGTGACGGTAGTATAACTGCAATAAAAAAAATTAAACATTAAATGCAAATTAACCAAAGAATTTGGCAACACATGCTGTTAAGATCTTCAAATCATGTATATGGGTTTTTTTTTTATTAAACCTCTGAAGTGCCATGGAACATAAAATGCTAATTCAATGAGAATTACAGTAAATAATCTTCAATCAAAGCGGTCATTTACACAATTCTCTATGGTCTGTCATGTACCAAAATAAACTCACAGAAGGTATGACATTATCGTGTGACAGAAACCATCTGACATGACTTGAGGAGTCATCCAGACCAAAAAATAATTACATTTTACCATCACAGAAGAATTTAGGTTGGAAAAGACCTTTAAGATCATTGAGTCCAATCATAAACTAAATGTTGCCAACTCTGACTAAACCATGTCCCTAACTAAACACCACATCTACACATTTTTTAAATACCTCCAGGGATGGTGACTCCACCACTTCCCTGGGCAGCCTGTTCCAGTGCTTGACAACTGTTTTTGTGAAGAATTTTTTCCTAATATCCAATCTAAATCTCCCCTGGCACAACTCAAGGCCATTTCCTCTTGTCCTATCACTTCTTACTTGGGAGAAGAGACCAATCCCCACCTCACTACAACCTCCTTTCAGGGAGCTGTAGAGAGAGATAAGGTCTCCCCTGAACCTCCTTCTCCAGGCTAAACAACCCCAGTTCCTTCTGCTGCTCCTCGTAAGACCTGGGCCTCATAAGACCTGCTGCTCCTCATAAGACCTAGATCCTTCACCTGCTTTGTTGCCTTTCTTTGGACACGCTCCAGCACCAAAATGTACTTCTTGGAGCGAGGGGCCCAAATCTAAACCCAGTATCCAAGGTGGGGCTCACCAGTACCAAGTACAGGGGGACAATCACTTCCCTAGTCCTGCTGGCCACTGTTTCTGATACAAGGCAGGATGCTGTTGACCTTCTTGGCCACCTGGGCACGCTGCTGGCTCATATGCAGCTGGCTGTCAACAAAAACCTCCAGGTTGTCATTTCTATAAGAAACTCCATATGTCTATTTGATACTTCCAAGCCAACAACAGTGTACAAAATTTGGCTGTTGCCGTTGGGAATAAAAACTGTTCCAAATTTCTGTCATCCACAAGTTCCTCCAACAGATAATCTGTGTTTTTTTAAATTTTGGATCATAAAAACATTAATTATTCTCTTAATACATTAAGAGCCTAATGCTACTAAACAGTTCACCACTATAAGTAGCTTCATGGCATGGCTCCTTATTTTTGGGTCATCTTCACTACCTACGTGCAAGTTCAAATCCATTAATGGGGGCTATACTAGCCATGCTCAGAGTTGCAAATGAGCCTCCCTAATGACTCAGTGAAGATTCATTTACTAGTTCTCTCCTTATATTACATGAGGATATTTTCATAGTTCTTAGAAATACATAAGACAAAAAAAAAAAAATGATCCATGAAGGTATCTCCACATAGAATACAGCGTGAAACAAAATCATCAGGTTTAGAATTTTTACAAAATTAAACTATAGTAGGCAAAAGTTTTGAACAAGTATTCTTAGAAGCAACACTTTTCACACTTCAAGGAATGTCATGACAAGACAGGATTTGAGGAAAGTTAAGAATTCTTAAAGAAGAAAACAACACATTAATTGTAAAAATTTAGTCTTGTTTTATGGTTGCTGCTGTAATTGGTTTCAGAATGTTAGAGATACCTTAATCACTTACTACATCTAATGAACTCTAGCTTGTGAGACTAATTCTCTAAGAGATCATTACCAAAACGTCAAGACTTATTACTCCTTTATTTGTTGGTCTCCTCAACAGTCCTCCTTCTCATGATTCCATTTTAGAAGCAAAGGAAAATATCTCTTCTGCAGTATTTGTGAGAAATTGTTATGCAACAGGCAAAACACTTCTGCCTCCAAAAGGCTCTCCACCTAAGGTAGAACACCAAAATTCTGAAACGTTTTTTACATTAATGATTTCACAATCCTTTTTACAGGAGTAAAGATGTCATGCCTTAATATGCTGTTCAAGCTCCAGGTTTTGTTAATGACACCCTACCTCCCTCAATGCCCCCTGTAGTTTCAATTAGAGGTAGTATTCTGCTTCACTTCCTGTCTTGACTACTGTGCACTGTTGCTGAGCACCAGTTAACAGTTGCCACACTCACCCAGAGTTGGTTGCACTTCAGTGGTCGTTCAAAGAATGAAATACAAAACATATGGTACAGAACCATAAAAAGCATAAAAGCACTTTGAAAGAACACTCTAAATGCTTAATAGGAAAGATGCCACAAAAGGTTACACCACTGAAAGTAAAATCCTTACAGTTCTATGCGTACTTGAAATTTCCTAGAAACACTGAAAATCTTAGATAAATGTATGTAATTATTTTTTTTAGCTATCATTAATAAGATTTCCTAAAGTCTATATTTGACATTATATTGAGTCTAGTTTTACACGGCATGAACAGCCCAGCATTTGTGATATGACAGGGTTTGCAGTACAGAGGTTTTTCCAGATTGCCCTTAAAAAATAGATTCCCTCCCTGTATCCCTTAGCAACCAATTAAGAATCTCCTAAATTACACTACCAAGTTTTCTTCCTCACATCTGCAAAATGCTTTGGATATGACTTGTTGAACCACGAAATATCAATGCCAATAGTTACATGTTTTAAAAGACCCTACACCAATGGTGCTTTTCTGAATTTTACAACAAACTTTTCAAACATCTTTGATGTCCTCATGAGACCATAAGAAACTTCACATATTTTAATTATCCCAATAAAAGCTCAGTAATCAAGTTGCCTATTACTGTTTATTTCCTTTAGTATTACATCCTGGATTTAAAAACTGCCTTACCAAAAAATTGTCACTATTTCTCATTGTTACGTTATCTACAGCAAAACCCAATTAATTAAAATTTCTGGTATGTACATACCAGTGTTTTATAAGTACTTTTTTCTTCTATTAAATACTTTAGCCAAAAACAAACAAACATTTCTCAAGAGCTCTAAGAATCCTCACACAACACAATCCTTATTTCTTTGCAAAGAGGTATTTAAAAGTTAATCCACCAGCTCTATAAATGCTGCTGTCCTACTCATAAGCCAATTCTTCAGGCTAAGATTTAATATTTTCAAAGAATTTTTTTAAATCCTACTAGTGCATATGTAGTAAGCTTTTCAATCAACAGAAGACTCACCCTTGTTTTTCTTTAGATGGTATATCACTTAACCAAACCAAATTTAAGTGTGCATCACAGTATTTATACGCGCAGAAAGCTTTAGCTGTCCTCTCAGAGGACCTACCACTGAAATATGCACCTACTTGCTTCACTCAGCTCTAAACAACAGTAGTAATTGTAAAAAATAAATAATAATAAAAATTTATACTTGTTATTCCTAGTCGGGAAATAAAAGACAGAACTTTCTTTTTCAGCAGTCTTTTATTTCAATCTTTTAAAAAGCTCTTTATAACAAGGTATCAACGAAGTATGAAGAATATGAAATATTATTTCAATAACATTTAAAGTATCATTCCGTGGAAAAGTCGTAAAAGTCACCAATTCAAAGCAAGCCAAATGGAAATATGTAAAAAAGGTCATATCTTCAAGGTATTTAAAGCAAACATACTGACAAGCAGTAGACATGGGAAATATTCACCCGGTAACTTAAAAAGCTTCCTGTACTTTAAACACATCTGACCTCTGATAATTCTTACATTTCAGAACATAAATATTTGCAGACTTGGGGCCTAAACAAACAGGGCCACCCTCTGAGTTGGCCCAAATCCTTCAGTTCAAGCAGAGTTTTCATCTTTTGGATATTTCGGGAAAGCCATGGGAAGCGCTGGAGAGAGCGCAAGCCGGCGGTACCTAACCGCCGCTGGGGGCGGCGGAGAGACCCTTCCATCTGTCAGCTGCCTTCGAGAACCGGCGCTAGGTCCATCGAAGCCCGTTTTTCCGCCCCCCTCTGTCTTTGCTTTCCGACAGCAAACAAGTCCTGCTGACCGTCAGTCACCACGGTGAAGGGAATCATCGACGGGCCGCCTGTGACAGGGCCCGCGACGGCAGCCGGCCCTCGGGGCCCGCCAGCGCCACCGTTGGGCCGCCTCGTCTCCAGGGGATGTCGCCCCCACCTCCGTGACAGGGACAGCCTCGCCCCCCGGGAAGGAGACCCGTCGCTCTGTTCCGCCCTCTTTAAAACCATCCTGCACACGTCCAGAAATGCCCCCCCCA
>VWZK01019120.1:0-13218 GCA_013396935.1 Baryphthengus martii | reverse complement strand
AAAAAAAAAAAAAAAAAAAGAAAAAGTGGTAGTGTTGTTTGTTTTCCTTGACAAGAAGCTGCTGCTGTGTGACACAGAAAAAAATGTCCTGTGCTGTTGTCATACCTGTTTCTTTTGTATTTGCTGATTAAGGTATTAAGTTCCAGCATCCTAGTGAGTGTTCTCATTACCAGATTTAATGAGACTTTCCATCAAAAAGTAGGAGGGAAATAACAGTCCCTAGCTCTTGGAGAAAGTAGAGATTGCACAGCAATGGTGTGGTGCTGCAGTACTGCTGCTTGGTTCAAAAATGAGAAACAAACATCTGTCTAATAAATAATGTAGATGTTTTTGAGCATTCAACAAAATTAGCCTTTTTCTGCATTAATCACATTCTTGATAGGTGCTAAAGAGGTTTTCACTATTGGTTCTCGCTTGGTTTACTTAAATTTGAGCAATGCTTTTTTATGGCATGCTGATTTGCTCTTCATTTCATTGAATAGGATGCAAACGTGTAGTAGTGGGTGTATGTATATCTGTATATAAATTAGAGACCAAAGGTTGGGGCATATCATTATGCAGTCTTCATAGCAAACTTGCCAGGAAAGAATCTCCCAGCCATCTCAACATATATATGCAAAATATATTCATCACAGTCTTTCCTACTTTTTTTCCCATGACCCTTAACAATAGATAGCTAAAAAATTAGCTGAAGCAGAATGCAAGAGACCTTGCCAAGTCATCCTAGGCTTTAGGATCAAGTCCTAAAACTTTGCCGCTTTGCCTGTTCTAAGTTGTACACTTATTTTTTTCTGGAAACTTGGAAGTAGATAGCAGCAAAAGAGTTTAGGCTGCCATTCTAATGTGTCTGCTTGTATGCTGTATATGTCAACTGTTCTGTTGATGCTATGCAAAATATAATGGAATTGAGCACTATCAGTGTCAGTCCCTTGAGATAATGTTGCCATGTGACCCTGGACGAATTTAGACAGTGACTTTACTATTACTGTTAAAAGTTCCTGAAACATTTGAAAGATTTGTAGATTACCTGTTAGAGCATATGATCATTCTAACCTAGATTACTTAATTATATTTAAATTGATCCCAGTAATTGCAGTCTAGATTGCCCTTGACATTTTAAACTTTAATTTTGCTTAGAGGTATCTACTGAATGAGTGGGAAGTATTCTGATAGCTTTAGTGCAGTAACACTTTTCTTATTTGGACTTACTTTTGGCTTGCTTATTTGAAAAGGAAGAAATATGCATTATGTTTTCTTCCAACTTGCTGACTATCAACATTTACAGCTTGTAGTGTGGTTTCATCTGTACTATCTGTGGGCTATATTACACATCAGATGGCAGGATAAAACCTGTAACAAGAACGTTTGGAGACATAAGAATCTTTCAGAGTACGAAGCCATGATATTTACAGCACAAAAGCGTAGAGCCACTCATATATTTGAAACCGAAGATGCAGAATGCCCAAAGCAGCTGCTCAAGCGAAATAAATGAGAGGCCAGACTGTTTGAGAAACATACAGGCATCAAGAGCAAAGTAATGTTTGAGGGAACAACAAAGTGCAACTTCGAGCAGTGAGAAATTGGAGTCAATCATTAGGAATTACTGACAGCAGACATGCAGTCACGCAGCAATTAGAGGCTTTCCTTGGGAAGCAAGGTCAAGGAACACAGAGGTAATGAGGCAGCATCAAAAAGCACCTGGTTTAGCAAGCAGCATTTTCTGATCCCTGACTAGACAAGTGTCATGGTTTAGACCCAGCCGGGAGCTGAGCGCTACCTGCCCCCTCATGCCCCTGCCCCGGTTGGATGGGAAGGAGAATAGGCAAAACTCCGTGGGCTGAGATAAGGAGAGCTTAATAGAATGACACAAAGGAAAAGTTACAACAGTAATGAAACACTATGTAAACCAAGTGATATAAACCCCACGGATCGGACTGGTTCTGCCCCAACGGCCCCCCAGCCTGCGCTTTGCCCGGCCCGCCCCCTCCCCTTCTAGAGCGGGTGTGACAGCGGTAGGGTATCCACTAACCCTGGTAGGGTATCCATTAACCCCACCGCTGCTTCGCTTGCCTAACTTGGCTGTGGCTCTTCCAGCATTGGTGAAAATTAACCCTTTCCTAGCAGAACCCAGGACAACAACGTGAAAGAGAATTGTCATTCATGGTTGGGTTTTGGCCATTTTCATATTCACAAGGCAATCCCCTGTATTATCTTCTGTTATAAAGAACTGTTTAAGAACATAATATGACACTAGTTCACACAAAGATAGATGGGCCCCCAGTGGAACCAGAGAGGTTGATAAGTATCCTTCAGTCCTGAACCTTCATAATGGATTGCATTTCCCCCCACCTTCAAGTATCTCTTCATTTGCTTCATATTTTCTGGTTTTGAGAGCGATAGGAATAAGATCCTTTCAGATACAATGTTCTAAATACTGTAAGAATAGTAAGAATTCCCAACAGGGCGAAATTCCCAACAGATTTCAATGTCTTTTTTTTTTTTTTTCTGAAAGTGAAGATCACCAGGCAATCTTAGATCATCCTCTGAACTACAGCATGTATTTATATTTGTCATGCCTCTTACATTTAAATATTCACTTGATAACTTTGATAACCTCAGAAATTAGGTTTCGAAAGACATAAATAAATAGTCGCACAAGAGAACTCTGCTTTAATTTCTTGTTATTCATGCACTATCAATCTCATACATACTATAAACAATATCTATTCTAGAAACGTTAGTATGAATGTTTTATTTGATCCAGCCTACCAAACATTTGATATTAAACTTTGCCTGAATGAAGTATCTGAATTTCACAGACCTAGTGTTGTAATTGTTAAAAGCTGATGGCAAACTTATCTTTGACTTCCTTTATTGGGGGTAAAGTGAATCTCACCATCCTGATGGGTCGTTTTGCTATGAGCCTTCTAAATAACTTTCATCTTTCTGCATGAATCACCAATGGTCTTTTAAGATTCATTATACCTTGATCCCTTAAATATTGTAATGTGAATTATTCTTTCCCCAGTTGTAATACTGTAAAGTTGTATTTGATCTGTTTAACACTGAGGCATCTATGAGACAAGTACTATCCAAATACTTAAAAATTATTTCCTAAAAAAAGTTTACTCTAAATGGATGGAACAGGTAGGTAGGATGAAATAGGAAGCCATGCTGGTGATGGGGAGATGAAGTATGTAATATTAAATGCATTTAATGTGGGCCCTTTGAGAGCAGAGCTAGGAACTGAACTCAGATCTCCTCATGCTCACTGCTGTAATTCCAATGTCATCCTA
Organism: Baryphthengus martii; assembly: GCA_013396935.1. Classification (NCBI taxonomy): domain Eukaryota; kingdom Metazoa; phylum Chordata; class Aves; order Coraciiformes; family Momotidae; genus Baryphthengus; species Baryphthengus martii. The sequence continues at coordinate 9,922 of VWZK01019120.1, read as the reverse complement.
TCTAAGCTTTCTTATTCTTATTTCTTGTTTTTTCTTATTCTCTAGTCTTTTACTGAAATATTCTCAAAATACGTATTTTGGCATCAATGTTTTTAGCATTAATATTTAACACACCTATAAAAAAAATGATAGTGCACAGGTAAGATGAAAGAGAGTTTCTTACAACTAATATGAACATACTTGCTTTATCTTTTCATTACTCACTACATGGAAATTGAGCAACTAATCAGCAGGCTTTCCTTGAAAGTTCAGCAGTAGCACACGGTAGTACACATATACTTTCTATTCCTTCTTGATTTTGATAGAATTTGGCAGACTTTGGCAGACCACTATTACGAGATAATCGTTTCACAAAAAGAAACAGATGGTTGTATAAAAGTCCTGGAGCTAGTCGCTAAAATCTCAATCACCCTGACTGGAGAAACTAAAGCCAGAGTCTCTTTTTTTTTTTTTTTTTTTAACAACTTTCTATAAAATACTTGGTATTGCAATGTCACATCTTGTTTACAGGTTGGCGACTATACTCCATCTATCATGGGAGACACAGTAGGATGCTATTTCCTTTGCTAAGAAGCATGCTCTTAACAGCAGACTGTCTGCCAGCAAAAGGGAAAATGCATTACTCTGCCTAAATCAAAGGTATTCTTTGAACAGGAAGAACGTCTGGCTCCTGTAATTGTGCTGCAGAAGAGAGTATGTTACACTGTTTCTCTTGATAATTTTCTAAGTAATTTGTGAAACTCTTTTGTTTCAGAAGAGGCAATGCAAAAGGACTGCCCTTTTTTAGTGCGCTCAGAGCTACTGTGAAAAAGTAAATTCTGCGTTAACTCTGTAAGCTAGCATTTGTCAAAGCTGAGCCTTTATATACTTTTTGTGGCTTTTTTCCTTGTATAAATTTTAATTTCATTATTCATTTTCAGAACTCACTAATTTTTCAGGCGAGTCCTTTTTAGTAAATAATCTGTACATCAATTTAGACTGTGGCTGATTCAAACTGATCATATGGTGTGAATATGAGTGAGCCTGGATTTTGTACACCAAGGAATTAGTGCAGTCCATTCTGACCTCTTTCAATGGGAAGCCACATTCTAATTTTTTAACTATACAACAAAATGTTATCAATATTCCATAATTTTTAGAAGGAAAATTAAAAGCATGGTAACTGGTTGTTTTAAATAATTCAAGGAGAGTTTTCTGATTTTAGTTGGGTTTGGTCATTTAGATGAACCAAGAATGTCCATGTATCTTTGAAGGCATGGGTAGGATGGTTATGAGGTCCATAGATCTGAGGACTTTTTTTTTTCCCCCAGGGATATCTAGGTATAGATTAGTCTTATGTTCACTGGAGAGAGAAAAAAAAAAAAGAATTTTGCCATGGCTATTTAGATAATTATGTGTAATAAAAAGGAATATTACCTTCTGTTTAAATGTTTTCAAAGTGCATGACCATATGAAAAACAAACTAACAAAATGGAAAAGTATGCATAATACTGGCTATTCTGTAAAATACTCAGCTATCCTCTTGCTCTTTCACCATTCCCTGGGTTGCTTCCTTGGAGACACCACTGAAATTTAGATCCATTACCCCTAAATGATATGTCTCCATTGTCAAACGTAATCTAATCAGACTATTTTATAGCCTAGAGTGAAATAAAAATCCTTTGAAATAGAACCTACTTACATAAAATATAATCTTGCCTAATTTTAAACTGTCTAAAACTTGAACTATAATCTATTAATAGACAGTGAAAATAACTTGGCAGCTCCAGCAGGCAGTTTCATCCCATTCTTGAATGAACACCTTTAAATGGCCACACCTCTCCCTTTGTTCTCTTCATTGACTTCTGAAGGAGCTTAGAGACCTCGATTAGACTGCACACGTATATGCAACCAATACTGAGTGAATGCAGTCCCTCTCCTTGTCATCACCCCGTCACTCACCACAGAGATATCAAAAAATTCTCCCGTTATTCCCTATTTGACAGGAATGATAGAACCACTCATGGGCATTGTAATTCCCTTGGCGTATTAGTCATACACAGGAGAAGGACAAGTGGCAGTTTCATATAGGCCTTCAAATTTAGATCTTACAGAGGTGGGAGTTTTTTTCATGGAACTGACGTGTTTTGATGAATGAAGCTCAATAGTAAAAGTGTTTTAAATTTCAAATTTGCAATATTTCCTGTAGCTGTTCTTAGTAAAAGCTGTGAATCTCATCAAAGTCAGGATGTCAGTGCTTGCTAATGCTTGTTGGGATAGGTATTCTTAACCCAGCTGGGGAATGGCAGTGAGTGCACTTGCTATTCTATTTTTACTGCCTTTTTATTAAATAGTTATTTGCTCTTCATAAGAGGTACTGCTCATGAACTTAAAAGAATGTCAACAATAGCAGAGAAAATGGCCCTGAATCCACACTGGAGTCAAGCCATAGAAATTGGACATTTTAAAGGTGAAAAACAGATGTCTCACAATTACAGTACCTATGGCCTTAGTGTAATGTTTGTAGTGCAAGGCAATTTTAGTGTTTTAAAAATTGTTTTACATTCTTTTGTGGGCTAAAATCTATAGAGGTTTATCTAGGTAGCATATTAAACTTTCATCTTGGTTTGTGACTTTGTTTTGATTTTGTCATAGATGTGTTTGAGCTTTTGGGGTTTTTACAAACGGAAAATATTTTTGAGGGGAGGTAGGTAAGACTGCACAAGCCCTAACCATTCTTGGTTTTGTCAGTATTCCCTTTACACAGACAAAATTCCTACTTAAAGCACCTTACAGTAAATTCCCCAGGCTTGTATAGCTGCCAGAACAGTTATTCCCCTTCCTGTATTCTTACCAGGTCCACACACATCATGGTAGATGAGATTTTATCCTAATGGAAAGCTTAGCTGCTAAGAGAAGTTAGTCCAGCATTCACTATATCTTAACAGACTCAATTGCTGTCAGCAGCGGGTATCTTAGTCTTGTGGAAGCAAATCTCTGAGCCTCCACAGCTATCTACTCCCATATTTATAAATTCCCCGTCTTCTCCAAAAGAATTTACAGAGGTATGTGAATGCACAGACAGCTTGGCTCAGTTCTCTCAAAGCACAGAAAGAAAAATAGGTGTGTGCTGTGGACTGTGACCTGCCAGCTGGCTTTTCCCCACTGAAGGTTTCCCACAGAGCTTCAGAAACATGTCTAATAGCCACCGGGCCTCTTGGGCAGCTTCCAGGGTCTTGATGTTGAGCCATCTTAACTTGCGCTCCACAGGTGTGCAGACACAGAACGTTTTAGCTACTTATCTCCCAGCTGATTCTCTTGTTTCTCAAAGAAAACAAACACAAAAACCCCCACAAGTTAAGTGCTTTAGTATCTATATGACTACAAACCTCCTCACAAAAATAAATTTGGGTATGACTTTTAATGTACTGATTATAAAAAACGTTTGTATAACTACACCTCTTCTTTCCTGGGAGTTTAATTTCAGTTAATGCCTTGTAAAGCTACTGGTTTTAATACAGAGTTACATTCATCTGGGTGTCAGGGAAGCCAGTTGCTTTGTAAAGATCAGTATCATTTTGCTGTATTTCTCTACATTACTGGCTCTCGAGTGCATGTTACTACCAGGTGAGTTATGTTTGTCCATAACTTGTACAGCTTTTGCATTTCTGCGAGTCTTCTGGTGGCATCAATGAAAGGGAATCACTAGAGGATCCCTACTTGCATTTTGAAAGAAACCTGGGCTGGGATTTGCACTTGGGTTGGTCAGCAGGGGAGTCTGCTGTGCCAACTCCCCGCATCACTTTGCCTTGAAACCCTCAACGGCCAATATATGGCTCCCAGTTCCAGCTCAGACCGGGCTGGGTCTTCATGACTGCAACGTGAGGTTTTAAGTCATGTTTTATCTACATATTGGGCGTTTTGTACAGTTTTCGGGAACTAGAAATGGCTAAAACTGACATGAAGACATGGACGTGAAATGGAGACAGGTAAACAAAATGATGAAAGTGCTGATCGAAACAGAGTTTGCTTTGACCTCATCAAACACTTTGGTCAACTACCTGGTCATTAACTGCCCACTGACTGGGAGAACAATGTTGCTACTCAAATCTTATCTAGTTTCACTGGAAACAAGTTGCTGAGCAACCAGTTAGACCAAAAGCACACTGAAGAATGTAAATGCCACCTCCCTGCAAAGAAGTTTGTCCTTCATTGCAATGCCATCAAGCCTACTGGCTCCTCCTGTAAATATCATTTGACGCTGTCGGGAACCAAGAAGGGAAATTCCACCACAGTGTTAGGAGAAAAAGCCTTTCAAGCACTGGTTTCCCAGAGGGACTGAGGAATTCTTGGGCGTATTTACAACTTGACTGGAAAAGACCCTGAGCAGCATGTGCTAACTTGGCCCTGTCCCGAGCAGGGCACTTGAGCAGGTGCTCTTCAGGGATCCCTTTTTTCTACCATCAGTAAGCAACTGCCTACCAGCTCAGTAAAAAAAGAATTGCTATGTTTAGATACTTTTAACTTCCCAGCAACATAGACTGTGCTGCTATAGCTAACGTGAAAAAAAAAATGCAAGGGTGAAGTGCTAAGATACAGGTCACTTGCATACAGGTAAACCTGTATGGAGGGACATGTGCAAGCATTAGCATTAGCTGCTCTGCAGGAAAAGTAGTCCAACAGCATAATATGAAGGTGGAAGGAGGGATGCCTGAGATTGAGGAAACCCTTGGAAAAAGTATGGATTCTTGTTCTTGCCAGATTTTGTTTCCAAGATCTTTGAATTGAGCCCCTGCAGCAAACTAAGCAAGAGCTTTGAATTAATGGAAGGTAATATAACCAGCATTAAGAGCTGGTTGCATGACTCAGTTACATGTTAAACCTATTCTTTCTGCACGTCCTTTCCAAGAAGTGCTGGAGGGACCAAATACATTCTCTCTCATGAATGTGAGAGACTCCATCAAGTAATTTAATCTGGTCTCTTCAGAAGTCCAGTAAAATAAATGGTCTTGCATTTATCCTCAGAAATGTATAAGGTATTCCTGTTTAAGGTAGCTCTGCTTAGGGACGTCATTCCGCCCCCAGTCCCAGGGGAGGAACGCGCAAACCTTGACCTCAAAGGTACTGATTTCTATCTGTGATACAAAGTCAGTTACATTGAATGGTTTCAGTATCAGAAAAGTAACACCTGGTAACTATCAGAAATTACTTTTCAGATATAAAAAGCTCTGCTTTTACAGATTTTATCATTCTGGTCATGATGTCACACCATTTTCTTGTCTCTAAGTGAAGTCCCTGGAGCATTAAGAGCTTCTTCTCCTGTGCTTTGGGTCTAACGCAGCAAGACACTGACCTCTCCCCCCACTAATATGGCAACATGCTGCATGATCCAAGCCTAGGAGAATTAGACTCAGCATTTCAGCTGAGTTGGCAAGGTTAGTGCCAAATCCCCAAATACTGTCACTTTATTAGCCCAACTCAAGACTCCTCTCCCTGTATGGCTGAAGATCGCATTACCCCTTTAGGTCCCCTTTTAGCGGGAGTTTCTGTTCGTCTCCTCTTTTCTGAGTATTTTCCAGAGCCACAGCTTCAAAGTATAGTTTCCCATCTTAGTACTGTGGCCTTCATTCTCTGATCTTATATATACAGCTTCATGTTTACCTGTAATAAAGTAATATATTACACGCTTGCTTTCTGTTTACCACCGGTTTACATCAGTGACCTATTTTCATTTCTGTTCCTCTGGTCTGTTGTAATAAGATGATTTTACGTTTTCTTCTGTATCACGGATAAAAATGGAAAATAGCTGAGACAGTCCCGGTGGACTTCCACTAGTTAACACATCTGAACAATGAGTGATACTGAAGAATGGTGGATTAGCCTTGAGACTAACAATTGAGTTAACCAATGGGTTTTAACTAGCTGGTATATTAATTTGCTCTAACCTTTCAGTGAAAGAACTGTTCAAAACTAAAGCCTTATGCTTTATAGTAGTTTTATATGAAAATAACAGTCTTCATGAATTAAGGTCTTACTATTCTGAAAAAGGTACCAGACTATCTCAGCAAAATCTACTTTCTGTAAATCCATGTCAGTTGGCATAAATAACATAATTCCTTTTATTTTGTTACATATTAACACAGTCATTTTGGGCAGCCTTCATTTCACACTATGGACTTCCACGAGGCCTATAACCAGAAGAATTCAGGCACTGTCAGGCTATGGTCTGGAGAGAAGTCCACAGTCGGAATTGCCCAGGTTGTTCCATATACCTTTCAAAACACTGTTTCAATGTTAACGTCTTTCCCATCCCCTGGAGCCTGCTGTTTCCTCCGTAGCAGCGACACCACTTGCTTTTTTTTTTTTTTCCCAAACACAGAACAGGGGGTTATTTGAATTCCTAAAATAAGTTAATACCAGCCGTCGTTCATCTTACAGTTTATACTGTGTGCAGGCAAAAATCCCAGGCAACCTTGGGTCAAAACTGAGTCTTCAAGAAATCCCCTCTTGTGTTTCCTAACAAGAGCAAAGTTATGTTGGATGAAGCTTCTCGCCTGTCTGTGTCACCGATGGCATTTCTACTGTTCCTGTACATTATTAAAATCACTTTGTTCCTCTAATTTCAGAGCTGCATTCTACTGGAACGTTTATTATCTGTATTTCTGCTGTTCCTCATCTCTGCAACACCCTTGTGCACCTGTAGTTCTACACGATAGCTGCCTTCTCTTGGCTGCTGCTTGTCATTCTCCCATGGAAAGCGTTACTCCTTTCAGAGACTTTCGTATCTGATCAGCACAGCCTTACTGTGGGAGACCGATGAAAACCTTCTTAGGACGCTCCAAGGGACTGCGAGCCCGGCAGTGCTCCCCTGCCCCAGGTCCCGGGGCAGCAGGGACGGGGTCGTCGGGGATTCACTCCACACGCGAGCAGCGCCAAGGACGTCGTCCTCCCACGAAACCTTTTCTCTAAAAACACGGGGGTTTTTTAATACAGAATTTTTTCAAAACAGGTTTCCGCAGTTTCCGGCAAGCGTCAATGGCTCGTCAGGAAACGAAACAACAGTAAATCGCGTCCGCGNAACAGTTTTTACTTAGAGCCTTGCATCACTAGTTTGCCCAGGCCAGCCCTGGTGGGAGGAACTGTCTGTGCATTGACTTCTGGAGTGGGTATCTGCAAGTGAGAAGGCATGGAATGGATGGACATCTGATGGATGAAGAAGGCAGTGTCAGTGGAGGGTAATGATCCGCAAGTGAAATCTCTGCCATTCTGAAGGATGTGACAATGATCCACATAATTTCGGATAGGCTGAAGTCCCCTATGATTCCAGTCAAAGTACGCCACAATGTAGCAGCAGCAAATGCTGCTTGAGGAGACCTGTGATCCTGGTGATGGAAAGAGCCTCTGCACGCCCGTGGGAGCATCTCTCCTGGAATCTCTCCAAAGGATACAACACTGCTATGTCAAGCTACAGCTCATTTTTATAGCTGCTGGTACACTAACACTAAGGTTAGTTTATGGGAGAAATGCAGGTTTAGCCTAACTTCACCAAACATCTGTCCAAAATAAAATGTGCTTGGATGATAGATGTGGTTGTGTGCGCACACCCCCTTCAGGAGAGAGTGGAACCGGGATGTTGCCTGCCCGAGAACACAAGGCTGCCGCTTGACAAAGCACACAACCCCTGGCAATGTGCCCAGACAACCAGAGCACCCCACAAAAGGAATAAAACAAACAAACAAATTCAAGCAGAGAAAGTCTCTCAGTAGGCTTCCACACTCAAGCCAGAGGCAGATTTTTTTTGTTCTTTTTTTTTTTTTTTTCATTGAACTCTTCCTTGTAAGCAATACCCAAGGACAAAGAAGGCACTTGCTGCCTATGTTTCTCCCCTGTGGCTGCATCTCCTAGGACAGCCCACTCACCACCTCTGAATCCCTCCCCTCTTTTTTTTTCCCTGATGAGAGATCACTTAGGCTCAAACAAAGGGAAGTTTGCCTACAAGTTGCCAATGTACCTGCTTTGGATATAGATGGTCTCCTCAGGAACCAGCAGCACACTATTGCATCAGGCTATACATTTCTGTCACTAGCCTTCTTGTAGTCACACTTCAAAGATTTTCCCCTGCAACACTCTAGTCTCTTTGGTGTCCACCCTGTAATATCCACATGGAAATGGCATTGTAAACTACATCACGATGTATGCTGCCAACTGGTATGCAGTTCTTCAGCTGGGTCCAGGCTGGATTTTTGGTCGACAGGGTGAGAGAAATACAAAGGGTGTACATGACTTCTAGTGTGCCTCTCTACTGATAGAATCCCAGCTCTGGCTCTGTGATCATCTTACGTTGCTTCACCATCTTCAGAATATGAACATAGAGGCAAAGTGTGGATGCAAAAGAAGGGGTCAAAAGCAGAGCATGCAAGACATCTGAGGCAAAGCGCAGTTGGTAGCTGCGCAGGGCTGCAGTACAGAGATTAAAGAGGCTCTGACCTGAATCGCCAGTTAAAGGACACCAGTGACTGTTGACAGTGACCTGGAGATGAAAGAATGACACGTCAAGAACTGGCTGATGAAACTTGTTCTGACAGTACTAGAACAAGCCCAAGATCCACCTGCACAAATTTAGCATTCTTTGAACAGAATTCAGCTAAAATCACGTTTTACCAAAATGTTTTACTTCAAACAAAAAATGTGACTGCAAACTTCTGGTTTGATACTAGAAGTCCTAAAGCCAAATTTACCATGTTCCCAAACTACAGCTCCTTAAAATACCTTCAGTTGTTTTCTTTGCATATTTCTCATCAGATTGGTGGTCTGGCTCTATTTGAGTTATAGAATTCAAAATAGCCTTGCCTGAGGTGACTAGATTTTCAGGGAGGTGTAGCTGCAGTCTTTGAACATGAAAAACAGTCTGCATTGAGTGCCTGGATTGCACCAATTAGAGTCATTCATAAATGTAACTATGGCACAGTATTTAAGCTGCTTTTTTAGAAACAAAATCCAAAAATGAAAATGTAGACATACTTGAAAAGTTAAAGGAAGAAAGAAAAGATAAATGCGTGTCCTGGCTTGAGCTAGAACAGAACTAATTCCCTTCAATGATTTTACTTCTCAGCTCAGTTTCTTCTAAGTAACTGCACTTCCTGAAGCTAACAGGAGATTTTCTCTGACAGTGTCTGCTTCTAGCAGTGATTATGCTCCATGTTTATAGTTAATACCAAGGACTGGCATGCAGAAAGGCTTTTGCTTATACTTGACCAATGGAGACCAAGGTCACTGCTAAATCTTGTGTACCACATGGAGGGTGCAGAAAGTACAAGGATGGGACAGGATGGGTGACCCTAAATGGACCAAGAAGGTATTCCATCCCATATACATTATTTTCAGAATAAAGCTGAGAGATCACAAGGCTCAGGTCCTCTTCTTCAATGACTCACATCCAAGGAGAACTCTGTCCATTCTTCTTTAGATCCCAATCCACGCATTCCTGAATCCGGTTCCAGAATCCAGCTCCCATCTGCCACTGTGTCCAGTCTGGGACATCCCCAGCACCTGCCCACAGCATCAGTGGTGACAGTGACATAATTGCTATTGGGAAGCTTGGTCCAATACTGCTTTTGTATGTATTTCTATATATTTCGTAGACTCAGAACAGAACTGTAGAATGGCTTGAGTTGGAAGGGACCTTAAAGATCATGCAGTTCCAACCCTCTTGCCATGGGCAGGGACACCTCCCACTAGACCAGGTTGCTCAAAGTCCTATCCAATCCAGTCCTGAACATATCCAGTGACAGATGGAGCATTCACAGCTTCCCTGGGCAACCTGTTCCACTGTTTCACCACCCTCAGAGTAAAGAACTTCTTCCTAATGTCTAATCTAAATCTACCCTCCACCAGTTTGAAGCCATTACCCCTGGTCCTATCACTACAAGCCCTTGTAAAAGGC
>VWZK01019117.1:0-11889 GCA_013396935.1 Baryphthengus martii | reverse complement strand
TTTCTTAACAACTTAACAACTATCACACGATTCCCTTCCCCCCTCTGATCAACAACACTAACAAGCTTCAATTCTTTATACCGGTAATTTCTGACAAAATGAAAGCTTTCTTCCTGGTTGTTCAAGCTATAGAACAAAATTAATTAAATAAAAATGTGTAAATTATACAAACCTTAAATTTATGTGGACTACATAAAAAGGGAAATCACGTATTAAGGTGCTTACAGTTTTCCTTTGTGTTGTTAGCTGTATCTTTGGATATACCAGCATTTTAATGATGTAGTGATTAGCTCAGTGAATTCACTAAAGCACTCTGTTGCTCTCATCCAATTCTAAAATAAGGTTGAGACAAATAACTGAAAAATACAACCACAAGGAAAAGTTGGAGCAAACTAATCCTGCCATATAGATGCAGTCACTCCTTATTTTGTTTCCATGGATTCACAGAATTGACCACACAAACAAGGACAGGTATATCTGGTTTTCTTCTTGCTGTATTCTTGAAACCATTCTACTAGTAGCTTGAAGGGAGCGAAAATCATTCCTTTCAGGTTCACTGCAGGGTCTTTCCTGCCTCCTGGGTAGTTGTAGTACAATTAGTGTGATCAAGAGAACTATATCTTGTAATCTGAGTGGGAGAGAAGTTTTTTGAGCAACAAGAGAGTCTTCCCACCTCACCTTTACTATCTCAAGAATATCTACAAGGGAGAAAACCCTGTGCACATCATAGCAGCTTCATGGGGTTAGGGGAGTGTCTCTGTCTCACCTTGTTCATCCTTAAATACATAATCTCAGTCAGTGGTGGTGAAGTAATTAATTTTGAGCATATTTGGTAAGAACTGAGACATTTCCAGCAAATTTCCTGCTGCTTTGGTGAATAAACCTGATACCTCTGGCTCCTTGGAGGAGGTGATCTGAATAATATCTCATCACTTTTTCCCATGCTGATTCCCCTTCACTAGCGAACACCTTTAGCATGTACATTCAAGCCGGGGTGGTGAGGGTTGTGGCAGGATGGCAACGACCTGGCAACTGTCTTGTCCCAGTGCCCAGATCATTATCATTCTAAAGGGAAAAACCCTCTAAAGTATCAGTAAAAGGACTCAAGCTCCTTAGAAGAGGAAAACGTTTGACCTCAGTTTGTCCTGTCCAATCACATCTTGTTTACAAACAGGATGGTATGCATTTGTATAACAGGCTCCACAGTTCCGTTTTCACAAGGCACATTATTTTCAGAGTTAAATGATGTTTATTCCCTTCTAATTCACCAGTTTCCTCTGTAATACCCAGTTGTACTCAACTGCATCAGGTTTAAATCTGTTTAAGCAGAGGCTCTTGCCTTTGCAAATAAGCATTCACCCTTTCTATCTGATTCTTTACAAATTTGAGAATTCAACTTGTACAGAGCTCAGCATTAGCCTGATTCTCTCAAGTTTCCTCCTGTTTTGTAGCCAGCACCAGTTTTGGTTCAATGGATGTAAGTGGTGTGTCTGGTACTAACAGGCGGTCTGGTACGTACTCTGAGCACCTCTGTTCATCTGTCAAACAACAAATGCTAGTTACTAGGCCTGCATCTTGAGCCATTTAAGCCTGTTACTGTCTTCCTAATGTTCTGTAAAAATCTTTTCAAGCCATTCGTTCCAATTAATGCAAGAACTTACTATCATGGGTTCTGTTTGGATACTCACATACCGTTTTAGAAGTTTGCTAACAAAATTATCACTATAGACACATTAGCTAAGGATAGGTCCCCACATCACATGAAGTTTATACGCATGCGATCTCAGGAAAACTCATGACTTGACCAGATCCTACCAACTATGCCAGATGATGAAAAGGGATGTTAAGAGTGCAGCTGCTCCAGGACTGCAGCTGCCGGGCTGTGAGACACAGATGCTGCTTTACCAGGTGTGGGTTCAGCCAGTCTCCGAGCTGCACACGTAGCCTGGAGACACCTGCAAAGGGGACACTGAGACGGCCAGTCAGAAAACAACATGGACAGGGGAGTCACATGTATCGGTCTGGAGAAGAGAAGGCTCCAAGGAGACCTTATTGTGTCCTTCCAGTATCTGAAGGGGGCCTAAAAGAAAGCTGGTGAGGGACTTTTTAGGATGTCAGGTAGTAATAGGACTAGGGGGAGTGGATTCAAACTGGAGGAGGGCAGATTTAAATTGGACATTAGGAAGAAGTTCTTCACCATGCGGGTGGTGAGACACTGGAACAGGTTGCCCAGGGAGGTGGTGGAAGCCCCATCCCTGGAAGTTTTTAAAACCAGGCTAGGTGGGGCTCTGAGCAATCTGATCTAGTGAGAGGTGTCCCTGCCCATGGCAAGGGGGTTGGAACTCAATGATCTTCGAGGTCCCTTCCAACTCTGACAATTCTATGATTCTATGCACCATAAACAGAGAGCCCAGTGTCATCGTTGTCCTCCCCCTCACCCCTTCCTCTTCCTTGGCTGACGATGACCAAAGGTCACTAGTGCCGACACAGACAGAGACACGCCACTCGCTCCAACCAGCATGACCTCTCTGTCCTTTGGGACCTCTACCTGCATCTTGTTGTCCCATCACGCTTCTCGGGTTCTTTATTTGCTGTCTGGCCCCTCCTAATGCACTGAACACACACTCTTCCTGCAGGCGCTTCACATGCAATTTGCTCTCCAATGTACCTTTGTAAGGTTTCACTTTTTCAGAGAAAAGGAAAGCCACACTGGGTGGGGTGGTTTGTAGCTATGTTTTATTGTTTGTGGGTTTTTATGTCTTGGGATTTTTTGTTTGATTTTATTCTGGTGTGTCTTTCTGTGTTTTTAACGCTACGTTAAGATGCTTTCTCATCCTTTTTTTTTTTTTTTCCCCCCCCCCCCCCCCCCTTTCTTTTTTTTTTTCTCTGCCCCCCCCCCCCTTTTTTTTTTTTTCTCTCGCTGTGGCAGTCTCTAATTTCTGATTTGGTATCATAGGTTTTATTCTGGAGGCCTTCTCATAAAAGTAAATACCTCCCACTGACACTGTGGTGCCTTAGGTCTTCTGAATCCTAAGGCAATCCCTGAGTGCACTATTTTATCTAAGTTAGATAACCCTACCTGCAGGTTTTAGGAGAGCAATATGTACATATAAAACATCTTGGAGCCCCTTTTGGAATACAAGGACTTTCCCTGGTTGTCCAGTCCCATTTTCACATGTTTCAGTAAGGGACCCATGCCACCTGTGTATCAGCACTCTGCTGCCAAGGTGTCTTCCTGGCTCAACAGACAACAGAGACTTGAAGGAAAAGAGAGAGGACCCATGGAAGGATCCTCCCAGTCACAACACTGAGTCCAAGCCCACTGTGCCAGTCGAGGTCAGGGGCTCACGCTGGAAGGCAGCTGTTGGGTTCCAGACCGAGCTGTGTTAAAAGCAGGGTTCAGCCATCGCCGCACACTGCCAAACTGTGGGCTGTGCTCAGCTGACATCACAGGAGGGGCTTCAGGAGGTGCCGTACCTCTCCAGGGGGCTTTGGCAGAGAGCAGCCTCCTGTACTCCCCAACCAAGAACCATGTGGGAGTCAAAATGGCAGCCCCAAAATAAGGAAATCCGATTTAGAAGAGATCAGAAGAGGAACAGTTTATTGCTATAGGAGAAACCAGAGGAGCAGCACGGCAGCCTCTGCTGATGTGAGGGCAGTTATGGAGTTTATATACTATATGGGGTTTATATATTGTAGGGGATGGTAATGTTGTTTTTACAGTGTAAGAATGACACCGCAGCTTGTAGTTGAGGGAGGTATTGCCAAGTCCCTTCTTTAGAAATGTCAATGATAAGGATGTGGTCTGAGTTGTCAGTGATAAAGATGTATTCTGAGTAACTGCCATTGTGGTCAAGCATAAGAATATATTGCTGGGGAAGGGCTGAATTGTTATTAAGGATAAGCAGATATTAATGAGTAGCTTTTAGATATTTACCGTAAAAGGAAATAAGTAAACAAGGGTGGTTTAGGAGTTAAATCACATAGTAGAAGGGGTAAACAAAAGTGGGACTTCCTGTGAGTGGCTTGGGTGCTTTGGGTAGGCTGTAAACCTTATAGTACCTAACCATTGGGGAAACAAGGGAGGGAGCGTGCAGAGGGCAATAGGGAATAAAAAAGTGAATTTTGTATCCATCAGGTGTGCCCACTACCTGGAACACCCGCTCTTGCAAGAACGTTAAATAAGCGTGCTTCACTATAAGTCTGACCTAAGTCCTCTGTGAAGGATTCTTTCCTTGCTTCTCACATATATGCATACATACATATCCATATATTTTATATATGAGGTTTATATACTATATATATGTAATGTCTGGAGCCTTCAGACAAGGAGGCTCCAGACACTAAATCCTTTTGCAGGTAATCCATTTATTTGTTAAATGGACCTGACTGACAGGACCATTAGCAGCAAATGTTTCTTAAATAGTGAGAAAAGGCCAGTCAGATATTAACCATTCTGCTTCCTTGTATTCTTATTTCTGTTCAACAGGGAGATACAGGTGCCAAGATACAGGTTTTGCCAGTATCTTATTTATAAAATAGTGACACAGGTGCCAAAAATCATCTGATCTAAATCTTATAGTTCTACTGAAGTGAGTGGAACTGCATGGACTCACAAGGCAAACAGATTTTCAACCACTCCGTGTAACATATATTTTTAAAGCCACTGCCTTTGTAATTCTGTTTTCAGAAGTGAAATCAAAGTACCATTGCTGCCCTCTTGAAGGAAGGAGTTCAGCAAACCATTAGACATGGAGAATTCTTGTCTTTGCCAGGAAATGCAATGATAATTATGCAACAAAATCTCTCTTTCTATATATATACACGTATCAGTTAGATAGTTACAAAGATTGCTGTGATGGAGTATTTAAAAGACTGATGAATCAGGTCACTTTTAAACTCTAAAAAAAAAAGCTTTACTAAACTAATTCATTAGCAATATGACCCTTAGTAATGATCAGTTCTTATGCAGTAGTAATCATCATCACTGTATACAAAGATGTAAGTCTTCCTCACTAAAATCCTGAGTGAGCTATGAGGTTGCAATACCAAGAGACTGATGCAACACAGGGCTAATGTCTGGGGTACATGGTGGCCCTTGGTCATGGAAGTCACGATGATCAGGCCTGAGAGCTGTTGGACAGGAGAACTTAGAGCCAGAGTGAGTTTGTCGTCTTTTTTTCCTCTAGCTTTCATTGCAGAGGCCTGATGGTTTTAGACTATTGACTCTTACCTGAAAGATGGTCTCTGCTTTCCTTCAGATTATCTTGTTCTGTTTTGTCTTGTCTTGCTAGTAGTGCTTGTATATTCAGAAGGATGTCCTGCATGTTCACAGTCTCTAGTACTTATCTTGCTCTCTATCTGGCAACTTTTGTTCCTGGATGTCTCTTCAGGGCAGCTGCAGCCATATTTTCCATTTTGGTGATCACCTTGCTCACATAGTTATGAAAAATTGCGTTTGACTGTGCCGTTGCAATATTAGAAAATACTTGCACGCTGTTGTTATATTGACTATTTTAGTACCTTTATACTGAGATTCAAGGTTAATTACATCCTTTTGGGTACAGATATAATTTACAGGTGTCACACTCCTCTGCTTTGCTACAGTAACTTTTATTTTTCTCTGGATAGCATGATGTCTCTCTTGCCACATAGCACTTGTAAGCAGCTGCACACACTCTATTAAGATGATGCACAGCCTAGTAAAATAAGTTTTGCTTCCACAGCAAATTCATGATCATTGCTATGGGAAGCTCTTGCCTTCACCTGTCGTTTCTACCTGCATGGTCTATGCAGCCATCCATCCTGGAACCCATGTTCTAAGCGTTGCAAGAGGAAATAAACATTTCATGGATACCATGGCAGCTTGAAAATAGGTATGCTTTGGGTATTTTTCTTGCCGCTGCTTTGTCTCTTTGGTGACTGCCACAAAGAAAAGCAGAAAGAGATAAGAGAACTTTCCATTTAAAGACCCACAGCTATAGTACTTGTTAATGAGTTATCTCATTATGGCCACATTTACTAGAATTGTTCACTGAATAATTTTCTTTTTTTTTTCTCCAAACATTGTTTTGATATTAGTTTTCTTGAGAGTGTAGTTAGAGCTCTGTCAAGGCTACTAATTTTGTTAACAGCAAACAGAGAATATACCTTTTGGAGAAGTCTTAGGAGAGTTAACAACAGTTAATAGCAATGGAATTTTAGCAAAGCCAGGATAAACATCTGCTGAGTCAAATGGGTCACCTATAAATCAGTGGTGTCTTGTCAACTGCTTGAATAAGCCAGAGGACTTAATCTCAGGAAAGAAGGGCAACAGAGATGCTCTTACAACTGAAATGACATGGGAAGTAGCTAAGGAAATATTTTAAAGCATAAGGGTAAATGAAGAAGATGAGTAAGAGGAAAGTCAACAGGAAAAAGTAGACTGCATGCTACCATGTTATCTAACTTTATGATTTATGTTTTGTTTTGTTTTTTTAAAACAAAACAAAAGCTATTCTGGTACTTAGAAATCAAAACATAAATGTTAAAGAGATCTCAAGGTAATGATACTTGTACTAAAAAAGCCGCACAGACATTTAGTATTAAAAGACTAAGATCATCCTGGGCTAATGAAGAGACTGCACAGAAAGTTTTGGATGTTTTATTCTCCAGTCAAAATCAATTTAACTGGCCGTATTATTTGTTTATGAAGACCTAAAGTCAGTTTGAAGAAAGAGAATAAAGCTTCTTCCCACTCAGTGAACAAAGGCAAAATAAAATTAAATAAAAAAGCTTGAAAAACCCTGTTATTGATTCCTCTTTTTTTCTTGGAGATTTTTAAGTTTGATGGAATCAAAGTTGATCTGACATTGAGTACTTTTGGAGCGCTACAAGTACTTGCTAGCAGAGATGGTTTTTACTTGTGAACACTCCATGTATTCACAAGTTGTTCTTAACTACAAAATATTGTTAATTCAGTGTAACCCAGGTAATTTTATAAACAAAATACAAAATAATGAATTATAGGTAGGACAGAGGAGACTTTTTACCAGCCCTATACAGTGGGTGCATGTTGTCAACTATGCTACTTCTCTTTCTAGAGCTAATTCATTTAGTACCAGCTGAAGGACTGCTACTTGATCAAGCATCATGCAATGTAGACATGCCATTGACATACTGAATGACCTCTAAAACTGAGGCAGTAACTGTTCAGTGCCACACGTTGTTTGAAACATACTCAGGATGATACCTTGCAAGATCTCCTTTCTGCATTCTGTGGCTATTGACAGTTTGTATTTAGTCCTGCAACCTCCTGATTTAAATTCTTGCAAATTGAAAGGAGTTGTACAGACATGCCCTGAATGCCGTGGCATCTTAGGGGCTGGGGGCTGCTGGGGCAGTTATCGAAAGAGAACAGACTTTGGAATACCTGGATTTAATGCGTCACTCTAGTCTACCCTCTAGTCTTCTGAGCCGGAGGATGGCACAAATTTTCATCTGGAGGTGCTTTGGTGAAGTGAGCTTTCCATTACCTCTCTGATAGTTACTGCTGAAATATTCAGAAGACAGTGTTTAGAGGAGAATGGATAAAGCTAAAACATGGAGTAGTGACAAGAGCAGCAATGACATCAGGGACATCTGCCCTTCTAGGGGAAGACGTAAAAACCAGTACCTTAAACCAAGACAACATAGAGGCTGCAACATAATAGAGAACGGTAAGGAAAAGATAATTTATAAGTTGCATAGAGATATGAGAGGAAACAGAGTTCAGGAGTTATATAAAAACCATTGATTTTGATTTACCCTTCTCTTAGGTTTTCTCTTGAGGGTTTCTGTTTCTTTTCTCTCTCCCTTCCTTTAATACAGTTTTGTTTGGTTAGCACTGTCATTTCAGGAGAGGATACCTTGTTCATCCTGGAGCACAGAGGTGGCTTCCCACCTCTTGAAGAATTAATCTATCTCCACCAAACCATGGCCACTCAATGAGCACAGATCTTCATCAAGGGAATAAACATAAAACATAAGCGAAAAAGATTTAAAGATTTTATTAAGTTTTTACGTTTGTTTGTTATGAATGAAGAGAATGAAAGCCAGAAGTAAAATGCAATTACCTTGCTATTACTCATAAAAGGTTGTGCTTTTGATGAAGAACATGCATGTCTTTGTCACTGTGCCTTGGCTTAGATAGGGTATCTTGTCTGTGAATCTGACCACTATGGACATCTGAGAAATGTGTTTACAAATTTCAAGGGAAAAGATTTCCTTTCCTTTTATGTCCATACAAAATTGAAGTTTTTTTAAAAAATCTTTTTAATATCAATAATATCTGATTTGATAAAATTATTATCAAAATAGATGAGCTTAAAGTTGCGACTCCTGAATGAAATATTGACTGAACAAATGAGGCAAGAAAAACTGGCAAGATGTAAAGAACAGAAGATGAGTGTGGAGGGATCCCAGACTCCTTAGTGTTTGCTTCATGTAAAGGAGAGAGAAATGTATGCAGTGTACAGAGATGACTGGTGGAGTCTTTGGGCTACTATCTTTTCACTGATGTTTACTTTATGTGGCAATGACCACATGGGTCCTTTAGTCCTAATTTTCACAGACGTGACTGAGAAGAGAATAAAATTCTTGGGCATGTGTATCATCATCCCCACCTCCTCTCCCCTCCATTTTACAATATAAGCTAAAGCATAATGCAAACTTCCTCTGTGCCCACACAATTGTCTTTTCTCTTCAAAGCCTATTCTCTCGACGAGACAGTTCTTGTTCAGTGAGCACAGAGGCAGCAGACTAAATGATTCTCTATTTGCGATGAACTAAGGATAAAATACATGATTAATCCAAGAGCATGGAAAATTATCAATTAAGAATTCTATCAGCTATATTTGGTGCCTTAATTGGCCTTTTCAATGGCATAATCTCAAGTGATAATTATTTGTGGCACTGGCCCATTCCTCTGTGAATATTATCTTTTAATTAATTCCAGAAACTGATTTCACTCATTTTATGATTTCACTCTTTTTATCCCTCCTTTCTACATAGCAGTTATTTCTTTTTTTTTTTGTTGTTTTTTTTTTTAGTTTGGTGGGTTTTTTTTGTTTGTTTTTTTTTTGTTTGTTTGTTTTTGTTTGTTTTTGGTTGTTTTTTTAAATTGTAAACAGCATACTTCAAGTTTATTTAACAATTATCAGTAAATAAAGGCTTGTTTCATCAGCTAACAAAGATAGCGGAAAATCCTGAAGGATTTTGTCTTTCCACTTGAACCGTATATTGTGTGTTCCTGCCTGAGGATGTGCAGTTGTAAGTGAAATCCTGCCCTTATGGAAGTCTGTGAGATTTAAGACTTTGCTCTCTGTAGAGCCAAAGTTTCTTTGCAAGTGTGTTATATGATTTCCAATAAAGTACATATTCATCAAATAAAGTGAAGCAAAAGAAACATGTAAGGTTATATCTAAGATTCTACATCACTGATGTGTGGCTGAGTGGTGTGAAGAGCACCTCTCCTATTAAAATCAACAGACAGCATAAGTCTGAATCTTCTATATAATTTCAAAATGTATTTAGAAAATTATTGAGTGATAACTACATATGTGCAGTTCTAGGGTTCTTAATGTTCATGCTATAGCACTGTTACTGTCAAATCATCTTATTAATATGTTCAGAAAGAATGGATGAATCAACTTTCTTGATACTAAAACTT
The DNA here is from genome assembly GCA_013396935.1 of Baryphthengus martii. Taxonomy (NCBI): domain Eukaryota; kingdom Metazoa; phylum Chordata; class Aves; order Coraciiformes; family Momotidae; genus Baryphthengus; species Baryphthengus martii. The sequence goes on along the minus strand of VWZK01019117.1, from coordinate 2,201 downwards.
GCTCAAACCTCCCTACTAGGTTGGAATCCAGCAGCCTCTGAGGTACAAACCAGTTTGCTGTAACTTTTTTTTTTTTTAATTTATGTTTCATTTTCTTCCTTCTTTATACTTCCATCCTGGTAGCAAGCAGAAGTACCCAACCTAATCAGACATTCTATACTCATTATTTCAAAAGTGAACCAGGATGTTTGAAAGCTTACAGTAATGAGTACCTATTTTTAGAAGATTTCCAGTCGAGTTTTGCCTGTCTGAGAGGCTGCTACTAGAGTGTGGTATTCATTAATTTTTTCTATTTGGGGGTTTGCTTATGATTTCTCATGCCTCAGATCTTTATGAATTCACTTCTTTCCTTTGAAATCTGTGCTAACATCAAGCATCAGCATAAAACTCAGTTGAAGCCACCACTCTTAACTGTTACTTCCATGTGCATGTGAAACCAAAGTGATTTATCCTTCAAAATAAACCTCTCGTCAAAAGTTTACCAAGCACCACTTGCATTATTCCTTGGTCCTCAACATGACAAATACAGGCAAGTTTGTGAGTACTTTGTGTTAGAATCATTAGCTATTTTTTGTACAGATATTCAACGAAGTTATTCATTGTAATCTTTCAAAGACATAGGACTTTGCAAGGCTTTATAAGGCACCTGTTGAAGACAATGAGGCCCAGAGCCTGTAGTCAATATAAAATACAGCCAGTAGCTCTCAACAGCTTAACAGGTGATTTGATCTGCTGGGGTCATTGTGCTATTGCTTTTGATAAGAGCAGAACAGATTCTTAAGCATTTAATTCCTCTCTTGGCTGTGTGAGCTGTAGGACTTGCAAAGAAAATAGACTAATTTTATGGAAAATTCTCTAACAGCTGTATTTGTGATAGATATCTATCCATGAATTCACCTCTATGTATAAAGGTTTGCTCCATACTGACCAGTGAAAACAGATCTCAGATCGTGAGATTAGATTGTGGTAAAATTTCCACTTAACTTCTTAAATTTCAAATGCAAATTGAAACAAAAATGACAAAAAAACCCACATAAATCGAAATAGTTTTCTTATTAGAGCAATCAAAAATATTTTATTTAAACAAACAAACAGACAAAACCCCTGCTTAGGTTCAAAGAAACATCTTGTGTTCTAACAGTTAATGCACAACTCAAAACACTTCAAAATAAAATATCAAAATGTTTTTCCTGAAAGGGGCAAAGTAAAATGCTTTGCTTTGTCAGAACTCTTTCCTTTGTTCTTTTTCAGGTTTTTATTTCTGAATGATGAGTGTAACCTAAACAAAACAATTCCATCTAGACTGGAATCATAGACTTTGAACTGGCCACTTGGGATTTCAGTTTTGAGCTATGTGAAATAGTAGTCCACAAGTGGTTCTTTGATGCCAGAAATTGTAACTCAGAGGACATTTGAATCCTGATCCTGTATGGAGATGAAATATGGTCTGCTTTAATAAGAGTTCTATTTATGGTTTTGATGTTGGCAGTTAATTGCAGGATTTTTATCTCCATTTATGTGATGGTGAGGAGTCTAGTTCTAGACCACGGTTTTGTGCTGCTTTGTTGTGGTTAAGGGTCAGGGCAGCCCTAAAACTTATAACAGATGCTCTCTGTTAATACCCCTGTCTCCCCAAAGGGGAAGAGAAAAGGAATAAGGGAGAGAGAGACTTATTGATTAGAAAAGGAAACTAGAAACTAGAGCTTTAATGAAACAAAAAATAATAAGACTAAAATGGATTATATGCAAATATGTACAAGACCAGTACTGAAACCAAACCCCGCTGATGGCAAGTACGTCACCGTCACCTCTGATGTTACGGAGCAGGCACCAGAAAAGTCCTAGACAGCACCCAGCAACAGACGGGAACTGTGTTCAGGAGCTGAGTTCTGGTACTGGATTCAGGAACACTCCGATCAGGATCAAAGGCAGAATGAACAGAGTCCTCCTCAGATTCCAGCTNAAAGGCAGAATGAACAGAGTCCTCCTCAGATTCCAGCTATTGAAGAAATGAGGAAGAATTGGAACAAGGATCCCGAGCCGAGAGCAATTGAGCAAGGGCCCCCAGCAGCCGACTATGGCGTATCTGGGATGGAATACCCCATTGGGCAGTTTAAGGGCACCTCTCTGTCTGCTCCTACCTGCAGGTGCAGCTCTTTAAACTCTGCACCTCCCAACGTGGCACACAGGATCTAGCAGTG
>VWZK01019116.1:0-28518 GCA_013396935.1 Baryphthengus martii | reverse complement strand
GCTTTGTCCACTTGGCAAATGTAATTTAAAATGCCCCAGAATGGGACCTCAAAGTTATTATTTATTCTTTCAGTATTTAGTTCTGTGAGGGCCTAAAATTGCCTGAAGTAGCTTGCACAACTTACAGTACATATTCACAGAATTTCTGTGAGTTATTGCTGTAAGGAGATGTTATGTATATGGTTATTGAATGCTGGAGATCATTCAGAACACAGGAACATTGTATTTTCTTTTAAGAAGTAGTTTTATGAATCTCCTTATTTTATATGCCTGAAGGGTCTTACAAACACTTGAGTGTAACCAGCTTCATCAGACATCTTTCAGGAAAGCCGTTGTTTTCACTCTTTGCAGATAAGAAAGAAGCTGGCTTGGCCAAGCTTTACAGAAATTAAATTTGTGGTAGAAAAAGGAACTGAATCCAGATCAAAAAGTCCCAGACTCAAATAACTAGCTTTATGGTAACTTTAACTCCACATACTTATGAATTTTTTGTAACTTAAAGTAAAACCAAATGCTCAGAGTGAATTCTTTCTTTCTTGGAGGATGGGCTAACATTTTTCATAAATCAAAAGTGATGCATTCCTGAAGTAAAATAAAAGCTTAACTGTACATGTAGCAATGTACAGCCAGAAACTGCATAACTTAGACAAAAGAAACAAAAACTTTTTTTTTTTTTTCATGTACAACAAAATAGTACTGCTGTGTTCTTTTAAGGGGAGAAAGAAAAACCCGAAACTGCTGATTTGTGGAGCAGCTGCTTTCATAGTGTTTTATCATTCTGTGTCTTTAGACACTTCTGAAAGGCCACATGAGATTCATCTCATAAATATCAAGTCACTTGAGTGGCACTCTCATGCCGCTGAAGATACATTGGCACTGAGATGCTCCAGACAGTGGCACTGTGGAAACATTAAGATTGATAGCAACTAATGATAGATTTTGAAGACAATGAAAAAGAGCTACCTACTTTCTCATAAAATCCTGTCAGGGCATAACTTTAAATTTCAGATCAGCTCAGGAATGTTTTTAAGCTTCTTTATTACCAATTATTTTACATAAGGGTAAGGGACATGTCCTTCTACACCTCATAAACTTGACATACTGTAGTTTGAAATCTCATTAGCCTTCCATGTTGCCAGATGCAGCTTACAAACATTAAGGATCTTATGGATGAATTTTTATACTGTTACTCTCTACCAGTACTATTTTTGCAAGCATGTGTTTTGTGTTTGTCCTTTCCACGAACTCTCCATTTTGCTTAGTAGTTATATTAAACTATTTTACTATAAATCTAGGTTTTTAACTACTTTGGGGTTCTTGGGATGATTGGTGCATGCTCAGAAAAGTTGTATACATAATTTTGTCCTCTGGAAGGATATTAAATACCCATAAATTACACTAAAGTGTCTTGTGAAAGAATGTCTACTATTCTGCTGCAAAATCTTAATCCACCTCTTTATATATATTGGTAATGTATGGTATTTTAAAAGTCATGTAAAATTAAGTCTCTGGCTTAACCTGCAAATGTAAATTAAACAATATCTTACCCTTTATCCAGTGGATGTTTTCACACTGTCGAAAATGAGATCCTCTGATTATTTACTAGCATAGCTCCATTAATGTGAACTACCAGCCTACTAGGCAAATTCAGTGTTACGGTCTCTCCGCTCTGCAGCTTCTATCTCAGATCAGATTGGCAAAAGTGAAATCCAGCCCCTGTGGGATTAGATGAGGTCTAAAGTTATTTTGGCATATACAGAATATAACTTACAAATTTATACACATATGCCGTGTTCACTGGTTTGTGTTGCACTGACATGAATACAATATATTGCTTATGTAACATATTATATATGTTTAAATAAAGTATAAATTTTAGCTATCTGCTCCTGGTCAATGAGTTTTTCTCTCCTGAGCATCTGAGAACCGAATAAATTAGACAGAATCTTCTGCTGTGTTCTGGGTAATGTGGATACTGGATTGAGTTAATGTTGAATAGCATGAATGAGAAATGCCTAAATGTTTTATAAGAATAGTCTCCATGTTAGATAATGTAAATCATTCATAGTAAAAAGATTCCATACCATCTCTCTGCCTCAAGGAAAAATTTGTGTGAACTTTGCCTGATGGCAGGCCTTAAGAAATACCAATTTGTGTATCATCATTAGGACTTTTGAGTAGCAGTTTTATGTGGAAAGGTGCTGTCCTCCTCCACATGCCTGAAAGCTTTGATTTGACAACTTGTGTCTCTAAAGGTCCTGACCTTCTCTGTCACTGTTGGGTGCCAGTGTGCTGAGCAGTGATGCTGAAGAAGCACCTGTGCTTCCTCCCAGGGTTGCAAGGCTCAGAAGGACTGCCCCTGGCTGTGCTCAGGTATTGAGACACAGGATCTGCCCATGTTGTGCCAAAATCAAAGACTTACTGTTTAAAACAAATCGATAAATCCAATAAAATTTTCTGCTGCTTCCTCGGGCATATATTCATCTAGTTCACTGATCTTACTCCGCTGTTTCCAAAAAGATATGACCCTTTTCTGCACTGTAGTCAAAGGTTTCACAGATATGTGCTGAAGAAGCGAATATTAATTTCCTGAAAAAAGTAGTTGTTTTTCAGAACATGTTCAGTTCTGAAATTTTAGTACAAAACTGTCTTTCTGTTAAATCCAACTTGTTGCCATGGGAGGAATCATATATCTTGAAAAATGCTGAGCAAAGTCCAATCTGCGTACCCCCTGAGGCTAAGACTTTACCATATGCTCTTTCCGTATGCTGTTGATCCCTCTGGTTCTCAGGGAGGAAATGCTTTTCCAAAGACATCTGTGAGCATGTACCAAACACATTTGTGAGAACAGAGGAGGAGCTCCTACAGTAAAGTACCTTCTAAGGGAAACATAGATTACTTCCTTTCTTGGATAGCAAGCTAGCTTGTAACCAAGCAGTTACTGGCTATGCCACTGCCTTTCAGGCACTTCCCTGTAACATCTGTTTTGTTTCATTCGCTGTCATTAGTCCTCTAGGACTTGTGTTAAAGGGGACAGAAAGACCTCTTCTCCATGGATTAATTTGCTTCACCTCAGATTCAGATAAATTAGTTGTCATTTACACAAGTCATTGCACAGATTAAGATTTGGATTATTTTCCCCTTTTCTATGTTTTATAGATGAAATGTCTCGATTAGATATGGTCCCTTGATACAGTATCATTTATTCCCACTGTTCCTGAATGTGTCACTGTTGGTAAACCATGTTGTGTATGAAGACATTAGCCATCCTTATCACTCGCTACAACTACCTGAAGGGAAGTTGTAGTCAGGTGGGGGTCAGGCTCTTCTCCCAGGCAGCTAGTGACAGGACAAGAGGGCATGGCCTGAAGCTGCGCCAGGGGAGCTTTAGATTAGATATTAAGAAGCACTTCCTTATGAAAAAGGAGATTAACACTGGAATGAACTGCCCAGGGAGGTGGTGGAATCACTGTCCCTGGAAGTGTTTAAGGAAAGATTGGACGTGACACTTAGTGACATGGTCTAGTTGATGTTGTGGTGTTAGGTCATAGGCTGGACTTGATGATCTCAGAGGTCTATTCCAGCCTCAATAATTCTGTGATTCTGTGATTCAGATCTAGGTAATGGTTTCTGAAGATAATGACTAGTAGCAGAAGTGCTGTGTTTTTTGGCCCTCTGTGGTGAGATAGGCCTGAAGACATAATTAGGACAGACGGAGCTGCCTTCAAGCAGTGTGGACTCACATCATCCTCAGCTATTAACCTTTTGACCTGATATCTCAGAAGGAAAGGGGATAAAATTATGTGAGATGTACTGTTTAGGGAATGATCCTTTTCTGTCTTTGCTGTGCACAAGCTCATATGGTGTCTCAACCAGTCATCCTACAGTTCCCTGAAACTTTGTGCTTCTCCTTGATGCTTTTCCTATTCTTCTTCTCCACTATGCCATTATTGCAAAGTTGACACAAAGTTTGCTAAGAAAATCACATAGTCCTACTGCAGGCCTTTTATTTTGATTGGTCAATCTATCCAACATGACTGAGCTATAAAAATATTTTGAACTGTATCTTCTGAGAAAGCTAGATTGAACTTTAACCACACTAAACAATTACTAACGAAATTAAAATTTTATTTTCTTCCATTCCACAAATTTAATTATTTCTCAATATTTCCAACAAATGGATGTAGAACTGGCTGGAGAGGAAAACGCAAAACAGGGTGTATGAAACCTTAAATATTACAGTCAGCATGAAGCCTTGTGTATGCGTGTGTGCATCCATCTTGTTATTCTTTCAAACAAAGCACACATTTGTTAACTATAAGTAACTGGTTTATGTTTATGCTGCTGGTTTTTAGGGAAAATAATTGATAGCTTATTCTTTAAAGTTGAAGTATTTATGTTTGTAGATTCTCCAGATCATGGTTGTTACAGTTACAAGTTTCACTGGGTGAAGAGACATCTCTTGTAGTTTTTATTTTAAACTGAGTTCAAAGCTAAGTGTGTAGCTACTTCTACCCAGCTAGGTATGCTTATGCTTGTGGCTGGCATCTTCTTACTTAACCAGGCTGATTTAGCACTGGGCCACCTTGTATTTTTGTGTATGCAGAGTGAAGGCACTGCAAACTCACTCTAGGTGGTAGTTTCACTGCAGGGGATGTTATCAAAGTACCAGAACATTAGCTGTGCTTACATTTGAGAAATGCATTTTATGCCTTGTATGTATATATAGAGCATTCTTGACCCTTAATCTTGGCTCCAAGCTTTCCTATGTGTCCAAAACATATACATAACAGATGTTTCTTTGTTTCACACCAGCCACTGTAGACACAGCTGATACTCTTCAGTGGACATGTTTATTGAAACTTTCAGACAAAATGTCTCAATCACCTGGTAAGCATTTTAATTTGAAATCTGCCTTTCTTCTGTGGAATATGATGCTTGTGTTTTGCCTCACTCCTTCTCACAGGGGTTTTTTTTTATACTTCTGCCAAGCTTGAACTGCGCTTTACCTGGAGTTTTTACTTCTCTATGGGCTGTGAAGCCCAGACATTTAGACGGGTTGTTTTTTTTTTTTGCACCAAGTTGTTTTAAAGATTAGGGTCCAAACAGAAAGGGGGAAATAGAATACTTCTTAATAAAAGTTTACCACAACTCTTAAAGGTTCAAAACTGGTGATCTCAAAGACAAGATAAAAACCTTTGGCCTGCTGAAGAAAAGGAGGAATTAGCCCCAGCTTTCTGTACCTTTTTCAGCCTCTTTCCTCACCCTGCTTAGCCTAACTGGTTTATAGAAGCAGAAACCATACAGCCCAAGAGAAGTGTCTGCTACTCTAAGTACTTTATATGACAGTCAACCAGTTTGCAACTCCTTATTTGTGGACAGTATATTAAGTTATGTTCAGGTTACTTGATTCTGATCTCACCCCTTAAAATCAGAAGCAATTGTCACTAAAGCAACAGAGTACACAGCAAAAAGACAGGCATAGGCAGTGCAAGACAAGTAGTGTCTGGTATGTTGGTATGTCTGCTTGCTTGCTACACAAAACCAGCTGGGGCTTTCATGGTAGCATATACAAAAAGGCTTCCCAAATATGAAATAAGAAAGACGCTTAATTCCTCTAATTTCTTCAGGGAAATCCTCTCCTCTCTTCAGGGGTGGAAATGGTTATGTGACTTTCTGAACAGGTTAGACGGGCTGCTAAGTGGGCAAAATATTGCCAGGTTTGGTAAATCTCCTCTTGCTATTTCTTTCCTCATTGAGCTTACCATAATTTTAATTCCACTCCAGCTCTCACAAAGATAAGACGTGAATAAACTTATCAGTTAGATACCAGATATAAAAGCAGTGTTCAGGTAAATTTTCTTCTCCTCAAAGTCTGAGTGCACAAAGCTTAAATAAGGCACAAATCAAAACAGGAACAATAAAACTGTGACTGAAAAACAGCTTTCATTTTTCTCTTTTAGATACCCTATCCCTATTTCATTAGAAAACATTTCTGTATCTCACAAAAATTCACTTTAAAGATAATATTTTTAATATCCGCATTTAAAACTCTTGATAACAATGAGTTCTAGGTATTGTCCTTTTCCTAAGTAAAATGACTTTTCCAGCAGCCAAGAACCAGTTTCTACACAGGAGAACCAGTTTTCACCTCCCAATATCTGTTGAAAATGCACATTAAAAACTGGTACTAGAGAGCCTGTGTTTAATTTCCACTTAGAAGTGTCTTAATGAACATTTATTTTTGCCTTTGGGCTCGTCAAATGTGCTCTTAAGTGTACAAATAAGTGCAGTTGGGCACCCTGCTGCAGCCCTGCAGAAGACAGAAAACAGAAACAGCCTCCGCTGTGAAGCACACAGTTTAAGGCTCCGTTGATGTGTTGAGACAAAAATGTAGCAGAACTTGTCTTAATTCAGAGGCTAAATCTTGAAAACTGGAATTCCCAAGAGAAAAGCCAAAGGTTGGAGAAATGTTGAGAGCTGTGTTACATTTGTTTGGGAAGAGCTCATGAGTGTTCTTTGTTCAGATATCTAGGCCTTTCTATGTTCTTTTTTTTTAATTTAAGGGGTATTTAAAACAAGTTCTTAAAATAGAGTAGTGTTTTGAACGTCTTTTTTTTTTTTTTTTTTTAACGCATTCTCTCACTGTTTTAAATGTGCAGAACTTATGTGTACAAAGCTGTTCTTTCAAAACATTTTGCACTTTGCTCCTTAAGGTTACAACTTCAGAGACTTCCAGCTGTCTACCCAGGCCTGACATATTTTCTTCGTGCTATCTTAAATATGAAAAACAGGTAGGCAATTACCCTTATTCATGTGAGTAGTCCCAAGAGTTGTCCTCAGTTTCACATTTTAAGGAATGATTGATCATCCTGGCCATCTCAGAGCTAGTACTTAAGCTGCTGACATTCAGGAAAAATCCCTAAATTACACAGCCAATGCACCATTGGAAGGGAAGCATGAGTACAGAGTGGTTCCCAATTCATTCATTAAGTCTTTCCAAGCACAAGGAAGATGATCTGTGAGGCCAAGAACCCATGACAATGTCAGTTATCTTTCTCATTTTAGTCACTTAAGAGTTCAAGAAACACATTGTCTTTGATAAAAATTTGCTCTGAAGTGGATTTTTCTCCATATAAATACTTCTCTTTCACTGCAGGGTGTTTTGTGAAACAACAGTTTGGAGTTGTTCTTGGTTGAGAATCTCCGATTCATGTGCCTTTGTAGGTAGTGTTATGGTTCAACATAAACTTCGTATTTTTTAAAGGAACAAAAATATTTTCAGTTTCTCTTGGTTCTTTGTAATTAAAGGAAGAAAAAGCTGAAGCTAGGTAAGAGGAAGTTTTTGTAATCAGGATGCCACTTTAATGACATAAAAGGATCAAGGTAAAAAACCCCTCAGATCTTGAGGCACTGTCTGTCAATGAATTAAGGGTTATTTTAGCAGCAAGTAAGCCACTGAATCTGCTCTTTCTGTAGCATTTTTCGGGAACTATATGAACTGATCTTGGAAGAAAAAATGTTTCAGGAATCATAATTCTCAGCATTCTGTTGATTCAAAAAATTGTCATGTTCACAAAAGATAAAATATGTCCTCAGAGAATCACAGAATAATTTAGGTTAGAAGGGACCTCCAGGGGTCTAATTCCAATACTTTTCTTAAAATAACAACAAATTCAAAGTTAAATCAGGTTGTTTAGGACTTTGTCCAGATGGCATGGGCTCCATCCTTGTCCAGCTCCAAGGGTGGAAATGCCATAAGCTCTCTGGGAAACCTCTTACTGTGTTTGACCACTCTTATTGTGAAGAATGTCGAATAGCAATTCTCCTTGCTGAACCTTGTGTCTGTTGCTGCTTGAGCTTCTGCTGTATACCTCCAAAAAGAGCCTAGGTCCATCTTCTCTGACTCCTGCTTTAGGTAGTGGAAAAGAACAAATAAATTCCTCTTTTGGGCTGAGCAAACTTGGACACATATAGAGGCAAAAGAATTGTTTTTGTAGGAACAACTTATCCTAAAGCAATGTTGAGCTCCATAGGTATTGTGTCTTAATGCTTATATTTATTAAAAAAAAAACAAACAGAAAAATAGTATTCAAGGTTTCAGCCTACTATTTGATAGTCAGGCATCTTCCTATTCTGAAAGGCTTTTTTTTTTTGCAGACAAGGACCTTAAATAAATTGATGGCATTTCAGCCTTGAATGAAATATCAACTCACTCTCTCCAAGTAATATTGTGTCTAAAATCTTGCTTATACCACTCAAGTAAAGAGATGTAACTAAAGGAACACACTCAAAGAAGAAACAAAAAAAAAGAATGAAGCATATGTAATTTTTATCATTATTTTTCTAGTGATAATCTTATTCTGCTAGAGATTATGTGTACTGTCAATCTTGTCTCATAAAAATGGGAATACATGAATATTTCACTGAGTTTTTAAAGGGAGAATTGCACATATTCCATTTTTCTTGATGTGAAAAAATGTTGGTGAGTTGTCTACAGCAAGTCTCCATCCTAAATAGGAAAACATGCTAGATTAGAGCTGAGCTGCATGCCTGGAAGGAGCCAGATGGGAATAAAATAATGGTGTGAAGCCACTCTTGATCCTGCTCATTCTCCACCTGTCTTGGATCTGAGGCCAAAGGGTTTAACACTAATGTCTTGATCTGTCTGAACAAACAACTGGCCATTTAAAACAAATACTGAACAACTATCAGTTAATGTTTACATTGCAGAGCTTATAATTATATTTAATGGTGTAAAAATATGCAGTACAATTATGCTACCTGTCTCAGAAAGTCTACAAGGTAAAACCCTAAGGTTTCTCATCAACAGAATTGTCCTGGATCTATCCTACCTAGAAACCTGTATCTTGTTTTCATCATCTGAGCACTTTATAAAGTGCTATTCCTCTGGGTGAATGATTTTCCACTTATCTTCACACAGTGTTCATGTTGCCTAATCAGGAAGAGCAGCAGAATGTGCTGTACATGCTTCGTTCATACCATTAGAAAGTAATTCAAGCATGAGGCAGTTGAGAGTAATCTGGCCTCTGTAAAAATACACCTTCTACACCCCCTGAACTTTATTTGCATTCTTTTGAACACCAAACATTGCCTCTGACCAGAAAATAAAGTGCTTTAGTTGAAACATATGTGGTCCTTCCCCAAATTTCAGAGCATCTGTTTAGAAAACAGACTCTGACTGTCTGACTCTGACTGTGACAGAAAAGGTGGGTCACTTTGTAAGAAATGTGTAGAGAATGGCTTGAGAATAGTCTCAAAGAGATGGACTTGGAGGTGCTGGTTGATGAAAAACTCAATACGAGCCAGCACTGTGCGCTTGCAGCCCAGAAGGCCAACCTTATCTTAGGCTGCATCAAAAGAAGTGCGGCCAGCAGGTGAAGAGAGGTGATGCTGCCCTTCTACTCTGCTTTCTTGAGACCCCACCTGGAGTTCTACGTACAATTCTGGAACCCCCAACACAAGAAGAACATCAGACTGTTGGAGTGGGTCCAGAGAAGGGCCGCAAAGATGATCAGAGGGCTGGAGTACCTCTCCTATGAGGACAGGCTGCAAGAGTTGGGACGGCTCAGCCTGGAGATGAGGAGGTTCTGAGGAAGCCTTATAGCGGCCTTGCAGGACCTGAAGGGGACCTACAGGAAAGCTGAGGAAGGGCTTCTTACAAGAGTTTGTAGTGATAGAATGAGGGCAAATGGCTTTAAGCTAGAAGAAGGTATATTTAGTTTAGATGTTAGAAAGAAAGTCTTTACAGTGAGGATGGTGAGACACTGGAACAGGTGAGGAACTGGAACAGTTGTGGATGCCTCATCCCTGGAAGTGTTCAAGGTCAGGTTGGACGAGGCCTTGAGCAACCTGCTCTAGTGAGAGATGTCCCTGCCTATGGCAGTGGGGTTGGAAGTAGATGTTCTTTATGGTTTCTTTCAACCCAAACCATTCTATGATTTCATGAAATGGATCTGGAAACTGCCCGTGTTACATGCAGGTTACTTCTCTCTGTATGTACCTTGGAAAAGAAGGGCAGAATTATGTAAGTCATGTCAAGGAACAGTTTATTCACAAGGCAACTAGAAAGCCTGTAAATTCCTGCTGGACAAGACTTTGCAAATATCCTGCATATTTATTTTAAGACAGACCATAAAAAGAAGAGATCAGTATCACCAAAATATATGTTGCAATGGAGACCAAGGAATCAGATAAATTGCAGTGTTTGGCCTGTATTGGAGAGATTTGCCTCGAGGTTTGGTAATTGTTACAGTCTGCTGTGCAAGAAGGATGGTAATGAAACAGGTAGGTCAAACAGCAGAAATAAGCTCCATTCCCTACAAAGAAATTACACTCTTGCATAAAACCATGGCACTCTTTCTGGAAGATCTGTGTATATTCATGTAGAAAGTAAGAACCAAATGTAATTACTTGTAGTGCTACCGTATATATAATTACAGTTGTGATAATATGTGAAATGAGCCAAAACATTTGCTGGGCTGTTTTCTTCAGAAGGACCCAGAAAACACCATAATAATAACCTTGCTGGTCTAGAAAAGGACAGCTTCTGCTGTTACACATGGACATAGCTTTGAAGAAACTTTGTCTGTCCTGCCAAATGTGAAGAAACTTGGATTTTTTTTTTGTTCTCTGTTCTAGGTTAACACACAACCTGAGAAGTAAAAGTCATGCTTGTATTATTTCTGAAATACATTATTAATCTTTACTTTCCTGCTTTAGCTCTTTCATCTTCTAGTTCAATAATTTTCACATTTATACACAACAATAATTTTCCTGATTTATGACTCCAGAAACATTCCCAGTGGGAAGATGAACCAATTTCCTATACATCAGTCATTATAAAGCATTTGCAAATTTGCTGTCCTTTGTCACTTATCACTGGCCCCTTAAAAGCAGACTCCAGTCCCTCATGGTTTTGTAGTCCACAGCCTGAAAACTACTGTTCTAAACACTTTCAGGTTTGATAATGTATTTCTCTGTCATTGTGTTTTTAAGCAGCTGCTGTTGAGAAGTAGGTCAGCATGTGCCAGCAGCTCATGATCTGGAGAAAAGGGGACACTCTAGGTCATGCCTCACGATGTCTGTGGGAGTTCTGATCCATTAAGTGTCTATTCAATTGCTACTGCAGTTTCTTAGATCACACAGGCACGCAGACATACACACAGAGCACACTATCTTTTGTAATTATGAGCAAATATCTTCTTCTTATTTACAGATTAACAAGCTGAGTAAGTCATCAGTGTTGAGTGGATTTTTCCAGAGCAAGAAAGAAAAATTGCATGGGGACAGCAGGATTCAAGCCCCTCTTCTTTAATGAGGACTCCCAGCCTCATCTGCACTGACCTTGATGGCAGGCCTCCCACGGCCTTCAGTCGGGTCAGGGTTTTGCTTTGAAAATTGCGTGCTGGAACATGTCACTTTGCTCAAAGAGTGTTTACAACTTGAGGGAAATGGAACTTGCCCATTTAATGTAGAGGGCTTTAAAATCCCCGAGGGATTCATTTTCCAGTGTTAACTTCCCCAGCATAATACACCGCATTGTAACCTCAGACTCAGGGGTTCAGCCATCTGTGACCAAGACCCAGATTTGCGAAGAGTAACAGGGCTCCAAAATGACATCTATTGATGCACAATAGAACATTACAAAGCTCATGAATTAACTGTATATTTTTTTCCCCTATGTGATGAGGAAATGTAGTTCAAGGTTGCCTAATGTTAAGACAAACATGACAGAATAGCAAACTCATTTCTACTGTTTTTCAGTATGTGGTTACTTTCTGTACCCACAAGGGACTTGCTCTCCATATCCTTCTGAGATGAACACCAGCCACATAGTTATGTCAAATGCTTAGAGGATAAGTGGTTTGATTACTAGCATCTTGCTTAATCTACTAAGTCATGTAGTTCCACCTGGTGGTAAAAATATAAAGATTTTAGCTTTGTCAGTTTGTTAAAAAGGTTCAGGATGATACAAGTTATCCTGACTTTGCTCATTGGAAAAGCAATCAACAGATATAGAGAGACAAACTTGTAATTTTGATGACAAAATAAGTTTGTTATAACCTAGTTAGCTTTCAGCAATGGTTCAAAACGTCTGTAAACACCCATTCGATCTCCAGGAAAATTAACTTCTATTGATGTCTGTAAAACATGAACCTGTCATCCTCCATCAGCTTCTAAAGACGTATGAGCTTGTATCTTTCAGCAACCCAACTCTATTTTGATGAATGGATTCTTAACCAAAAGTGATAATTTCCTCATTTTTTGAAAAATGCTAGTACTGTCTTTTTTTCTCCCATTCCTCTCCACTCCTTAACAACATGAATGCCATTATCTCATTTTCTACTGAGTTTTCCTGAGACTTTAACATGAGAAATTACTTGCTTTTGTAGAGCAAGTAACTATGACAAGCAACACAGTACTATTGTTAATATGCTGTTACAGATGCTCCAGATAATCAAATAAGAAGAAACGCTGGCTTTTAGAAAAAAATTTAAATGTTATTTTGTCAAATTTGTTCTTTCCATTTGCAGTAAGCAGAACATCAAGTAGCAATCACAGCGCTATCATTTTTACCCCTTTAGTTCTAACAGTACTAACTTAAAGGTAAGAAAAGATCACTTAAACAGAACAAAGGTTTCTTTTCTTAGAAAGATGCTATTGTTCCTATCCATAATTGCAAAGATGAAAAATCTTCTTATGTTTTCTGTCATCCTCTATAAAAAAAATGTTGAACTGTGCTGAGCTTACCTAGCTTCAAATCCAAGCCATAAACTGGATTTTGCAGTACTGTTGCCTACTAAAGGCTCTGCCAAAGACAGGTCTGTTCCTGAAACCTGGGAGCTCCGCTCAGCCACACAGTTACCACATCACTGTATTCCCATCACACCATAATGAGATCTTCTACTTTGTTGTGACAAAGCAAACTTTAAAAATCACTAGCTCCCTAGTCACTTTAACACACTTCCTAAGTACAGGGTTTGTACACATTGTGCTGCCTTTGCTCCCCTCGCCTGAAGCCACTTCCATTTCCTTGGGAAATCCCAGGGCATGCATACACCCTTTCCTAGGGCACCATTGTAGGGACTTCCAGGGCACTCTGACTTTAGTCCTTCGCAAATGTACAGGACTGAAGCTGAAGAGAGACACATGGTCTGTAGCAGTTCATATGCATGGTCACTCCATACTTTTTAATAGCAATGATGCAGAAAATAATGGAATAGTATATTCCCTATTTCAGGGTCCTCACCACTCTTAAATTCTCACTATATTTTCACTGGAGACCTCTAAAGCACTTAGATACTTTTTCTGTAGCTTGAAGTTTCTCCTCTGAATCACTGTGAAGCTAAAATTAGTTTATCCTATGTCGTAAATTTCATCTCTCCTTGGTTGATCTCACTGTGAAATCCACCCTCTTCAGGCTACAAAAGCAACTCTCTCCATCTTCACACTTTTCCAAATGTTTGTGGCTTGTAAATCCATTCTCTCACTCTTTAGGCGCATTGTTTATGAAAGGCTTTACTATATGTTGGGGTTTTTTTGTTCACATCCTCATTGAAATGCCTTTTTTTTTTTTTTTCGAATCCTAACCCCTGTAGAGATACTGTAGAAATTTAGTTTTACTGAGTTTCTACTTCCCATTCTTTCAAGGTATTTCCAACCTGAATAGCAGCCTCATAAGTTCTGTGTTGCTCCCAAGACTTGATTCTAGTAATAAATAATGGACTCCACAAGCAGCAAGTATTTACAAATCTGGACCTTCAAAGCATCAAATACAACCCATAGGGCTTACAAAACTGGACTTCTGAAACTGCCACTTCTCTGGACAAATCAGATCACTTCCTAACAATTATAAATAATGGTGATTTTCTCCCAGGCCTTTATCAAGGTTTTTCACTGATTGTCAAGAAGATAGCATCTCATTAATTATCATATCAGTGATCATATCATAAAATAACTTAACCTAATTTCAGGGAGCTTCTGAACATAATGAAGAGTGTCAAGGTAGGGACAGAATATGGCAACAGGCTGCTACCTCCAAAAGGGTGCCATAAGCACAGTGCTAATGAGAAACTTTCCCAAGTGTATCCTCTCATCAATTTTTTTCATCTGAAGCTGTTGCAGTGATACAACATTAAAGAGCTTGTGTGGGGTTTGGGCATTTTCATGGACAGTAGGGGTTTGAATTTCCTGGAAAAGAAGCAAAGTTGGGAATCTGTCTAATAACATCCTCTAACCATTGAACTGATCTCTGACAATCTGTACTTTTTGAAGTTGTCCTTTAAGAGGATGAACTCATGTTCAGTTAGCTGGAGCTTAAACATCTTACTCAGCAAAGATAAAAAGTGTGACTTCATAATAATACTCTAGTCAAAAGATCATGTAATCTGGGACTATTGTACAGGTCACCAGGCATTTCTAAATGACAAGGTAATCTTTTTCAAAGCACTCCCTCCTCCTCAGCTGTGTGAAAATCAAATATTCTGTACCTCAAAGGACAAATCAAGCTATGACTTACCCTGTCCTGACAAATCATGAAAATTGCTCAACAGTGAAAACTGTCCTCACTCTTTCTCCATCTCTCACGCATTTCCTTCACACATGTAGCAATCTGGCTTCTTCCAGCTGTGATTTCTCCTCTGTTTTTACTCCTAGAAATCCTCAAAAAGGGTTCTCAGGATTAAATATTACAGAGTGAGAGGGGCGGGTGTCATTCCGAAGAGAAGATTGTGGAGATTAAAATGTAATGTAATAAAACCAGTCTTTTAGAAATACGTACTTACAGACATTTAACTATAAGCAGACCATTTCATAGCTTTTATTACACTGGACTTCTGCCAGTAAATGAAAATCACACAGAACATGCAACTTTCACAATGAGGTCTTTCCTTTATTGCATCTAACTACCAGAGACAGCAGTCACCTCCACTGGTGCTCTGCCTTTGGCCCCCATCTGAGATTTAGGCCATTAAATTGCTTCCACATGACAGGACTTGGAATGCTGAAAATCAATCTAACTTATGATTCTGAAGTTTAGTTTCCTTTCAAGAGTCATATTTCAAAAGCTTGCAGCTAAACCCCTTCCTCTTCTAGCTTCAAGACTGCATCATTTAAAGGTAATTTAAACACTATGAGAAGATCATAACATAAGCTCTTTCTCTGTATTCATTTGTTTTTAAACATGAAATAATTAAGAAAACAAAAAGCTTTTAGAAGGTATCAAGAGCTAATATTATGGCATTAATTGCAGAGAGTATCTGAAAGAATGAAGACTGTCTGACTGCTGTTTATTTGCACAAGTCATTTACTATACAATTCAATAGCTCATTTTCAAGTTTTCCTCCCTCTGACACAGATTATGAGACATACTGATACAGTTTCTGTCAAACTGATGCTATACTGAATGATGGACTTGGATACAATTGGCTACTCTTCACAAATACTTCAGGGTAAAGAAGACTACCTTTTTTATTTTTATTTCAATTCCTCTTGCATTGAAATCTCTTTGCCTAGGAAAAAGAATACACAACAGCATTTAAACACTCTTGATACATTTGTTCCCAGTGGCCATGAAAGGGCTGTGTTCTTTTCTTAGCCCCTGAATTCTGTGTGATCCTTTCACTAAACTGAAACTGACTGTCCATTTTAAAAGTCTTTTCAGTAAGATAAAAAGCAGCATAAGTGATGTATAAACATTTGGATATTAGTTGTTTACTAAACAGAATACAAAGCATTCGTTTCTTTCACAGGGTCCTTCTTTGCACTATCCAACCTAAATTTATGGCCTGAGGGTTAATATTATACAAACAATCATTTATTTCAGAAGAAATGCGATCATTGCTAAGTTATTCCATTGGTCAAAGAGGAACCTCTGCTTTCTTTATCCCAGCTGGGTTGAGGTAATTGCCTTAGGCTGGAGGCAGGAGAATGGAAAGCAGATGAAGCATGTTGATGATTAACCACACAAAGAAACTGCCTAAACAAAGAAAGGGCTACGATGGGAGGAGAGAAAGTCTCTCAGCATAGACAGGCATACTGGAAAAGAAACTGCATGTAGCTGCTCACTGCTTTGTACCTCCACAAAAAGTGAGTAAGAAAGCCATTCACCAGTTCCTGTGGAGCGATCTGCACATACCTAAGCAAACTGGGCTTGCAGGTGCATCCTGATAAGAAAGGAGATGTGACGGCCCACGAATAACAATGATCATTAGCCAAAATGCTGGTAAAAGGAAGATTGCTTAAAGGTGAAGCTCTTCTTTATTTTGGTATTTTTACACTCACAGTGGAGACCAGAAGAGTCTGTCTAATTGTGTTAGAAAATCAAATTAAATCTGCATAAATCTCTTCTGTCACATTACCCCTACATGTCCCAATACCCTACAAGTCCCAAATGCACTAATGACTTTTGTCTCCTGTACTTTATATGGGATTCACTTTACTCAACTAAAGAAATTAAAACTTTAAATTAAAGTTAAAGCCAGCACTACTCGTCCTGGCTTCCTTTGTAGTCAAATGGGAAAAATAAGGGGTGATTTACATGTCTTGTCTTAGCTACCAGTCTTAAAAGGAGATGAACTACCCTCTGGAGGTGCTCACTTCTTTCTACTGTCTGTAGAGGAAGACTATGGTGAGTAGTACAGGCTTCAAAATCTAACTCTGAAGCGGCTAACTGAGAGAAGACATCCCGGTATACAGGGAGTTCACTTTCTGCTAGAGAGAAGTCTCTGCTAGACAGTTCCAGGAGCCTGGCAGTGTCATTGCAACAACATCTTTCCAGTATACAATATTAATACTCATAAGAGGGTTTTTTATTACTATTTTTCCCCTGAAAAATCCCTACAGCATTGGCTGATACTCTCTGTCAGTCAAGCATCATTTTGCCCCATACCAAGTCAAACTGAAACCATGGTCAGTATTGGCAATACTCAGAACAGCGTCTAGCACATAGCGTCCACTGTCAGACCCAAGGAGATATCTTAGGAAACCCTCTTGGTAGAGACAAACTTTTGGAAGGTCTCCAGCGTGTTTCATTGTTCTCTGACAAAGGACGGTGAATGTCAGAGACACGCAGTCATGTTCCTTAAACTTGGTAATTCTTATTGGTGCAATCCTTCCCCTTCAATCACTAGCCACAAGATAGGTCTCTATTTTGAAAAACATTACTTACTCCACATTAAAAACTTACATTCAATTATTTTTAAAGAAAATTTTTTCCTGATTTTACACAACTTCTAGCTTAAAAGTGTGATAGTTTACAGAGCAAAATAACACTCTTGGAAATACAAGGCTGGTTTATTTGGATTACTTCCTTTCCTATTTTTGTGCTTAAATAAATATGAGTTAGGCTGGAATATGAGTAGGAGTGATACATTGATACTTCATTAGCAATCATACGCTGTTCTCTCTTTCTTTCCCAAATGAATTCCATTTTAATTCTATCCCTCAGCCACAACAGTAGGAATTTCCACAAACAACTGAGGCAGACTTTTTGAAGTTAGGCTAAAAGTAGCAAAGAGTTTAAGCATTTAGAGTTTTATGACTTTTAACTGATAAATGAAATAGAAAATCTCTATCACACCTATGTTTAGAAGTCAAAACGAGCACAACAGTAGTCCTACTGAAGCCCTCTGAAAGCTAAATGAATCTGTCCATGGGCTTTCACTGTCTTTGGATCAAGTCATCATTAAGCATTTGCCCAGAAGCACAATTATAGACCTTTGATTTCTGACTTTATCTCTGTTTAAATGACCTCTGTGATATAACTGGACTCATCTTTCTTGAGGCTTCATCTTTTGAGCAGATGGACATAGTATTTAGGTTATCCGTGTAACTGGAGTATTATCTGGATGCCATGTTAGAAGGAAGAATTTTTAGAAGTTTTGCCACAGAGGAGGCATTTGTCGAAGTCATATAATCTGGGAATTTTCAGTCATCTTTATGATATAGTATTTTATTGAGACCATGAGTAATCTGAGATGAGCTCTGGTCTATCCAGAGAGAATGACAAATCTGTTCCTAACAGTGGGATTAGAAGCGCATACCTGGAATCCCCTGGAGAGAGGCTGGTTGGATAATGTTACATCACTAAATAGCTGATGTGTCAGTGAAATATTTTTCACGCTTAGTTTTCCTTGAGCTTGTTTAAAAACATAATTTGGAAGTGTTTGTGATCGATGCTTCAAAATAAGGTTTACCATCTTCAAAAACAAGTTGCATTACCTGAATAATCTCTTTTTATACACTCGGTAATTCTGTCAAAGAACTTAACAGCTTTCTCCTCTTTTCTTGCTGAAGGCACATTCCTGACTTCTATTCAGGAAAGGACTAAAGCAAATCTTCTGAGCAATCAGCTGACTTTTTATTAGATTAAGACTGCTTCATCAGGTTTTGAGACTGCAAATGCATGAAAAGCATGAAATCATTAAGTTTTGCCATATAATAGCAACACAAATTTAAATGATTTATAAACATTTGTTTTGACTGTTTAGCAAT
The DNA here is from genome assembly GCA_013396935.1 of Baryphthengus martii. NCBI lineage: Eukaryota > Metazoa > Chordata > Aves > Coraciiformes > Momotidae > Baryphthengus > Baryphthengus martii. The sequence continues at coordinate 10,002 of VWZK01019116.1, read as the reverse complement.
AGCAAAACTGTACTCAGCACATACCTGCTATTAGTAATATCAGGAAAGTAGGAGACTTACCTGTCAAGCATGATTTTGTCACTTTAGAATACAAGGGCTCAGTTTCTGTTTTCAGTAAGTGTCATAAGTGTTAGTATTAAATATTAATACTGAAAACGCCAAAATAAATCTTCATTTTTATTTCCAAAGACATCCTCTACCCATTAAGATGCCTTTCCAGACTCATGGTGATCCCCATTTGCTTGTTCTCTTTCAAATCACACTAAACTGTAGACTTATCTTTTGGCAGAGCCAAAAAATGCTATGCATCTGTGGAATATCACATAAATGCTAGACTAAATTGGATTTATAATGCCCAAAATGTAACATGTGGGTGACTGAAATTCTTCTGGTGTTAAGATGCTCATGTCAAAATATGAAGTTCTGCAGGGCTTTCTGTATATCTCACTGGTGACTTACAGTTGTAGAATAGCTGTTCTATCGTCTATGATTTTCTAGTTCTCCTCAGTTATGAGATTTCTCTTTCTTACCACAGTGATGTTTTTAAAAGTAAGTTTTAAAAAGTGATATTTCTGTAAAGCATTTTCTTTCTGTGTACCTTTATTATTCTTTGAGATTAACCACCTAAGGTGACATGGTTTTGATTCTCCTTTGAGGACACATGATTATCTTTTTCATCACTACTTTACCAGCGGCATTGAAAGTGCCCTAGCAGATGATCGCATGCATGCTTCTGACTCTTGGATATGAAGAGAGCTGTTTGAACAGCTACAGCCAGTTCTATTGTGTTCATAGCACACTCTATGAAGTTCCTTTCAGCTACCTGTCACTTCCAGTTTGTGTTGTCTGAAATTTTAACAATGATAGATGGTATTAAGCTCTTTTCAAAATTCTTGCTCAATCAGAAGCTGATACTCAAAACTGCCTGTATGTAATTTTAAAGTATGGCAATTTTTTCAATAATTGTGAAATAATTTTCATAGACACATTCAGGAATTTTTCAGACACTCAGGAATTTTATTCTACACTGCATATTTGACACTACACTTTACCTATATGGAAAAAAAGATAATGAACTAGACAAACCTACCAAATAAAAAAGACGAAATGAGAGGTGATCAGTGCTTTGCTTACAGAAAATAATATTGTTCATTTTCTACCATTATTAACTCTAATTTCAGCTCAATCCCTCTTTCCAAAACGTAGAAGTACTTGCTTTAACAGAGAAGCTGGCCTAACAGTTCTGCAATAACTCCCCCATGTGGACATTCCATTCTACTCTATATTTATTATTTCATTTTCAAAATACGAAATTTGTTTCAAATATTGTCTTTCTTTCGAATATGGTGGCTGTGCATACAAATTTTCCTGGCACACTTGCAACATACGGAAATCTTTATCTTGATTACTCTCCCTATGTCAATAAAATCCAGAGCATGTCATCTATGCTAATCCAAGACTCAGCACAGACATACTGTTTTGATTTTCTATAGGTTAGGAAGGATGGTTCCAGCTGGATGAAAATGAGCTGAATTGCCCTTACTGGTAAAGGAAAGCTAAACAGGAATCTTTTCCTCTTATTTAGGGGGTGGTGTCTGACACCTCTGGAAGCTCATACTGACCAACCCTGCTTCACCACATTTTGTTTACTGAAGTTAGGCAAAGCCTGTTCTCTGTCAAGGACTCTGAGCAAGTCTAATCAGTCTAGTCTTTGAAGTACTGGTTAGAGCTGATAGCTATCCCTTGATAATGCTGTCAGCATTCCTCAGACCCATGGAGATGAACTGGCAGTGCAAACAATTTGGAGGACACGTATGTCTCGGAAACGGCAGGATTGTAGACCCTCCAAAACTCTGTCTAGTCAGTACAGCTGTGAAAATTCTTATTAATTAATAGTTTCTAAGCAACTCAATCACACTAATTCTGATTGCTTTCCTAACCCTTATCTAGAAATAAAAATGGTCATCTAAGTATCTCATGGGTTTTTGAGAGTAAACACTGATTTTTGTCTTCACTTTAGCAAAGACTAAAATTGTAAGTCTTTTACTGACATTACCAAAGTGTGAAAGACTGTGCCACATTGCTGCTGCCACTAGGTTGTATCACACAAGCATTCCACACAGGCATTTACTAAATGTAAATTGGCACAAAGAGGGAAAGATCCTCCAGTTCGCTTCTGTCTTTGAGATGGTTGATTGGACAGCAGGCTAGAAGTAGGCAGGAAGGAGATCATTTTGAGGGTGAGTAAACACAGCAATTTCTCACTCAAAAAAACTGCCCTGTGGCAGCTGTTTGACCTATATGGAACTTGTCCTTTCTCTAGCCAAGAAATAAATTGTGAAATGACTCTTCCTAGGTGGTTTCTTTTCCCTTAAACTTATTTCATCTGGGAGCCAAGGTACCCAAATACCAAAATAAATATATATAACTGTCAATTACTCACATCTTTTGCTCAGGGGAAAACAAATTAACAACTTCCCCCTGCCCCTTGGCTTCTCTAATGTAACAGCTTTTTGTTTTTCTCATTGTCCAAAATCATTCCCTAGATTTTCCCTTGGATGTGTCTGTATCAGCTATTAGATATGCACAGGTTTTGCATCCACATTTCTACATATGTATATACAGCTATCTGTCAATATACAATTTGCCTATCAAAATTTTGTATCTATAACTTTCCTAAATGTATAGCTTCTCATAATAAAATTGTCCCTTCGTAGGTACTTGCTGAAGTGAAATAAATCCTTTTTTCAGAAATGTTGAAAATCAAATATTTTTAATTCTTAAGGCTTCATTAATTTGGTAAATCCAGGGTAAGTATTCTTCATACTTTTGAGAGTAGGTACTCTAGTACAGTTACACTTATACCAAAACTTGGATTTTCTGGTAAGCTCATGAAAATACTGTAGCTCCGCTTCCAGGGACCGAATGTCTGAAATATCAAACTTCATGCCAAGGCCAGCCCCACTGTTTGGGTGTTTAGTGATGTAAAGAAATCTGACTAATATAACATAATCTGGGGATAATAAGGTGACCAAATTCTTAGTTTCCTAATTAGCAATTGCACATAACATCTCTCCTTTCATCTGAGCTGGATCTGTATTGTCACTGGCTGAAAGACAAGTGTTGAAGTTCAGGGCTGATACTTAATGTAAACTTCAGCAGTATTACTGCTACCCAAATTACTAAGTAAATCTGAATCATCACTTGTTAATTGCTGTAATTAAATAAATATTGCATATTGCATATTTAAATCGTCTGTTCTTGAAGGTTAATAAAAGCTTTTCTAAAAATTCAGAGTATACTGTAACATAAAATTGACATAACAATCTAAGAAAGCAGTACTTGTGATTATGTGCAAGCCGATGGCAGAATATATATTTACACTATCCTCTGTAGCAGACAAAACAGTTCAGAGATGAAGCTCCCTGAGTGTCTTGTGCAGTCGGTGGAGAGATACACGCCTCCATGGCCTGATTCAAAGCACTTAATTTAGACACCTGTACACAGTTGTAAATCCCCCACAGCCTTCATTTTTCATTAATGGGTCTGTTGCACAAGCAAGAAGATAGTCTTAAATGAGTTCTTCTGTTTCTCACATTTGACTCAGTTAATTTTTCAACTGCATTTTGAATTTGCTCCTCTTTAGAAATTATTTGGCATAGTAAGGCCTTATCTTTACTTTTGTTGTACACAGAACGCTGGATTTTATACTGAAAATTATACTATTTGGCATTTTTCTTTTTATACAGAAAATGTAATACAAGTTTTACTTATGCTAAGAAAATGTCTCATGCAGGAAGAGTCTCTCAGGAGAATCTGTAGATCTTCTCACTGCTTGACAAATTCTCTGTCTCTTCAAATTCTCCAGTTTCTCCAGTGCTCTCAAATATTAAGTTGCATTTGTCCCTTTCATACTGAGCAATAGGAAAAGATCAGTATCTGCAGATAGAGAAATAAAAGGTAGAAGTCCGTATGCTAAGGAAGAAAGCAAAGATAACCTCTGAATCTAACTATACTTCTGGGTGTAGTCAGCAGCACACGAGCAGGCGATATGACTCTTACCATTTGCTAGATGCCTTCTAGTTCCCCTTTTAAGTAACCAGATAACTCACACATCTGCCTTTATTGGCGTAGCCTTCAGTACAGGTGCACACTGAGTCCCAGATGTGCTCTCTTGGATTCATAGAAAGTTGTCTTAATTGCTCCATTATCTCACAGCTTTGTGCTAAAAATGCATAGGCAAATGTTTTAGTTATGCCATCCAGAAACAAACTAGTATGCTTCATGTGTTACAGAAAGATTAAACGTTTGGGGAGAGTAATAGGTTTCTAGGAACAGTAAACTAGAAATTAAAAGAGGGAGCATTTTGTGCTGCTTCCTCTGCTGTCATCAGGAAGTCTCTGTGTGTTGCTGAACAAAATGCTGACTTTCTGTTTCCAAATTATGGGCATGTTAATTCCTTCCCTTCAGCTTCACTGCCAAAGGCAGGTCAAACCAGAGACTAGTGTCATTGTACTGTCAGGTTTTTTCACTAAGTTTAGTTGGCGGGTACTGTCACAAATATTTGTTCTGGTCTCTTTAGTAATACAGGCTGTCAAATTTTACCCAGTAACCTGTGAACCAATACTCTGAACTTACTCACCAAACATGTTTTTTGTATTACCTAGTCTAATATTTGACAAGACAGGTGCTGTGAATATTAATGCCGAGCATATTTTCCTTACAAGTGCCTGCTTTCAAAGCTGAAACGAACAAACAGAAGTTGTTCAATATATACTTAGACAATTATCCTTTATTTGTTAAAGAAAAGGGTATTACACTGATGGAAGGACAGTTACAGAGATAAATTTTAAACTATCAGGAGCAAAAATAAGTGGGCTTGTCAACAAACACATGAACCTAGTCATCACTGTAATTTTAAAACCAATCTATCACAAACATTCTCTGCTACAAAAATCTGCAGTAATGCTAATGTGATGCTTTATCCTTACCACAAAAAGTAAGTGTATATGAACTTAAAGACAATTTTACTGATTAAAAAGCATCAGTATTTTTTTGTATTCGCTGGTAAAAGTCTATTCTGGCCTCTTTTCTCCCTCAACATATGGATGTTTTACTTACCAATTAAGCCTTTCAATTAAAAAAAAAGTATTGTTTTAACACTGATCAGTCTGATGGAGGCTGAGCAATTCGCTATAGCCTTACTCAGGTATGTCTTTTGGCATCAATCCAGACGGCTTTTCATTGTTTGTATCTGTTTATAAGTACATTCATATCCTCACAAACCTATTTTAATGAACCATAAAAATTAACCTTTAGGTAGATAAGTGATAAGCCTGCAATAAATGCAATTCCTTGACATGGTTTTCCTGAGTGTCGTTTGCTCTGTGGTTGATTTTTATTAGTGGATTTCAGTAGGTATGTAAAGGAACAACTCACAGCCCCTGCTGTTTCAGAATAGACTATTTTCCTCTACTATTCTGAAGTCAATGGTTGAGATAAACTACACTGAAGATCAACATGGCTAAAACTAGTAAGAAATCTCTGTTATATCTGATCTTAATCCCAAATTTCAAGCTTCGTGACAAAACATCCTTACTGTCACTGTAGGAGAAGATCATTAAAAATATGTTGAAGTGCTAGTATGCCATAAAAGGGACTGCAGTCATTCCAGCTGGTAGGAAATTTACTACATTACTATGCTCCATACCTGGAAGAGAAAGATTTAATTATTTCCGAAATAGAACTCTTAGGTACAGGTATTACTTCATATGTGTGAGCAAACTAACAAATGAAATGGCAAACACCAGTTATTTGCACTTCCTCACTTCCCAACATACATTGCAGCTGTAGGCAGACACATACCGGTTTGGAAATAAATGAAGAACTAAATAGTTTATTTAAACATCTTCTGCTAAGTAACAACTCTATCACTACAGACTCACAGAATCAGAATCAGAATCATAGAATCATAGAATGACTTGAATTGGAAGGGACCTCAAAGATCATCTAGTTCCCTGCTACAGTCAGGGACACCTCTCACTAGGCCAGGTTGCTCAGAGCCTCATCCAGCTTGGTTGTAAACACTTCCAGGGATGAGGCATCCACAACTTCTCTGCGCAACCCGTTCCAGTGACTCACCACACTCAGTAAATAACTTCTTCCTGTTATCTAATCTAAATCTAACCTGATCTAGTTTAAAACCATTGCCCCTTCTCCTGTCACAACAAGCCCTTATAAAAAGCCCTTCTCCAGCTTTCTTGTAGCCGTTTTTCAGGTACTCCTTCAGGTACTCCTCAGAGACTTGTCTTCTCCAGACTGAACAGACTCAACTCCCTCAGCCTGTCCTCACATGAAAGGTGCTCCAGTCCTTGGATCATCTCTGCAACCCTCCTCTGGACCCGCTCTAACAGGTCCATGCTCTTCTTGTGCTGGGGGCTTTAAAACCGGATGCAGGACTCCAGGTGGGGTATCATGCGAGCAGAGTAGAGAGAAAGAATCACCTCCCTTGACCTGCTGGCCACGTATCTTTTGATGCAGCCCAGGATACGGTTGGGGCTTTTTGAGATGCCAGTGCACGTTGCTGGCTCAGGTTAAGCACTTCATCAACCAGCATCCCCAATTCCTCTCTGCAGGGCTTTTCTCGATCTACTCATCACACAGCCTGTATTTGTGCTTGGGATTGCTCTTCCTCATGTGTAGGTCTTTGCACTTGGCCTTGTTGACTTCATGATGTTGGCATGGGTCCAACTCTGCAGCCTGTCAAGGTTTCTCTGGATGACATCCCTTCCCTCTAGCATGTTGACCACACCACATCATTCGCAAACATGCTGAGGGTACACTCCATCCCACTGTCCATGTTGCTGACAAAGATGTTAAACGGCTCCAGTCCCAGCTCCGATCCCTGAGGGACTCGACTCGTCACAGGTCTCCATTTGGACATTGAGCCATTAATCACAACTCTTTGAGAGCAGCCATACAGTCAGTTCCTTATCCAGTGAGTGGTCCACCCACTAAATCCATGTCTTTCCAATCTAGAGACCAAGATGTAATGCAGTACAGTGTTGAATGCTTTGCACAGTCCAGGAAGATGACATCAGTTGCTCTTCCCTTATCCCCCAACACTGTGACCCCACTGTAAAAAGCCACCAAGTTTGTTAGGCAGGATTTGCCCTTGGTGAAGTCATGTTGGTTCCTACCAACCATCATCTACTAACCATTTTTCATTGCCCCAGTAAATTTCATTATATTTCTGACACTTCCAGTTTCTCACAAAGATCTGTTCCAAATACAGAACTCCTTATTATGTTACTCTAGGTGAGGATCTGAAAGTGATCACCAGGTAATCCTGTATTATGCATGAGATTAGTCATCCTATTGCAAATGTGTCTGATAACTGCTTTGGAAGGCTTGGACATGGTCAAGCATCTGATGGCATTTATTTTTTTTTAATTTTTGGGACTTGGTTTTCTAGGTCTGAAAGTCCAGCACTTGCTGGATCTCTTAGCAAAGGAGCCAAGTCTATAAAGGACAGTCCAATTTATGTATCTTCTTAAATGCAATGACATCAATCAAAACTAGTCACAGAAGCTGGTAGTGAATTATCCTCCTAGTGTTGACAAGTCATAGATTGCTTATTTGGAAAGTCATCCAGAAAATACTTCCAGTGCTGTCCAACACCACTGTTATCACATTTTTTCTTACTTCCTCATTTTTCGTATTTCTCCCATACACTTCATATAAGTCAGAACTGAATTGATTATCATTACTTGGATATTTCCAATTAATAATTAATCACACGCAGATAGTATGCATCAATTTTAAATGATAACTCAGGGACATTTTGCTTCATAGACAACAGGTTGTCTGTTCTCAAATGTCTAACAAAGCTTGCAGAGTTTATAATGATTTCAAGTTGGTGAATCATATTCTGTTAGAAATAATGGCAGAAATTATTAATGACAGTTATACTGAACTTAAGCACAACAAAAATATCCATGCTTCCACTTTCAGATAGTTTTACAGTTCAGTGATTACAGTACTGCCTCAATTACTTTGAAAAGATCCAATAGTACTTTCTGAATATATAAAGAGTTTATTTATGTCCTTTCCAAATCCTCTTCTCTGTTGACTCTTGGTTTAACCCCAAAGAAATTTATCAATTGCCTTGGCACCCCTATAAGTCATCTGTTTCGAAGAATTCTAACAACTGTCACTAAAATGACGATATCCAGCAGTCATCACTTTAAAACAGTGTTGTGCTGACAGAAACAGAGTTTCTCCTTTAATTTTAGTCTTCAACAGATCGATGACAGTCTAAACTTCTTCAATGGTCAATGCAGAGTGACAAGAGCCTTCAGAGGACAATTACTTGTCTATCCTAGATCTGTATTTTTGGATAAAATGAACTGTGTTTCCAGGGCCGCTACTGCTTTCCATCTCTACAGAGGAAAAGTTTGACACCTAACTATTAGGTGTCACAAGACAAATGCTACCTGTAATGTAGAGTTTACTTGTAGGAGTTCACACTTGTTTATTAAATAGTCTAAAAGCAATTAAAACCCAAATTTATTTGCTTGTAATTACTTTTAGTTCATAATAACGCTCACTGCCACCTTTTTGAAATACATGCGGAAAACATTTTTTTCACTCATTCTTTTTCTTTTCCTCTAGCTATCATATTGATTTAATGAAACAAATCTTAACCTATCTATAACATGACCTTACATTTTCTACTGTTGTGGTTGTGTTGTGAGAACTTTTTGTTTCATGCTAAGAAATGTAGCAGAGGCCACACAACATACAAACCTCTTTTGCCCCTCCTCTCTGAACATACCATTAGGATGCCTGAAAGATTTACTTTAAGCACTGGAACTCTCTTAGATTCCCAGAATCTTTACTCTCAGCTTTCTCTTTTCCTGAAATAGAAGTCTGGATTTTGTTAAAGCATATAAATAGTTGTGAAGCTATGGTATTTTAATGAATTTCATAGTGCAGGATTTTATATACTTTCAGAAATGGAGAACTAGGAATGAAATGACTCGCATATATTACAATTTCTAACAGATACAATAAGCATGTCCAATATCTCATGGTTCACAGATCTTCACAAGCAATTTTGTCCTCCTCTAGATACAGTGCAATAACTTTATGCTACAAGGTCTTGCTTGCTTTTTGGTTCCAGGATTTGTGCTCTTGGCAGCACAGTGCTCCAACATCAACCATCGGCTTGGTTGATGTACAATCTGCTAATTATAGCATTCATTTTCTCAGGAGTTGAAAAAGACTAATGTAAATCCCTGTGTCTGAGGAGAGTTTGCAGTCTAGCTTTCCTGCTTCTGACTGAGTGTTCCTGCCACTACCTGGGTGAATGAAAGGTAAGAGTTGCAAGCTCCATTTAAAGACCCATTTAAAGTGCCCCCCAAGGTGCCTTTTCATGTACTGCATTTTATATATTCCTTGCTTCTGACAAATTTGTAATAATTTACTAATAATATTAAATCCTGTGACTATTTTCCTTTTAAATACATCTTTTCATTTTTGGTGGAAAATCCTCGTTTGTGCTAATGTCCAAAATGTGTGCAGGTTACACAAGTGTTTAGAATCACTATCTGCTTGTGAATTTCAAGGCTGCTATTCTGTTCTCTCTAAACACTTACCTGTACTCTTCAGAGATTATAAATTGCAGTGATTACTAAGCTGCAGTTCTAAAGACATTGATTTTTTTAAACACTGATATGATTTAGCTTTTTCTTTGACATAAGTAATATCACACGGGTTACATAAAGGAAGTGTGTTTGTATCTTTATTAAACTGGTAGATTTTGTTCTTACGGTCAGACTAAAGACAGGGCAGGGCCATGGTGGGTAGTTATATTTGCAAGAAACAGATGTAATTGGACAGTTTTTGCAAACAGCTGATACCTATCATAACAACTGTCTTGGAGTGATTTTTGTCTTGGAACTTAAAGCCGTTCAACTGGTCCTGGACATTGCTGAAAGA
>VWZK01019114.1:280445-308829 GCA_013396935.1 Baryphthengus martii | reverse complement strand
TATATATATATCAACCACTGTTTCAACTCCTATTCTTCCATTCTTTTTGAATATCTTAAGCTTTTATTTTGTTTCACTACCTATATTGTCATACAGGTGAACAGGAAGAAAAGGTATGTGGTAAATCCCTGCTATTTAAAAAGAGCTAGCCTCTGAGAAGCTCTGTGCACTGCTTTACTCTTTTCAAGGGATATTCCTGTTTTAAAGACACAATAGCTCATGCATTACACATTTATATGTAGAAATTTCACTCTATTTTCTCAGCAGGATGTATTTCTCTGTATAGCAAACTATATAAAGTTGCCCTTAGAAATTATGTGAAATTTATCATAGATACATTTCACATAATTTTAGTGGACCAAAAGTATACATGAGAGTGTTGTTTTCTGCTGAAGCAGACAAGAAAACAGAAATGAACCTTAAAGTGATATGGGCTCTTGGCTTCATGAAAGAAAATAAAATGAGGTGTTTATATTGTTCCCTCCTGAATTGCTGGGTGTCATGCTTGGGTCAATAAAGCTCACAGTCTGAGCTTTTTACAGCAGTAATGAATTTATGATTAGATTAGCAATGAGGTAGAAAGATTTGTGAGTCTAAGAAGGGTATTCATTTTCAGATCCCTTCAGCCATCCACCTATCTAGGCCCTGGAAGGAGACAGACTGCCACTTCCATAAGAATGGAAAAAAAACCTCGTAAGGCAGTCTCCCGACACCAACACAACTGGTTGTACTTGCTACATTTCAACCCTGTATGCAATCACCGAAACCAACACAATGGTGTGTACTCAGCTGGATGGAATGGTTGGGCCCCCCCGATCATATCCATCACTCCTGACCACTCTGAATAGGAGGAGGGGGAAATCAAATGTCAAAACCCCCAGCTTCCATGGAAAAACAATAAGATTCCTGATGAGATTAATGACCTCAGTGGAAAATACTGGCTTAGTTCTGACCAAAGTCTATTATCTTACGACCCGATAAACATTGATCCTAAGAAAGGCCCATTTGAGCTCTTTGGGATCTCAGGAAGTCGAGTCTCATGCCTCCCCCTGAGCTGGGACGTCTCTCAGGTTTGAGGCTTGTCTGCTGATAAGGCCGACGAGAGGATCATCTGCAGCAGCGCCAATGAGGGGAAATATCGTCCGCGACAGCGCTGAGAGAGGAAAATGTAAGTGCCTGTAACCTCCTTAGAAAATTACCTAAGTTTATATTGATATGCCAAATCACACCATCTTGTCTACAGAGTAGACTCTATAACCATATATAACTCTGTGTGTGTGTGTGTGTGTGTGTGTGTGTATGTATGATCCCTTTAATTTAGTAATTTGGATAAGCTTTATAAAAAGATATAACACTTATCCTATCAGTTATTCCAATTAGCATTTGACATATTTATGTTAATGAACTAATGCCATCACCAAAAATATTATTTTACATCAAGCATAACACCAAATTTCAACATCTCTCTCTCTCTCTCTCTTTTCCCCACATCCTTAGACATAAACCATTGACCAGGTCTGGGACTAGGGATATATCTAACCTTATTCTCTGAGGATGTTCAGAGGAAAAGGGGGTCTATTCTGAGCTTTGTGACTGAATGGGAGGGCTTCCCTTTGTCCAAACTGTTTTCTGGGTCTAAGGTTGGATCTAGCTGCACCTAGGTTCCTCTCTGAACGAGTTTAGAAAGCAAGGGGTTCCAATCTGAAGCCTTGGAAACCAAATGAAAATACATTTTCCATTCCTTTCCCCACGTCTTAGACATAAACCGTTGTCAAACAGGAGGGTCTTCCCTTTCTCTTTTCCTTTTTCCCTAACACTGCCACACACACCCCGCCCCTCATACTCTTAGACATAAATCGTTGTCAAATGATAGGCTACCCTTTTCCCCTTTCCCAGCCATAGTCCTCATAAAAATCACCCATCCCGATTTAAAAAAATCATCTTACTATATAACCATATTATTTTGATTTTATATCTATAATCTTACCTACTCATTTTTAATCAATTGCCTTGTAGTAAGTAATGTAGTGACCTTGCCATCAATTGAACCTTAATCAACCTTTTGAGCTTTTGCTAATTAATAAAACAAATTAATAAATTGTATTGCTGCTTTTATCTGAGCAAAGTATATTTCACTCATTTTTGTGGCAAATAGAGCCTTAGTCAAAGCTCTGCAGCAAAAGGGGAAAAACGTCTCTTGTACGCTCCTCTCGCCCCCAAGACAAACACAAGAAATTCATGTGGTTTGCATAACTGCTAATGACAGTCATTCCAGTTCTGGTGACAGAGTTCTTTGTATGTGACAAGGAAAAATTGGCTAAAGATGTGTGACAGCTGCTTACAAACTGATTCAAATCGACAAAGCTCTTAAGTAACCGCCTGTGTACACGGTGATGAAGATTCCCTGCGAAAGCAATCATTTTTAATTGTAAGAATTCCAATGGCTCATAATTTCATTTTGCACTGAGTCAGATTTTCTTAAATCAAGGGCACATTTCATTTTAGGCTGCAAAGTTATTTCATGTCTATCCCAGTTTTTCAGCCAAAACATTTTCTTGAAAAATTCTTTCTCCAGTTGCAATAATCTGAAATGTAAGCAAAAACATATATAAAAATTGCAAATGATTTTATCTTTCTGACCTATCCTTAATATTCAGTCCACCTGCCTAACCTTTGATACTGGAATTTTTCCATGTATCTAGGTTGGCCAGATGCATATGTCACATAATTTTCGTGGAAGTTTGGTGTCTAAGAATATTTCTACACTGCTTTCTCTTTATACAACAAATTTTTCATTTGCTCTCCCATTATGTCCTTCAGCAATGTCTGCCTGCTCTACTCAAGACACGAGGTGGGTTTTCCACTTTGAAGTCCATATTGTTATGATGTGTGACCTACCTGAGTTCATATACCGTGTCAGTAGTCATATTTTTAACTGCAATAGTGATAATATTAAGGTCTTTAAGACTTGTTTCTAAACCTTGGATGTGGGTTTAATTATTGCTATGACTAAGACTATGAATATTGCTAATATTGCTATTGCTAAGATTATGAAGTCTTCTTGGGGAAGGTCAGGAACTTCAAACCTGGAATCTCTGGAGCAAATCCTGAAATAATATTGCCTTGGATTTTATCATTCAGACTCGCATAGAGCTGAATTATCTATAGATCAAGGGCAGAGAGATACACTCTGCAGAATAACAGACACTTTGCATTTATTTTTGTGATTAATCAGCAAAAGTGCTAGTGGTTTCAGGAAATGCACAGCTGTACACACATAAACTAAAAGGTGAAGAAAGTCATGGGAACAGTAGACACTGGCATGCACCAGCATTATAAGTAGCAATAAAAAAGAAGTCGAATGCAATGGTGAGATGTAACAAATGGATCATAGAAGTATTAATGATTTTTCAAGAAGCTGGAGAAAACCCACCTAAAACGTTACAGATTTTTCTGGTTATTTTTAAAGAAGTTGAATCAAAATCCGGATCAGAAATATAACAGCTATTGAGACGATCAATAGAACGGAGAGCCTTTTTATAAAAAGTTACTGAAAAAGCTTTACTTGTTTAGTCTGTCAGTTGAAGTCTCAGAGAGGATGTGACTGCTCTATAAAGAATCCTTGACGGGTAAGCATCAGGAAGGGAAAAACTATTTATGGTAAAGGACAGTGCTGACACAAGAACAAATGCATATACACTAGCTGTGAATGCAATTAGGCTGGATATGAGGAGATTTTTAAACATGAGAGAAATAAAATTCTCGAACAGACTTCCAATTAGAAAAGTAAAGGTATAAAACCTAATTAATTTTAGGATAGAGCCATATTGGTTTGTGAAAAGAGTAATACAAAATGTGTTATTAACAACTAGACTTCAGAAATCAGTCTTCTGTTCCCTTACTGTCATACATAGGTGTATGTGTGGTTTACAAACTGTGTAAAGCACTGAAGTTTCTTTCTGCATTTAAAAATGTTTAAAGCCATTATCCACATGTAATTTTAATCCATTACTACTATGCCTGTATGGTACCTTTCAAACTGAGTAGGATTTATTTTGACACAGTAAAAGTGATTAGTCATCAAAATAGTTTTATGAATAAGTAACCAAATGGGATGATGTGACTAGCACATTATCACCTTCCATTTAAAAGTCAAAGCTCACCTGTCACAACAGAGAAAACTGTGAAACACAAATAGGAAAATTCGAGCTGTAGAAACCATTATCCGATCAACGTTAAGGTGAAAGACTGGATACTCACATTCAAATGATACCTTTCTGAATATACATAAGTACAAGTAAATCAATATTTTTTCCTGAAATCTGTGATAATTGGGTGGATAGTTGAGGATGCAGGAAGATTGAGATTATATTTAATAAACAACCTGTTGCGTTTTTCTATCAACTATGATGAGCAGCCTTGAACTTGTAGAAATAGGTTTTCATGTTCCTGTTTATTACGTATGTATTGAAATCTGAGATTAATCAAGAATTCCATCTTTAATGATTTTAATTAATCTCTATTTTTTTCTGAAAGCTCAGAACACACTTTCAGTGTTTTTATCTGCATTGCTCTTCCTCTGATTCTCACCTCAGTAATCCTACTTCATTACAGAAAGTAAAAACTAAAAAATAATTATTGAAACTTACCTGGATTTCACACTGAACTGTGTAGATGAGAAAAATTACATAGATCTGCAGGGTTTTTTTATTTAAATTACGATAAAAATATCAATACAAAACCTCTACGGACTTTAATTTAATAGACCTGTAATTACTGTTGCTGTTTACACAGACTTAAATGAAAAAAAAACCAACAGGTGTAAGTAAAGGCTTCAGCCATCCAATCAATAACGAAAAGCAACAGAAGCAGTCCCACTTTGCCTCTCCTTCTGATCACAACTGCAAGTCATTAACTTCTGCAGGGGTGAGAAGATCTTGAAGCAGCTCTGTGAGATTAGTTCCACACTTAATGGAAAATGCCCTTCTGATGGTGCCCTTTACCTTAAAATGAGAGGCTGTGGTGTGTTGGGCCTGACTGAATGCCAGGTGCCCACCAAAATTCCCCTAGCACTTTTCTCCTCAGATGGTCAGGGGAGACAAAATATATCAAAAGGCTCATAGGTCAAGATAAGAACAGGGAGAGATTGCTCTGGCAAGCCAGGCTTGACTCAGGAAAATAGTTTAATTTATTACCAATCAAATCAGAGCAGGATAATGAGAACAACAACCAAATTTTAAAAACACCTCCACACCCATTCCTTCTTCCTGAGCTCAACTATACTCCCCAATTCTCTACCTCTTACTTCACAGCAGAGTAAGGGGACAGGGAATGGGGATTGTGGTTAGTTCATCACGCGTTGTCTCTGCTGCTCCTTCCTCCTTGGGGGTGGACACCTCAAACTCTTCCCCTGTTCCAGAGTAGGGTCCCTACTATGGGAGACAGGTCTCCGTAAACTGCTCCACCATGGGTCCCTTCCACAGCATCACAAGTCCTGCCAGAAAACCTGTTCCAGCACAAGGTCCTGTCTTCATGGGTCCACAGGTCCTGCAAGGGGACGATTCCAGTGTGAGTTTCTCACAGGGTCACAGACTTCTTTGGGCATCCATCTGCTCCAGGCTGGAGTCCTCCATGGGCTGCACGTGGATGTCTGCTCTGCTGTTACCCACCATGGATTGTAAGGGGAGAGCCTGACTTACCACAGTCCTTACCACAAGCTGTGGGGGAATCTCTGCTCCTGTGACTGGAACATGTTCTCCCTCTCCTTCTTCACTTACCTTGGTGTCTGCAAGTTGTTTCCCACACATATGCTTACACATCTCTCTGGCTGCATTTTCCCTCGCTCAGTAACTCTTGCCACCACTGCTGATGGGCTTGGCCTTGACCAGAGGCAGATCCATCTTTGCTGATATTGTCTCTGTTAGACATATGTGAAGCTCCTAGCAGCTTCTCGCACAAGCCAGTCCCACGGCCCCTTTTACCAAAACCTTGCCATGCAAACCCAATACAAATACAGTTTGATCAGTCACTTAGCTAATCTCACCCATGTAAGTACATCCAAAGCAAATAAAGTGTTTTTCAAAGAGATGTGTTCTTTGCTATCAAAAAAATGCATGGTTTACAATTTCACACCCTGAAAACACTCGGAAGACCATGAAGCAGCTAACATGGTCTTCGCAGGCAAAGGCATGCTGGACTCTTTTTCTAAGCCCCACTGCAATTTTTCCAGCATCATGTTATTGTGGCAGAGCCTTACATTTTGGTAGTCTAATTTGAAGATAGCAAGATCACATATAAAATGAGTATTTGCTTGTTATTGTCAAGATATCAAAATGGACTCTGTACCCAATGAACAGCAGGTGCCAAAGGACAGTGTCTAAAGCCATCCTTGGTAAGCATCCTTCTGCATTTAAAGACCACAAGCTTTAAGTCAAAGAGACTGAGAATACATCACCATTTTCTCTGTTTATCGCAATATACTCAAGTGAGTTTCAATCAGTTCTTAATTCTTGCCGATTTTTCACAAAGACATGTCTGAGGCCTGATCCACAGCAGTGGAATGGGATGGAAAGTACAATTTTCTTGAATGTAGACATTATAGCAGATGCTGCACCCTATGCTGGCTGCATGGTCCCCATAGATACGATGAATGAAGGAGCAGCTGAGTTACTCTACCTTTACTTTTCTTTGGTTGATGAGACTATTGCTTGAAATTTCAGTTTCTTTGCAAGCCTACGGAGATTAAGAGTGACGCTGTGATTAACAGTTTTTACAGAAACTCTAGTTTCAAAAAGCTCTAGTGTTTCGCATTGATTGTCTCGTTTTCTGAACTACTAATTGTTTCTCACTTTCCATTTTTTTTCCCTGTAAATTATCTGATAAATATGAAGGAGTGCTGGTAATAAACTCCATTGTGTGAAAGC
This sequence comes from Baryphthengus martii, assembly GCA_013396935.1. Classification (NCBI taxonomy): domain Eukaryota; kingdom Metazoa; phylum Chordata; class Aves; order Coraciiformes; family Momotidae; genus Baryphthengus; species Baryphthengus martii. Next base: position 301,906 of record VWZK01019114.1, on the reverse strand, counting down.
CTAAAAGAACACCACATTATAATTGCTGTCTTAGCTGAGGATTTAGCAGGACTGGCTTCCATTAACAGAATTTGTACATGGCGTCATCTCGCATAGTCTTTGTTTTTAATAAAAACAGATTTGCATTCAGAGCTAATTTATTGATGAAATTAAGACTAAAAAAACACTATAGAGATAGATACAATGAATTAAAGCTGATTTTAGAGAGAATTTAATCAATATGAGTCCAATTTATAAGATTGTGTTAGCTTTACACTGTTGAAAGCCTCACTGTTGCATTAAAATGGCTTTGTACATGTGGTATCAGATCAGACACGGTCAAAAATAAACCAGTTTTCTCTGTCAGAAAACACATTTCATAAAATTTTCAGGTCATCATTCATTATACATTTCCTTTTGGTGCTTTCTTTAAATCTTCCACTTCAGATACTGAAAACATAATCAAGATCGTATCATCTCAGAAGTATTTTCTTCCTAAATGTACAGTCCCTGTTTGTGCCCCAAATAATGAGCACGTTAGTTTTATTTATTGATGTGGTCCCAAGCTGTGTAAGTAAAGTTATGAAAGATCTTGAAAACCTCTGACATGAGGGAAGGTTGAAATCCACTGCTATAATATAAACCCTAAATTCTAAACATTTGTCTTGCTCTGCCCCAGATTGAATATTTTTTTTATAATTTCAGTCTTGAGGAATTTAGTGGGATGAAGTAAAAATGACTGCTTTTGTATAACATCGAAGGCAGTCTTTCATATCAACAGTAGAGTCCTTTTTCTGTTGTGTATAAATGTCACATGTTTATACTTCCCTGAAGAAGACATTACTCATGTATCAACATGACCAACATTTTATTGTACGGACTTCCTTCTAGAAGTAGTAGTCTTTGTGTAGACTTTGTGTAGTCTTTGTGTAGACAAATCAAAAGCAGATGACATTCTAACATTTCTAGCTGCCTTTGATTAAGCATGATTTCAGATTTTTCAGCACTTTGTAGGATCAAGAATGTAGAGCATCAAAGCTGACTCTGGCATGAAGAGTCAGAAATGGCCATAATGTAAGAAACCAGGAAAGGTTTTTCTGCCTCGAGATTCTTCTGGAAGCTGCAGTCATTTGAATCTTCTACAGTAGTGTGCATTTGAATCATGAGTTGGTTTTTCTGTGTGTCAGGGAGTTTAGTTTAGTTGCTATTAAGGTCTGTAGCTAGCTGATCTCCAGTATGTAACAGATAAAATACATCCCAATCCTATTGAAGAATAACATCAGTTGCAGTATTGATTTTCATCTGCTACTATTGTATTGATAAAACACTCTGTTTCCAAACAAGCTCTGCTATGCTCTAATTGGTATATGGAACCAAAATCTTTGAATTAGAATTCATTAAAGCCAGTCAGTTGTTTCTGAACTGAGATAAGGAAAGTTTATTTTTTAAAAGACTATTTACACTCCTGTCTCAAACTCAGTAAGACAATAATCCCATACACTTTTCAGCCTCCACATATTGAACACCAAATTAATAGCAGTGACTTTATTCTAGCACCAGATTCTTTGCTTATACTCATAAATCTCAGTTCATGCTGTGCCACAACAGAGAGACTTCACTGCAGTTCTGGATGAGATCACCCTCTTCATACATTTCAGCATGGCAGATGAAAGACACTAGCTGATGTCCATACCTTTCCTGGTATGGTATGATTGTGGTTGTGTACCTATACTGACTGCAGACCCTCCTTTCCTTTAGAAGTGGTTGTTAAGTAGTAGGTTGTTGGTTTACTACTTGGATTTTGCTTGTTCTGGGTTTTTTATTCTCCTTAAAAGCCTACCTTGCTTTGACATCAAAATTGTCACCAAGTAAGATGAAATCCTTAGGGAATAGTATATGATGGTGATCACGGTGCTGCTTATGCCAACCAAAACCATATTAACGAAATGTAGCTCTAAACAAAGGCATTTAAATCTAAGTATATATATGTAGGTGTCTATATGAAAGCTATGATGTCTAAGTTCCCTTTATATCCATTAGAGACCTATTCAATTCTGTCAACAGAGTGTGGCAGGTACAGCCACCCTGACAAAAGTCTAATAAAGGTCAGAGTTGCCAGACATCTAATAAAGATTGGTTTGGTGCCTCACAGCACCCCACAGCGATTAACTGGCACCTCAGCATCCAGACCCTTTGTCTGCCTTTGCTGTGGGCTTGCCCCCAACTGGTTAGAATGACCTTGTGGTCATTAGGGTCTTAATGGAGTCCCATTAAGAGAGCTGATTTTGAGTTGATTCTGTTGGAACTAGCAGGCCTTGCAGTTGTGAATCCTTTCCTTCAGTATGAGACACTGTCCAAGGTTACTTTTATGGGTTGGGCGAGCCTTGCCCTTCCTTTGATGAGTGACTATTTCTTTTGGATATATCTTTGAGTGAGTCCTTGGCCCCTTTGTGTGAGACACCCCCTTTTGGTAACCTTGTGTGGGAAGTTTTCCATTTATGAGCAAGCGTATGCACATTTTGGTTCATCTTTCTAGAAAAAAAGCTTAGGAATTAGCCGTGTAGTTGTATATTCCCGACCGACATCTGAACTTTAATTTTGTCAAAAGGTGTACTGAGTAAATTTTTGTTAAAATAAAGTCATATTTTGGGCAGCTGCTGTTGCTTTTTTTTGTGGGTGCCTCCCTGACAGAGAGCCCACAGAGCAATTCGCCCTACATGGACAGTAGTACCAAAGACTTAGTTCCGTTGTCCAAATAGAGGCAGAAGAGTGCTGAGGTATCTCAGATACCTCAGGGAATCTCATCAGTTGACACTTATGTTTAGGAAGCTGAATACTGCTGACAGTGGCTGATCTGCTTTTATAACCTTTGCAGTCACTAGTGCAATCATGAGCGTAGGAAATGTCCAGGGGAAACTGTTGAGATGTGGAGCTTATAGAAACCTCAGTAATAGTACCTATGAAAAGCCATTATTGAACTATATCAGAATATGCCATATTATCCAGCAGAAATGCTCTTTGGAAAACAAAAGATACACTTCTATCTTCTTAAGGGCAGAAGAATATTTATATGTTTACATAAGGATTAAGATGGCAGATGTGGGATGAGGTGGGGAGAGAGAGAATGGAAGAGATGGGATGAGAAAGAAGTAAAAAAAGGAAAAGAGAATGGAAGCGAAAGTGACTGAAGATGACACAAATGACTCTACAGGAAAACGAACATGCTTTTCTTTTGCTTTTTAGATAGGTTGTGACTGTTGTTCAGTAAATATTTTAGGTATACGTATTCTGCTAGAGTTTATTCCTGTTCTTCCAGCTCTAACTTGGAGTTACAAAAATAACACTAGGAGCTGTAAGAAAGTTTCCAAATGATCCTATGCACAATGTTTGTTATGGACCATTAGGACCCTTTTTTTTTTTTTTTTTTTCTGAACGTTTGACCACTTATTTTGTTGCCTACATGAAAACTAAATTCTGAGGAGAGAACCTGACCTTAAATGCAATATCCAGATCCCACTGCAATCAGTTGTGAATCTCCTCTGGACTTCATTTGGAACAGGATCTGACCTTGAGAAATTGTCCTTTGACCTTGTGAAAAAAAAGTATCTGCCACCTAATACAGTGATCTGGAGTATTTTATTTGAAAAATACATGCCATATTCATACTCTCCAAGAGAAAAACAAACATTTTTTTGCTTGGCTTAGTGTTTCAAATGCATATTCACATGGGAAAAAGCATTTAAGAGCTGTGAATCACATTTTGAATCGAAGTCTTTAAAATGTGGGGGAAGGCTAAGCCTTCCTAGACCGGCTGCTAGCAGTTCTCATATTTCTGTAAAGTGTAATCAGTTCTGGCATCAGCAGTATGGGAGCCGGATGTTGGTGCTGGCAAAGGAGTTCCTGTTGTGCCTTAGACTGGCAAAGCATCTGAAGGGCAAAGGGAATCCTTTTGCTTTAAATACCAAACATTTGTTTTAAACTTGAAACACAGAAGCTGTTCTTCTGAGAAAGGTATTAAAACTGGTAGAAGTGTGGTTTATGGTCTGTCACTGGGGAGCCATATTAGTTTCCTGTGGTATGGTACATTCCAGATAAATAAGAACGCTTTGTTATTTCAGTTCTTTGTGAAGCAATTTTTTAGGGCCATCAATTACCTTGGTGATATTTTGTTTGTGCTGTCTGTAGGAAAAAGGGCACCTTTACATGAAATACTGGATGGCTACTGGTGAACCACAAAAATCAAGTGGCTGGTGGGGACTTGAAGAAGTATTTAGAAAGGGAAATATATGTGTTTAACTTAAGAAGTGATGAAACATTAGTCCAATTTATAAATCTTTCGTGAGTGGACTTTTGAGGTAAAGAAGTGTTCAAGATAGCACTCAGCAAGACAGCTGAGAACAGGTAAGAATTGTGTAGAGAAGGAAAAGGATGTGATAAAATACAAAAAAGGAAAACTTCTTTTGAGTGAGAAATATTGGTCTATAGAACAGTCTCCAACAACAGCAGTAGAGATAGTACCATTTTGAACTCTTTATTAACATTACATTAAAGGAGTGAGCAGACTCTAAATGAGATCAAAGTCTTCTATACTGAGCCATAGCTGAAAGCAAAATATGCCATGAGATAATTCTGCCTTGGAAATCTAATAAGGTTGATAAGGCTGACAAAAAAATGAGCAGAAAACTAAAGGCAGCAGAAACTTTCTTAAAATTACTAACAAAGTCAGTGATGGATTTATTTATTAGTGATTTACTTAATGAGATAAACCCATGACACATCGACTTTAAAATTATAGCCACACACTAAGAGGAGATGAGCAGAACAACCCTTTCACCTGAAAAACTCTCCTATTTGCTATAATTATCTCACATGAACAAGCAGAGTAATGCAGTGGCATTTTGAGTGCATTGTAAGTTATTAACATTTGCCTCGTAATCAGAACTGTGTTAGACATTAACTCCGAACATTGTAAGCTCCTTTTACAACTTACAGCTGGTAAATACATTTCCCTCATTGTCTCCTATTGCTGAAAAATGCATGAAATTGGAGTTAAGAGACAAGTCCCCCTAGTATGGATTGCATCACTCTAGTCAAGGCACTGCAATAACCTTCACTTTTATGCAGATCATCATGCCTTTAATAAGTGTGCACTTGCTTGGGAAGATCTTATGACGCTTAGAATATTTTTAGAAGTCTAGAAAGATTTAATAGTTCTGCAGATCTCTGTGGCTGCAGAGACAGGCTCTGTCTGGCAGGAGTGCCATGTTTGACAATCAGAATTACCAGAAAACAGCAGATTTACGTGGTGAGTCTGGGCTCTTAGGAGCAGTATCTATGTCAACAAGCTTATTTTACTACATATCAGCAAATGCTATAGACATTCATAGCTTTCTTTTAATGACAAAATTCTGGATCACAGCCTTACCAGTATCCAATAAACTGTATAAACACATTTTTTACATGCTGGAAGAAGATACATTAAGCAACACACCTCACATTTTGCTGATTTTTTGAAATCGTTAGTGAGATAAGATAAAATAATGTTTAAGAAAAGGTTTGCTCAGTGTTAACAGGCTTAAATAGCCCTCTGGCAGAATAGTGCAATAAGAGGATATATTTTTATACACAAAAATGTTCTGCAATGTATTTTAATAAAATACTGCTTCTCAAAAAAAAAAAATGTTTACACATCTTCTTGTTGGGCTTGGTCTTTTCTTCCTTTTCTTTACATTTTACCCCCTTTTTCTCTATTGTCTTTTTTTTTGTGTGGGGGTGGAGGGTTTTGTTTGAGGTTTTTTGAGTGTCTAATTTTCTCTTTGTCTTTCCTGTCCTTTCTAAGAGTATTTGTTCCCTGCACCTTCCTTTTTCCTTTCATGGCTGGCCTCTGTATGGTTCTCCCCAGTAGCCATGAAAGGAAATCTGGCACAGCAGAATCAATGAGTTTTAAATGAAACAGGGTGCTGGTGTGGCATTCATCTCACATTTATATGCCCATAATACACTTCCACAAAAACAAAAAAAACAAACAAAAAACTCCCCTAAAAATATGTATTCCATAAAATCACCTTTCAGGTTTTAAGACAGCTGAAAATATCCTGCAAATATATTGGAAGAATGAAACCCTTAAATATAGATAATTTATCATTGAGTTTCTCAGGTACACAAAAAATATGCTCTCTTCTTTCCTTTTCTCACTGTATTTCTCTCCTTTTATCTGACTGCAGCTCTTGAAATATGCTAGGCATTGTGCAGATACAGAGGCACAGATTCTGTTATGTGCCATCTAAACAGATGAGAGAGAGAAAACACTTCAGGGAAACATTTGTCAATATTCTTCCTTCTCCCAAAGGATTTCTCCTGACTGTCCCTTCTCTCCAAGTGCAAAATGTCCCTGGGCAGATATTTAAGGTTATTTTGCTTTCCTTCACCTCATCACCATCTGGCAGATTCCTGTTCATCAAGACTTAGTGGGAGAGGACAAAGAGTCAGATGGGAACATGCACCTTAATGGTGCCTAAAAGATAGGGATTTATCCACCCTTGTCTTCCATACTCCTCCCTCATTGTTTCCTGTGTTTGTGATCACATTTATTTATTGCTTAAGTTCTTCCATTTCTTGGAGCACCTGCTTATTTGTCTTTTTTTTTTTTTTTCTTTTTTTTTTTTCCACTTTTCTCCTTTTATTTAGCTTTCTCTCCTGACATGAAGTAATTTTGTTTCCTCTTTTGGTTACTTCTGTCCTCCTTTCTCTGTCTGCAGGCTTCTGTGATGCTGGAACCCTGCAGCACCTTTCTTCAGAGGAGACCAGGATACATCATGAGAAGATATGGGTAACCCTGCAGTTTGGTAGCTTACAGCAAACACTGCATGTGCTGTCTGCTTATATTGTCTGCTTATATTCTGATTTGGGGCTACATTTAGTAGTGCTTAGTTTTGGTAATTGTAATTCAAACTTTTAAAAATCATGTAGCATTAGTAATAATAAATGCTAGTCTTTGCATTCCCTTTCAGCGTTTGTGAATTTAGTTTTAACATTTTCCAGCTCTTCATGTGACAAAAAAAAATATTCAGATTATGAAAAATTTAAAGTCACAGGAGAACTAGGGCTTTTCAGGAATATCTCCAGAGGCTACAAAACTGTATGATAAGACCCAAGAAGTTGGCAACACAGAGCAGGGTGCAGAAGAACCAGCCGCCAATACTGCAGCTCCAGCTGCATGCACTTGAGGGCTGGAATTCAGGGAAATTAATCCCTCTTAAGAAACACATTCCCTTTATACCTCTTGTGAGTGATTGGACCTAATAAGAGATATTGACATCTCTGAAAAGACAGCAAATGTACAGAAAGCAAGTTAAAGAGTACTTACATGCCTGTGCGTAAGGGTTGCAGCTGATAAGCCTGCAGTACCTTTAGTCCAGCTGGCTTAGCTATCAATAGCAGAATACTCACAGCAACACGATCTTTGGCAAATGATTATATAGCTGCACTGAAGCCTCAGGCATCATCAGTCTTGGTACCTAAAACAGCTTAGAGCTAATTTTCTGTCTGTGTCCTATAGGAACACTCTGGTTGAAAGAAGGCGTCTATCAGAATATGCTCGGTATGTCACTTGAATCTTCAGTGGACTATTCAAAATGCTACCCACTGTTCTACCAGACACCTGCTCTTCCTCACTAATCTGAACTAGGATCCATGGGTATCAGTAGGCTGATGTGAAATGCCTTTCTCCCCCCACCTCACCCTGTCTGTGTTTAGGATGGAAATTCTGCTTTGCTGCTGTATGCTTCACGGGGTAGTGGTGTGTAACCTGATGAGAGGGAACAATGTGGGAGGATGAGTGGCAACTCCACTACAGCCTCCTTTGCATTGTAGCTGTGCAGAAACTGCCCTTTTTGTGAGATTCAAAATATGGAAAACTTGTGCAATATGCTGCTGTCTCAAGATTATGTGAAAACTCAAAAGGAATGTGACGAGCTCCATTGGGAAAGAGAAAAACCAGATAAACAGGCAACACCACCGGAGATGAAATTGAACTTTGACAAGTGCAATATAATGCACATTGAAAAGACTGTTTTAAGTTTTAAGTACACACAGATGGTCCCTGAATTAGCTACAGTCTCAGGTAATAACGAATGGGATTTTGTGGAAAACAGCTCCCTGTCTGCTCACAGAATGGGAGAGAAGAAAAGCATTTCTGTACATTAAGGAAGAAAGAAAATGATGTGTTCAAAGTCAGTGCATGTACATACATGTAGTCATATGGTAATGATTTCCAAAGTGATTTAAATAACACAGATTCATAGCCAAACTATGTTTTCACATCACCCAAAGTGAAATTAGAATATCTGCAATCAATTTCATAAAGGAGAATGGTTACTTTCCAATACCTGCAAGAACCAGCATGCTTATTCTCAGCCCTCATAGGTTGAAAATGCATTGAAGACCAGATCACCTTTTGTGGATAAGCATTGCTACGTATGTCTTCCACATCTGGTGAAAACCAATAGAAATTAATGGTTAGTATTGTAAGTCTGAACTTTGAGTTGCCTATGCAGGGCAGTGTCTACTCTCCTTTGTTGGGCTCCCTTTTGCACTGGTTCTAGGCAGCTTCTTGCTGGCTGTGTGGGAAGCTGAATTGCCTTGTTAAGAAATATGTCCTTTATATAGTCTAGAGAGATGCTAGAGGTGACATCTTCAAGCTTTTGGGAATTTCCTTTTGAGGGGTACCTCTCTGTGTTTGGATAGGGATCCTGAGTATTTAAGGCAGATGCAATGGATCAGTCTTTTGAACAAAATATTTGTTATTTAGAATCTGTAGACAGTACTTTGAATACTACTGTATCCAAGTGCTACTGAATTAGCAAGGGATACATGGCTTAGTACCTCTGAAGATCTGAACCTAGTAAAACCCCTGAGTCTTCAATTTTAACTAAAATATTTTTAAGACTGGAATTCTCCTCAAGAAAATACATTTTGAATTATCAGAGCTACTGTGAAAGCAGCAAGGTTGTGGCCAGTGAACGGCTGCAGATACTTAAGTCCTAGATATAGCTGGAATATTAACAGAAGACCATTGTGGCTCAAGAACAAATGACCAGCATGACTCATTACAACCGAGAGACCAGCCTTAAGCAAAAATCCATTCAAATAAATAATTAGAAATAAAACCACAGCAGAGAATGTAGGAAACTAATTTCTACCATGCAGCACATCCATAACTATAGATGTGTGCTCCCCTTCTGAAATCACAGGTTTATTTTTATAAGTGCTTCAAATCTGCAAGGTTAATCTGTAGAAAAGTAGGACTAATAGCCTTCAAATAGGAATAATTAGACAAAATAATAGTAATTTGCACCATAGGTCATTATTTGAAAAAGAAATTAAAACTCCACCACATCTAAATTTCCTCACTAGTGCATTTGCTACCCAGTAATTCTCAAGTAAGCTGAGTTAATGTTCCAATAAAACATTCAGGCACAATGAAGCTGAAAGGCATACACAGCATAAAGCATATTTTTGTAATAGTGAAAAATGGTATTGCATACAATTAAAAATGGAAGATGTAATTTAACCTTACATACATATATGGTATCTGGTAATAGAAATCTGTACCTGTACAGCTAAAGTCCAGGAACACCACTTGGCATGGCAGCTCCATGCTATTGTGTGTGGAAATGAGCTTCATTGGCAAAGTGATGTGGTGCTTTTTCAGTAATCTGACATTTTGATGACACCACAAAGTTACTTCTTAGGAGCCTCAGTGGACTTGCTTTGATATTTTAATGAGGTTATATATAAGGATAACTATTTCCTTACCTAGAAATAACTATGTATGCCGCTTTCTGCCCATCATAATAGTGTCTTCATTCTTCCACATTTGTGGTAAAACTTCATTCTAATGTAATCTCAAGGAACAGTGATTTTTGTATTACCTTCAATGGGACCTGCTAAATATATATGAATACTGTTCTGCCTTCCCAGGACTGGATGTTAATTGCAGCATGACTGCAAATATATCTCAAGAAATAAAAACGTAAAATTGTATGTTATCAAATGAATAGGGAGAAAAATGTTGCTGTCCTTTATTCATGTGCTTCATGCTGTATATCAGTTGGCAAAACTTGCATATATTAGATGAAAAGAGTATAAGCCTGAATATTTCATTTCGTTCAATAATTTACATACATGTAAAAAAAAACGCCAAAACACGTCCAAAATAAACATTCTAAAAAAAAAAAACAAATAGAAAAATGAATAACAAAATATAGCAAAAGTTCAGCTCACTATACTCTCCTAACCACAAACTCAGCAATTCAAAAGCTCAAATGCACTCCTGATTCCAACATTTCTCACCCTTCTGATTTCCTATATTTCCCTCTTCTGTTCAAAAAAGTTTCAGGACAGAAAATGAAATTTGCAGTGTTGCAGGTCACCAAGACCAGGTGAGCAAAGAGGAGAGGGAGGTGCTGGGTGGTGAGGCTCCTACAGGGAATGCTCGAGCAGCCACTTCTCATCCACGCCAGGAAAATTAGAAACACAGGCTACACTTCTGTTACTAACACAGAAAGGCACAGTCCTTAACTCACAAAAGCAGTCCTTAACTTGAACATTGTTGTGGTTTAAGAGTTAACAAATTGGGGCGGGGCACATGAACAGCTGGTATTCCCTCCCCTTCCCTGCCACACTCTATAAAAGGACAGGAAGTGGGGGGTTTCACTCTCTTCTCTCTCTCTCGGGTTGTGCTACTGTGGGTCTGCAACCTAGCTCATCTAGGCCTGGCTCCACGTGCTCTGCACAATCCATCGCCATCCCAGGACTGGTTTTGTATATCCCCCTTCCCTTAATATTTCATTCTCCCTGTTTATCTGTTACCTATTAAGTTTTGTTCATAGTCTTAACTTCCAGTTTCGTGTGATGCGCTTCCTTGCTCTTTTCCCTTTGTATCCTCCCTTGGGAGGGAAGAGGGAGGGAGAGAGGGGGCCCACAGCTATTCTGCTCTGTGGAGTTTGCCCTGAACCCTAAACGGAGACAAACATTTGCAACTTGACTTTGGAAATAGGATTTTTGAGTGAATGTGTTCAGATGGGCTTTGCAAGAAAACTGAGCAGAAATGTTTTTTGTGAGCCCTGTTCTTCGAGGGTTTTGCTTCTCTATCAGTCCAGCACAGTCACCATGTTGGGGGGTTATACAGGATGACTACATCCCAGTGCATTGTTGTTGTTATCAAGCTATAACTAATAAAGCAAGAGAGGAACACAGCCCACGCATTTGGCTGCTCTCACACTCCTGGTGTGTCATGGCCAAGTGCAAAGAGACAGCCATTCATTTTCCCTGTGCTCAGAGCCCAGTGACCACAGGGCTGCTTTAACATAGTGACCGTGGGCTACATGGGTGTCCAGTTGTGTGTCTAAATGGTTTCTGGACCAAAGCTGGTTTGTGCTACTCTCAGAATTTATTAAAAACCAATAATTTAAAATAATGCTACAATTAAGTGTCTCTAACATTTAAAATCACATAACAATGAATAAAAAACTTGATAACACAGAATAAGCCAAATTTATCCTTTAATATTTTTAAGGAAGGTACATCAAGGTTGATGTGAGAAAAGGAGACTGGGGTTCCTGTTTGGTGTGATTGGTCCATAAGATTACTGTTTGGGTTTTGGTTTGTTTCTTTTTCCTGGATTATCTTTGAGGATGGAAACATTTGTCTAAATCTCACAACGTGAAAATACTGTGTGCAGGTTAGAGCTGTCCACTGTTGTGCAGCTGAGATACCTTGACTTGTTTCTTTAAGTGCACTCTTAGAAATGTTCATTGGCAGATTTATCACTTTACTGCCTTTCAACAGGGCTGTGCAAGTCCTCAAAAAAATGTTTATAATACTAAGTAAGCCATCTCCAACTATGTGGTGTGAAAAAAAAAACACCTTATCCTCTTCTGCTTCTAGTTTGTAACCCTGCATTTTGTTTTCTGGATGGTCCCAGATTATTGCCTTTAGTACTGATGTCAAACAACACACTCAGGCCACTAGCAGATCTTGGTTCTTTATATGCCAAATGATATAAATCCAGCTATTATGCCCAAAACTTAACACTTCTTGTACATTTGTCATCAAATAGCACTTCAGGGATCCATTAATACGGAATAGGATTCTCTTCTCCTTTAATGCTGAGGGACTTATTAGAAATTGAACTTCATAAGTATGTAAGTATTTATAAGATACTTTGGGCTCATTCTCTTATAAAACTTTCCTGAAATACTGACACAATCTCTTACCCAGAAATGCAATTTAGCTAATCAAGAAATAAAATCGCATTTACTCTCTCTGTTGTACAAGATGAGTTTTATTTGCTGACCACTTCTGGATTTCCTTTTTTCACCTGATATTATTTATTTTTTGAATTTTGCTGCATTTTTATAAGGTTGTTAGAGTTGTGGATTTTTTTCCTGGTTTACTTCCACTAATTGTGGGCTGGAATGTGGACTACTTAAAAGATGAACTTTTACTTTTGTTTTTGAAAAGTTTTTTAAGGAGAAAAAAGTTATATAGATGGCATCAGAGAAAGGATTACTGAAAAAAATGTAAGAAAATATGATGGTATATCAAATATTGATATTGACTTAAAGAGATTACTGTCAAATAATGTCAGGATTTATTTTTGATGGTAAAAACGGAACAAAAAAAAAGCCTAGCTTCAGGATAGATTTTAACATTTATGTTATTTTTTTATATGTAATCAAGAGGTTTCTGTACATTAAAAAAAGGGAAGAAAGCATCATTATTTTACAGACAGTTCCTCAAAATGCTGAGAGAAAAACTCCCAACGCTATTGTATGTGACATAGTATAAAGATAGTGAAGTAGAACAGATGATGTGCACTCATAAAAATGAGAGGTCTTTTAACAAAGGTTATAGAAGTCTCACAAAGCACAGAGAGTGAACTTGAATAACAGCAACGATGACACATTCCTAACAAACCAGAACAGTAATCAAATAGAGCAGTGGCTTTTGAAAGTAATACCATTTATGAGTTTAGCTGAATGACTTGAATATATGGTATTGCTGATATTAGTTGAATTCATCTTCTTGCAGGATTATCCCAGGTCTGACTGGTAGATATAAGAAAATCAATATTTATCATGTGAAATAAAATTAATGAAGTGATTGACTTGAACGGCTGAGTTCTGCTGTAAGATTCAAGAAAATGATCTACGTAGAAATGTAATGACCCTGGGACTCCAATTGACTGGACAATGAGATGCTGCAGTTCTTTCCAAGGTGCTGATTTAGAAAGGGCCAATGGACTTTGTATTCTGGAAGATCTCTGAGTAGCTTTTTAGTAGCTCTGTGAAGTTCTGGTATCTTAGTGAAACCAGTGAGAAGCCCCTTCTAAAGTACCTTCCACATACAAGAGCTGTACTTTTGTTATCAGAGTTCGGGAGTTACAGTCCCTAGGTGTAATACCACACGGTTTCATTTTCCTTGCTCTTTCTTGAATTCTTATTATATTTAAAATACACTACTTCAGAGGAGGCAGCTAGTATTGTAAATATTCCATGTATACATCCACACTCTTGCTTTTTTTATATACTATTTTTTCTCTGTACTGGTCACATTATTTACTCTCTTATGTCTTGCAAAAGGATTATTTAAGTGATCAGAATATTAGCATCAAAATACACATCTTTTATAGGAAAAAAATGTGCTACCTTTGTTTATTAAAAGATTTATATGTGAGCTCTGAGATTCTGAACACGTAAATAGATGTACTTAAGGAATTCTTTCAGTAATAAAGGCAACTGCCATAGCAAGGATCCTCTATAGACAAATCTGCTGTGAAGATGAGTTAGATGCAGTTTTCTGTGAGTAGGCAGTGAAATACAAGTGAAACGCAATACAAGTTATAATGGCATTGAAGTCCTTGAAAAAACCAGAAGTCTGTTGAGGAAGAAAACTCTCAAGATTGAGGCTGTCTGTCCAGTCCCCTCATGGTGAAGGCATGGTTAAACTCAGAGCATTATTATTCACAGCAAACCTATATAAAAAAGAATATGAGCTAATAGGTAGTTCTCTCAAGAAACTTACAGTTGTTTTTTTTTCCAGAAACTGTAGAAGTGCAGAGGATGAAAGCAGTAAGAGAGTGCTGTGGTTGGATGAAAAGCTGGCAGTACAGGAAGGAAGTCTAGAGACAGGCAAATTAAGCCAAGTAGCTGTGGACAGATAAGCATCTGTGGACAATAGCGGAAAGCACAAAAAGGAACAAAACAAGGTGCAGCTTGTAAAGAGCATTAAGATGCACAAGAAAACATTCTGAAAGTGTCTTAAGAGAGAAAGCAGAATTTAGGGAAGCATTGGTCACCTACTGAGTGGGTAAGATTAACACATCAATATACCAAGGTGGCATGAGAGTTTTTTTAACAGCAGTCTTCACAAAGCAAAGACAGCTATAGTCAGACAGCTGACAATTAGGACAGAAAAAAATGTAAACTCAAGTTGTAGAAAAATATAGATTAGAGAGTACTTACATTTACAGACTTTTGAAATTGAGTATTTGAGACATTCAATGGGAGACATGGGAAACAGTCAGTACGGTTTCACACACTGAATCTTAATTCTTCTCTTTCAAATACAGCAAAAGAAAAATCAAAGAATTATCTAACAGAATCACAGAATATTAGGGGTTGGAAGGGACCACTGGAGATTGAGTCCAACCCCTCTACTAAAGCAGGATCACCTAGGGCAAATTACACAGGAACCTATCCAGGGGAGGTTTGAAGGTATCTGAAGAAGGAGACTCCACAACCTCTCTGGGCAGCCTGTTCCAGGGCTTCATCACCATCAGAGCAAAGAAGTTTTTCTATATGTTAATAATCAGTTTTTTAATTTCAGCCCTTTGAAAAATACAGGATCACATAAAAATGCTGTATCTTTTCTGTAGAATATGACAAGGCAAGTAGCAGCCAAGCATAACTTGATGAAGAAAAAGCATGTCCGGCCATGAATACTTTGTGGACTCTTGGTCACTTCATTTCAGAGAGAATTTAATAGAACAGAGGTGATCAAAACTGCAAATGACTTCTATAAAATAAGATGATGAATAGAGCAGAACAGTTAGATTGGAAAAGAGATTATTTAGGCAGTTTGAATGTAAGTCTATACATTCCTGAAGAAAGTGAATAGGAATTGATTATTTACTGTTTCTCATGATCTAACAACAGAGAAGACAAGAAAATAATGCGTAATAGTTTTAAAATAATAAAAAGAAAGCCTTTTTCAGAGAGTATATCACTGAATTGTGGAATATGCACTGTGGAGACCAAACAGGATCAGTTAAATTCATGGAGGGTTTACCTATCAGTGACTACCAAACGTAATGAATAGTTAGAAAAGTTGTAGAGAGTCTAGAGAGCAAAAACAAACATGACCAGGGATCTTGAAAAACCAACCTAAGAAGAAAAAATGGAGAAATTAGTGCTGTTCACGCCGCCATTCTTCTTGTTAAGTACTACAGAAGAAATGCCTAGTGAGAGATCTGATTATCTCAGATAACCGTCTTTAATATAGTATTTTGCAAATAGTTTCTGTATCCTTCTTCTAGTTCACTAATAAGTACAATACTGGATTCAATACAGTCACAATGGGCTTTGATGTGAATATTTTGAATTTTTACAGTTTATTTTGTTTCCTATCCAGTTCTTCATCCATGAAAAAATCTTTGCCTTTTATTCTGAAGATATTTTTCTAATTAATTAAATACATTATCTTGTTGACTCTTCTTTATCTAACACTTTAGTAACTTGTTATTAATTTGTTTCTTATTAAAAAATATTCATATTATATTTCTGTAGCATTCATATAGTTTATCAGCTTCTTTTGATGTGAGTAAGAAGAATTTGTAGCTGTCTGGGATACACTGCACATACTTAGCTCTTCATCTCTTCTACAGAAAGTAGTAAAAGTGTGAGAGGAATAGATAGAAGCAACCATAGATCCAGAACAAATAACCTGCAAGGAGATGGTAAATAAAGTAGAACTGTTTAGCATAATGGAGACATAATGGAGATGTGATAAAAAATTGAAAGATTCTGGTAACACTCTTTAAATATATGAAAAGCTACTGCAAAGAGGAAAACTGTTCTCCATGGCCCTGAAGAATAAGAATAATATGTAGGTTGGGTGTTAGGGGAATGGTTTTCATGGTAATATAGCAAAAGATATTGCTTGCAAGAGATTCATACATTTCTGCCATTGGAGATGTGTTTGGGAGCAGGTTGGACTCACTGCTGCTGGAAGGGACACAGAGTCACTCCTGGAGATCTCTCTGGGATTTTGTATGCAGAAGTCATTAAAGCTTTCTAGCAGCCTTCCTTCATTAAGCCCTGGAGGAGTACTGTAAATTCTTCTACTCTTCTTTTAGAAAAAAAAAAATGAAGTCTTACATTTTTGCTAGCCTTCTGGCTATTCTCCTTGTTAGAGGAAAGAGGAAACACTGATAAATGATCACATGGGTCATGACCCTCTTTCTATAAAAGTTAATAGGATTTTTTTTTTCTTCAGAGGGAGCTGGACCAGAAGCTGAGGTAGCAAGTTTTGAACTTACAGCTACATCGAACAGTGAACGCTATCTAAAAGAAAAGCTGAACTGAAAGTGGAGGTCAAGTGGACAGATTAAAATCAAATGCATTCCCCTTGATCTTTTTGTTTCTGGTCCTACAACATGTTCTAATGTTTCTATTGTTGTGCTGCCTCAGCTTTCTTGAAAAATAGGGAATACCAGAGTTCAGTGGTACTTTTGGCAGCAAGACAAGTACGTTCTAGCCAGACCAATCTGGAAGCCTGGATAGCAACCTCTGGGTTATGAGAGCAGTAGATGCTGTGCTTTGCATTAGACATAGGAAGTTTAAAGCTTTATTTATTGATTTTGGGAACAGTTCAAAAGATGATCTCATTAATCATAAACATTTTTTTTCTGACTCTAATTCCTAAAATGCTTTTAATAATGTGTCATGAATTAATCAGTGTCCAACCCTATTTATTATTAATAACCAAGAGAATTATTTTTGTAACAGTAGGCTCATTATCATGTTACTTTATATAAATTCCCAATGTAGTCTTGTCAGAAGCAGCATGAAGTCCTGAAGACTTTTTCCAAAGTCATGGTTTTGATTTCATTTCAATTTTAATTTTGAACATTTCAGTTAAAGTTTTATTAACGGTGTCAGGGCCATCCACTAGACCTATAACAGATGCTCTCTGTTAATCCCTCTCCCTTCCCAAAGGAGAAGACCAAGGGAATAAGGGAAAGAGACTAATGGATTAGAAAAGAAAACTAAAACAACTAATAATAATAATAAAATGGAATACATACAATTATATAGAAAACCAGTATCAAACCCAACCCACCTGATGTCAATTGTATCACTGTCACCACTGATGCTGTGGAGCAGGCACTGGGGAAGTCCAAGACTGGAGTTTGAGGCAGATGGGAGTCAGGTCCAGGAGCTGGATTCTGGAATGGGATTCAGGAACACATGGATCAGGATTGAAGGCAGAATGGACAGAGTCTTCCTCAGGCTTCGGCCATTAGAGAGGAGAACTTGATCCTCGTAATCCCTCAACTTTATACTAAATACGATGTATATGGAATGGAATCCCTCTTTGGTCACTTTAGGGTCACCTGTCCTGTCTGCTCCTCCCCACAGGTGAGGCCTTTTACTTTCTACACCCCTCAGTGTGGCACACAAGACTTAGCAGTGGCCTTAGTCTGCACATCAGTTCTCAGTAGCAGCTCTAAATATTGAGAGTTATCACTTCTAGAAGCAGACCCTGTGCAGAAATCTGCCATTAACTTCTTAATGGCAACAACTTAAAGAAAGTTGGGTGGTAGTGTTGATCTTCTTGAGGTTACTGAGGCTCTACAAAGGGACTTGGACAGACTGGATCACTGGGCTGAGGTCAATTGTATGAGCTTCAACAAGGCCAAGTGCCAGGTCCTGCACTTGGGCCACAACAGCCCCAGGCAGCGTTACAGGCTTGGGGAAGAGGTTCTGGAAAGCTGTCCAGCAGAAAGGGACCTAGGGCTGCTGATTGACAAGCAGATGAATATGAGCCAGCAGTGTGTCCAGGTGGCCAAGAAATAGTGTGACCAGCAGGACCAGGGAGGTGATCATCCCCCTGTACTCGACATGGGTGAGGCCACATCTTGAGTACTGTGTTCAGTTTTGGGCACCTCAATACAGCAAAGATACTGAGATTCTATAGCAGATCCAGAGGAGGGCAACTAAGCTGGTGAAGGGCCTGGAGAATAAGTCTTACGAGGAGAGGCTGAGGGAACTGGAGTTGTTCAGCCTGGAGAAGAGGAGACTCAGGGGAGACCTCATCACTCTCTACAACTACCTGAAGGGAAGTTGCAGTCAGGTGGGGATCAGGTTCTTCTCCCAAGCAACTAGTGATAGGACAAGAAGGCATGGCCTGAAACTGCACCAGGGGAAGTTTAGGTTGGATCTTAGGCAGCACTTCCTCACAGAAAGGGTCATTAGGCACTGGAATGGACTGCCCAGGGAGATGGTGGAGTTGCCATCCCTGGAGGTGTTTAAGGAAAGATTGGATGTGGCACTTAGTGACATGGTCTAGCTAGGTGTTGTGGTGTTGTGTCATAGGCTGGACTTGATGATCTCAGAGGTCTATTCCAGCCTCAGCAATTCTGTGTGTTTCTGTAACTGGGTCTATTTAGTTTGCAAAAAAGGAGGCTGAGAGGAGACCCTATCACTCTCTACAACTACCTGAAAGGATGTTGCAGAGAGGTAGGTGCTGGTCTCTTCTCACAAGTAACTAGTGACAGAACAAGATGGAGTGGCCTCAAGCTGCAGTAGGGTAGGTTTAGACTGGATATTAGGAAAAACTTTTTCACTGAAAAGGTTGTGAGGAATTGAAGCATGCTGCCCAGGGAGTTGGTTGAGTCACCATCCCTGGATGTGTTTAAAAGCCGTATAGATGTGGTGCTTGGGGATATGGCTTAGTGGTGGACTTGATGGAGTAGGGTTAATGGTTGGATTCAGTGATCACAAAGGTCTTTTCCAACCTAAATGATTCTATGTTTCTATGATTCTCACTGCAGTTAGTTGGAACAGACTGAGCTGAAAAATAAAATGATCAAACAGAATTAGTTTTGTTCTAACTCAAACCAGGGCAAACAAGTACCATTCCTCTAATTATTAAAGTAGGCAGTCACTGCAGCTGATGATCTCATAAGATTTTTAATAAGAGCAATAGAAACACCTGGAAGAATATACTTTTCAATCTCATCTCCATATTAAAATTCAAAACATATAGCCTGAAAAATCCATGAAAGTCTTGATATTTTTTAGAGTTCTTAAATTTTGTGTTTTAAACATGCAGAAGTTAGAGGTTTGAAGTATCTCAAGATACTGCAAGCAAAACTGTTGCAGATTTTTCAGGTGAGACCTAATTCCATTGTTGCTGCAACAAACATTCAGACAGTTTAGAACTGAGATTTGTGAAGTTGTCATTCTATAAAAGAAGTCACACAGTATAATATTTCACAGTGACTTAGAGTATTTGCTAAGGAAGGAACAGTAGAATTGTTTTGCTGCAGTAAATAGGTATGCAAACTACTGTGTAAACTTCATGCAGATACATATTTTAAGCCATAGTCAGCATTTCATTCCAGACTTGTCATATGTTTGAATTTGGCAGTTGCGTGAATCTCTCCAGTGTCTTAGAAATCCACATTCATATAATACAGGAGATACATGAAAATATATCTCTACTTAGGCAAAAGCTGTTAAATTGGTCACTCTCTTTAAAGAGACACATCTCTTTTCCTGTATGCACCTGCAAAATCAATGTTCCTAGGTACCTACTCACCCAGGAGTGCTTTACAGATGGTGGAGAGAGACAGGTCAACTTATTAGTTTGTTCTTTGGACCTAAGCAGGATCATCTATGTCGCATTAATCTAGTCTGTCCTCAGGAATAGACAGCAATGGAGCTGCTACAGCCTTCTCAACTGATGAATGCTTTGCTTATTTTAGCATTAAATATTGTCATTATACCTAGCCTTAATATCTCATACTTCAGTTTAAGCACATAATTTCTTGTCAGTCATAGCTTCTTTGGGGACTAAAGACTAACAATCCAAAATACAAACCTACAGGCATCAGTGGAAGTGGGAGCTCCATCAAAGAGCAAGTAGAGTGAGTGCCAGCTGTACCCAAAGGTCTGTGCGACAATGTAAATATTTCCAGCCGGCCTCTAGTTTTGTGTGTACATACATGTATGTGCTGTGACCTTAATTCTGCACGATTCTACGTAGAATACCAGAACATCGTAAGTTTTTTCTTCAGGACTAATTCAGAGGCAGATTGCACAATTTGAGATAAATGCTTGACACAATTCTCTGCAACAGGAAATCTATGCCCACTCCTTACATACGCAGCTCACCTTAAGGAAAGGGACAGGGCAGAGTGACCAAGCAGGTTTATAAATATGTGGACTTGTGGTACAGACCTCAGTATGGTGATGAGACACTTCATGATGTGTAAATGTTCCCCTCGCACTGCTCAGTTCTTCCTAATGCAAGATCAATACCTCTCTCTTCTATGTCTTTTGCGCTCCTCAACTTTTATCTTGTATTTGCATGCAGTGTTTTGATTTCTGCACTCTTCAGATAAAAACAAATGCTTTTATGGCTATAATGAATCACAATCACATGAACAGCCTTGTGGGAACAGACCATTAAAATAGAACAGCATTGCTACGAAAACATGGGGATGTTAATAACATGAAATATTAATTATTTGCAGTATATTTGCTAAACATTGACCAGTAATTTTGGCAAATAAATTGCTTAAGCCACAAGGTATGGTGTTTTTCACCAGTTGTCATAGTTTCTGTTATATTTGTTTTTCAAATAATAACATTTATTAATAAAGCAATCAAAATATTATTGTGACGGAAAAGTATGCAGTGCTAACAGTCAGATAAGACATGTCTAATACTACTTTTACTGGCTCTGTGAGCTCAAACTCAAAGCTTCTGACAGTACTGTAAGTCTTTCTCTTAATTTTGCTAGATACTTGAAGAGATGGACACAAATAAATGCTTTTGCATCCTTTGAGTCAGTTTCAAACTAGACACATTGATATTGGAGAGCTGCCTATCAAAATAATGGTTGCAACAACAGCAAAGACAGTTAATCAACTCTGAAATCTGTTTTGAAACATAATTTGTTTTAAAAAAGGTCTGAAAAGCAACAAAACGGTGAATGTTGTCTACCTGGACTTCAGTAAGGCATTTGACACCATTTCCCACAGCATTCTGCTGGAGAAGCTGGTGGCTCGTGGCTTAGACAGGTGGGTTAGAAACTGGCTGACTGGCCGAGCCCAGAGAGTTGTGGTGAATGGGGTTAAATCCAGTTGGCGGCCAGTCACAAGTGGTGTCCCTCAGGGCTCAATTTTG
>VWZK01019114.1:150176-280420 GCA_013396935.1 Baryphthengus martii | reverse complement strand
TTGGATATTAGGAAGAAATTCTTTCCTGAGAGAGTGGTTAGGCACTGGAACAGGCTGCCCAGGGAGGTGGTGGAGTCACCATCCCTGGAGGTGTTTAAAAAACAAGCAGATATAGCACTTGAGGCTATAGTCTAGGAGTTAGAGATGCTGGGATGAAGGTTGGACCAAATGATCCTGGAGGTCCTTTCCAACCATAGTGATTCTATGATTCTAACTAGCAACAATTTCCGAGTGTCTCTGCATGTTTGGTATTTAATATAGTACATTACAACATTTGATGACATCCAGAAAGTGAGGAAGGAAGCCATAATTCTCAGAAGCGAACAGAGCTCAGCAACTGATCCAAAACAGCCATAAAGAAATGACAAAGAGATGAAATAGAAAGTTGCCCTAAGTATTGGTTTCACTGTTCCAAGCTCTGCAGGTTTTCCAATCTATTAAATAAATGTGAGGTTAAGACAAAACCCTGCTGCCAGACCTCTGCTGTTTCTGTCCTTCCCAGGGACGAGAGGGAGCAGAGCCTTCCAAAATGCTGCATGTTGTCTGCAGGATGCCCGAGGCAAGGTTAAGAGCTCTGGAGTGCTTGTCTGAGTTTGTGGAGTGTTTTCCTGTTCTTTTGTCGAATAACCTACTGAAGGACTAAGAGAAACTGAAGTAGATGTTTCAAACTCTGCACAAAGTACCTGTTTTCATGTCTTCATGACAAATATGGATCGTTACTTGCCAACAGTATGCCTACATAAGCTTACATCTGAAGAGACATACGTAACACAGAATACCTTTTAGTTACTAAGAAACGATGGAAGCATGCCTGCAGGGAAGTCAGCAAGCATCATTCTTGCAGTGACGTTAGTTGGAATCCAGAGGGCAAAGAGGAGCTGTAAAGTCACTTGTGATTGAGTGAGTCTTAGAGTGGACACAGTCTGAACCTGAGGCCATGAAGTGTGCAGTGACAACAGGCCAGTTCTGCAGCTGATGTCTACTGATGTGACATCAGTTGACTTCAGTGGAGCTAAAGGTCAGTTTATATCAGTTAAGGATTTATCTACGAGGTGGCTTTCTGTATCACTCTTTATTTCAGCAACTGATAGCAATCATAGTTTTATTTCTGCACTTTCTCTGAACTCTTTCATCACACACGTCAGCGATGCAATCACTTTGCTCTCACCTCCAGGTGAGGCTAAGGTATGAGCGATGGTCGGTGGCACCTTTTATCATTGCTCCAACTGCCTAAGTCAGAAGCAGTAGCTGACCATAACCCACCGTGAAACACTGTAACTCATCAGCTCTGAAGGAGGGTTGAGATTGGCACGCAGTCACCACGTAAATTCAGGAATATGGTCAAGACTCTGAAGATAGGATTTTATACTTTCTTCAGGGCATATGTTTTATTCCTCACATCTTCCAGCTCTTTGGTGTGAATAAGAAAAGATGTCAAGTCAGTAATAAAGGAAAAATAAAGTATTACTGATCACATGCTTATATCTGGTAATATTGTGCCATTTATTTTAAAAACCAGGGGACTCATTTATAGCTGGCTTAAATTAGGAGAACCACAGAACTGAATCAGCCCTCATTAAAATGAACTGATCTTTCCATGAATTGATCTGGAGGCTGGAGTAGGCTATCAGGTGGTATATATGGCCCTTTTGAAAGAATCAGAAAGAAAATAATTGAAATTCATTCATTACGTGTTCTTACACTATTAACCTATTATTTTAATGCAATGGGTCAATGCATCAAAGGTAAGTATTTTTGTGAAAGCATGCAATTTGAATTTAAGGATTGAAATGTATTAGATGAATTAAGTGGAAAATTCCTGTAGGACTCATAGTGGTCTGAAATCAAACCTGGTAAGAAGCCTCGCATGTTATCTTTCATTTCTCATATAGACTTATTATTCAGCGTTGGTGAAACTGTTCCTCATATCCATTACATTAGGTGGGAAACACTGGCAGTGGTAGCTAATAATTTACTTCGTAGATACAAAGTTTAAAGTTTACAGAAGGTTTGGTAAGATTTACCAGGGAATATTTCATTCCCTGACAAAGATACTGTACTTAGCCACGCTGATTTCTTCTATCAGTCCACAGCACATAGGTTTCTGGACTGAGGCCAGAAAAGTCAACAGTCTACCAGACTGTCTTTCTTTCTACCTTTGTGCCACTTGCATCACTCACCCATATCCAGGCTTCAGGTGGTGCTCAGAATTACTCTAAGCAATTGTCTTTTACCTCTTCTTTACATAGGTTGACAAGCTATTCCTTCATAGGACTGAAACTAGGAGTCATATGTAAATGTTATATGTCATTAGGAGTCAAAATCTCATATAAAAGACCTTTATGTTAAGAGATTTACAGTTGAGAAAGCTCAACTGTAAAAAAAAAGGAAAAAAAAATGTTTCTAGAGCATGATTCATCCCTTCTTAAAATAACTGTCCAAGACAAATATTCAAAAAGCTTATTTTTTTCCATTGACTAGGGAGGTGGGACTGACTAGTTAAGTACTGCAGAGGTCTACACTTAAGTAAGATGAAGCTACACCTTTCTGCACCTATGTCTTCAAGACATCCTTGCTGAATCTATAAGCTAGATGAAAGTTAAGTTCTCTCTTTAAATGGAAAGCTAATTGTTCAAGCAAGGGGAAGCTTCATTATCACTGAATGAACTGGAAAAGGCATTTGACCTCACAACTATGTGTGTACGCCTCAAGAGTTGTTACATGTGCTTTGTACATAACAGCCAATGTCTCATCTGCAGTTACTTAAGATTGCATTGTACTCATTGTGCACCTTTTGCATGTGTTCTTAATAGCTGAGACCCTTCTGATTATCCTCAGAGAATGGTGCAGCTGCTAATACCAGAAATATAGTTGTTTTCTTCTCCTTTCCTATTTTTATTGCTAAGTTTAGGTTAGAAAATTTGGCTTATTGTCGAAAGACTATTAAAAAACTCATCCTATGAATTAATAAAAAGGACTTGAAAGGTGATAATAGGGACATGTGTTTTTGGAAGTGTATCAGAGTCTGCCTTAGCTAAGTGCAGATGAATAATTAGCTCTTCTTTGTTCATAGCACTAGTAATTGTAGAAGAAGGCGTTCTCATATTGTTCAGGCGTGCCTCCCTGCATTGAATTTTGGCAGCCTTTCTGACATATTCTCATACATGTGCACATACACATACATTCATAATATGTGTGTGAGAAATTGCTGGCACCAGCATCAGCTGCCTCTTGTGCTGCAGCTGCTGAACCAGCAGCTCAGAGATGTGGCTCTTTCCCTCTTTGCCTTATTCCTATTCTCAATTACAACACTTTGTAACAGCTCAAATCTTTTTGTCTCTTAGGCCTCTGATGCAGGAAGCTGTGATTTCTCGATGATCAGAACTCTTATAACGTGTTATTACTTAGTTGCCTGAGCTCTGTGTTGCATCTGCTAAAAAAATTCACACAAAGCACCCAAAAACCAATTTTTCAAAGAATAATGAATAAGAAATAATAAGGTTTGGAAACTGTAATTCTAAGAATTGAACAATTTGGTTTATGTATTGCAACTGTGTGATATAGTTTGATCTAATTTGGTCTTTAATACAGTAAAGTTTAAGAAAAAAATGAGCACAGCTCTGTCAGATAAAAAACAAATACATATCCAGGCACATCATTAAAGAAAAGTTGTACTGAAGTAGTCTATTCCTCTCTGTGAATCTTTGTTCCTCACATTCCTCTCTGCTGAGCCAGTCTTTTCGTGTTGCTATAAATGAGTAAGGTCCAATAAATCCAAATTAGCGAATCTCTATATAGTTTATTTTCTGCAAGTTTTTTTATTATTATTTTCCTTTTTTCTACACCAGCAAAATATGCTGGAACAGCAGATAAGAATTTCCAGTTCATCAAAATGCCTTTTGATTTCTGTCTCTTAATTTCTTTTAGAAGAGATAGAAAAGAAATCGGCTTTCCATGAAAAATCTAAGTTATACAGGAGATATTTTTAATGAACAAGAATCTTCTTTATGATAGCTTTCAAAACTTTGTTATAGTGGCATGCAACACACATCTGTCAGTGGATCTGGAATCCCTTGGTTGGGATTTAGGATATTTTTGTTTCTAATTTCGGCTCTACCACTAACCTTGATAAAGCCATTTGACTGCTTTGTGCCTGTATTTATCTGTCTGTCAGTGTCTTCTCTGCTTAGATTGTAAGCTCTTCGAGACAAAGACAATTTTTAACTATCTGTTTTAATAAGTTTCCTTACAGCCCCTGTGTATGTTCCTTTTGGATAAGTGATATGCCCTCTGTGATGACTGTACCCATATTTATTTTCGCTCTAGTTTGGCATAGGCTTTGGGTACATAAATTAAAATACATTTCAGCAGTTTCTGTAGGTATCACTTGTGCTGCTGGTGGCTGCTGATGTGGATTGGCACAGGTACTTTTCGTCAGGGCTCATACCACACTCATCCTTATTAAAGACTATCCTCTTTCCAAGTGATTTCTCAAGACTTTTGGATATTATAAATCTGGGTGATGTTCTGAAAATACACTTGAATATACATATGGATAAGCAAAAGCTCAATTCAGATTTTATGAGAGTCATCTAAAATTTTTTCATTGATTTAGTAGTTTTTAGGAAAGGGGCATTGATTGAGAAATCAGAAATGTGACAAATTTCTTACATAAGTTAATCATACAAGTTCTGTGGAAATGGTGGGGATGTGTCTAAATGAGGCTTGATTTTACTTCTTTGCCATGACTTTTCACTTTCTAATTTCAAGAAAATTGTTAGTTTCACATTGCAATCATCCACATTGATTTGAGACTTAATGGCCAATTTCTCCATAGTAAAAACTCCATGGGAATTGTTTTAAGTATTCGTTTACTGAGCATATCACAGAGAACCAGAACAAGAAATGAAAATTCTCAGGAATAAATAGATAGATTGTCAGCTGCTGTTTGATGATGGGAAAAGAATCAGAACATTGTATGAACATCTTCTTTTTGGTGCATCAGACAGAAAGATATTTTCTTTATTTTCATGTTTCTTTCCCAACAGTACTGAATATATTTTACAAAGATGAGAAAATTGAAAAAAAATAAATGAGGTAAGCTGTGAGAGGGAAAGATTTTAAACCACAAATATGAGTATTATTTATGGATGCCTAAGACCGCCTAGATCTTTATTTGATCTTTCAGTTCTATGCCCTCTGGAACAAGACATTAAAAATGATTGACTTACCTAATTTCCTCCCTGATGGGATTTTGACTCCTAAATCATGTCTATGTTTTTAGAAATTTTACCCTATATTCTCCTCTATTTTAAGTTTCTGAATATTTTTTGTCTTGAAAAAAAAAAAAAAAAAAAATCAACTTGCTGGTTCAACTACATTTCTATTGTTGTTTTTTCATAGCTAAAAAAATAGACTAGAGGGACACAGAAAAGAAAAAAGAAGTTCCATTCTCAGTTTACTATGAAGATATGATAAGCAAGATTTTATTGCATATTTCAACTTTCTGTCTTCATGAACTCTGG
Source organism: Baryphthengus martii (assembly GCA_013396935.1). Taxonomy (NCBI): domain Eukaryota; kingdom Metazoa; phylum Chordata; class Aves; order Coraciiformes; family Momotidae; genus Baryphthengus; species Baryphthengus martii. The sequence goes on along the minus strand of VWZK01019114.1, from coordinate 274,895 downwards.
CTTTTTTCATGGGCCATGCAGACAGTTGGCTTGGTCTAGCAGCTTTTCTTCCTGTCAGTAAAGATGTTTTCCAGGGTCTTAGTCCCCAGAGCTTTTATGGAGATCTTGGAATTTTAAGTGATTTGTATGTGGTTACATTTTAAATCCACTTAACAACTGATAAGAGGAAAATTAGGGAAAATAAGACAGGAGGAAATGATAAATCTATGGGAGGATAAGAACTAGGACTGTGGAAAAAAATAATTCAAAGAATTCAGAATCCATTGAGCTTCAGAGGTTGCCTAATATTATCTGCTTCATCTGCTCTTTCTAGCAGTCCCTAATACATTTGTGATCTGAAGTTTTAGAGAATATCCCTCAACTTGAAAGCAAAGTTACTGAAATGATGAAATGCATAGTGAAGTTTCAATTCCTCAGGGAACTGACCTTTCACCTTCAAAAATATAAAAGTATAGCTGCCTCACTAAAATGTTCAATAATGATGTACCAATTTTGAATATTTTTATTCCAGTTTAAGAAATCTCTTGTCCGTTACTGCACAAATCTGAGCCTGTACAAATGTTTCCCAAGTTTGGTGTGAAAGGATGTATATGTTTGTGTAGCCCAATGAAATACTGATCTTGAGTGAAACTTCCAGACAGTCAGTAGTGTTACAGCATTTAATAGCCATAACACAAGACATTCTGAAAATTATGTTCACGGGTTAAATTTCTTCTTAGAAGATGTAACCCAGTGCTACTTATGAAGTATTTAATATGTATCCAAGTTATAATTTTGCACTCCAAAACTATTAGGTTTGAGTGGGATAGAAGGTGAAGAAAGAGGTTAAAAAAACAGTTCGTCTAATTTCCTCTGATTTATCTGGATGAAATTTATGTCTTTGAAGATGCTTCACAGACAAAATAAAACAAAACTATCTAAAAGATACAAAAGATTGTGCAACATCCACTTACTTCAGATCGGCAAGAAGAAGAATTCCCACTCGGAGCTTATCATAGCTGCCTTGGATGTTTCAAGCTTCAGATTCCTGCCTTTCCCTTCCCTGCTGTGGAGACAAGGGTTTGAACCACAAAACTATAGTAGGGTAAGGCTCATTTTTCCTGTGGTTGATAAAGAGTTTCAGGGTGAAATCCAGTAACTTGTTCTCTGTGAAAGCTGTGTAGAAGCCATAACATTGCTTTGCAAAGGTTTTTTTTGGAAAACCAGGACCAGCTCAATACTACAGGCACATTCCACAACTGACGTTCATGAGCTGGCAATTCTGTTAAAAGAGCTGTTAGATCCAAAGAATGTGTTTTGCCCATTCCGCCATTCTCTAATCATGTAATAGAGAGCATAATTTAGTCCAACTCTTACCAAATTTTTCATATTAATAGATTAGTTCACAATAGATTAGGTAGGTGAAGGACCTACCTAAGAATTACACTAAAGCTATAGCAACTCCAAATAGTAGATGGAACATCTAATCGGTCACATAGTGCAAGGGAAACCTATCTAAATCAGAAACTAAACTGGAAGGGTGATACAATCTTTCATTAAAAACTGCAGTACAGGATAAATACTCTCCCAGATGAAAGAGAAAAATGAATCTGTCTTAAATAATAGATATCTTAATAATCTTCAGGGAACAACAAATAGTTCTTTATCATAATATATATTACACATCACTCTAACAAATGTAGAATTCTCCTAAGGGCTGATCTCTGAGCTAAGAGAATATGTAACTGCTGACTACATTGGCTGCTCTTAATACATTCAATTTCTTGAAATAATTGCAGTTTTTGAGACTTCAGTGGAGTTGATCAGCTTTCAAATGTTTTATAAGCATAACAGGCATATTTTTTCTTCTATTACTTTACCCAATTTGACCTTCTTGGATATATAATTACTACTGTTGATAAACTGCAATATTACCAATGCTGAATATAAAGTGTAATCCATGATGCCTTTGCCTTCAGTAGCTGTGGAGGTTAATTTATCAACATGGTGGATTGTGGGTGGGATTTTTTATGAAAGGCTTAAATGAAAGGTAGAGCTGTTATGTACAAATGTTATGGACAAACAGTAAATAGAATTCGTAAGTGAAGTTTGAAATATACTTTCAAAAAAATCTTATGGCATGTATGATAGAGAAGTAAAATTTTAATTACATAAATAAACATATAGGCTTAATGATGTAAAGGGATCATTATTATTTCCATCTATCTCGTACTTTAGGACATATTATGATCCAAAGGAGATAGAGTTAGTTGTTGATTTTTTTAAATAATAGTTTTAAAAGAGTTTATCATTATTCCCTCTCTTACCATTTTAACTTGCTCTAATTAAGAAAAAAATATTTTGAAATAAAAATATTTCTATGGGCTGAAAATTCTCTTTTCTCATTAGCCATAGGTTCAGAACTATTAGTAAGTTTCCTCAGTATTTTAAGGAGCAGGAAATTTGTATCATCATATCCTCCTCCATCATTAAATTACAAAATGATTTATCATCACTTATATGTAACTGTATTATAGAACATCTACAGTTCAGAAATTATCAAGTTCCTGCTGAGTACCGTAGAATTGTCAAGGCTGGAATAGACCTCCAAGATCATCAAGTCCAGCCTATGACCCAACACCACAACATCAACTAGACCATGCCACTAAGTGCCACGTCCAATCTTTCCTTAAACATCTCCAGGGATGGTGACTCCATCACTTCCCTGGGCAGTCCGTTGCAGTGTTCAATCACCCTTTCTGTGAGGAAGTGCTTCCTAATATCCAACTTAAACCTTCCCTGGCACAGCTTCAGGCCATGCCCTCTCATCCTGTCACTAGTTGCCTGGGAAAAGAGCCTAACCCCCACCTGACTACAACTACCCTTCAAGTAGTTGTAGAGAGTGATCAAGTGCCCCCTGAGTCTCCTCTTTTCCAGGCTGAACAATCCCAGCTTGGTAATTTGTATATGTAATCGCTGAGGAACCCACTACTTCAGTAATTTACATCTTCCTCTCAAAGTTGGTTTTCAAAAGTGTCACTGTGCAACTTAGCAGGATAGAAAAAAAAAGTAAAGAGGATTTTTCAAGTACATTTTTCCACAATAGTTTTGAAATTTTCTGTCATAGCAAACATACTATTCTCTGAAACTTACTAATCAGGCCTCATATCTAGTACATTTAAAACATGTTATATCAACTTATGGAAGGTCAAGTTCAGCAGCTCCTCCTGTGGTTGGTGCATTAAGAAAATGTATTTTCTGGGATATTTGAAGTATGGGTGAGCTTATAGTGTACTTCGTATACTTTACATATTTTGCATAAAGCCTATCTCCTTCATTTTCATAAAGCTTTTAAGAACTTAGTGTTTTGAGGTGTTTTATTTTGTTGTCATTAGTTGAAGTTGCCAACATTTGCCAATAGTCTTTACATGGTCCAGAGAGTAGGCAGACAACCACTCTATTATGTAGGAAACCAGGCTAACAAACAGCCAAATGGACTTTTCTCTGCAGAATGATGATGCTGCGTTCCTCCCCTCCCTTCCTTCAGGAGCGTTTACATTTAAATTATGCCTTAGACCAAGGGCAGCACTCTGTCTGACTGCCCTGAGAACAGGGCAGAAGTGAGATGTGCCAGCAGATCACCACCTTGTACCCTGTTCTCTTCCTTTCGCCAGTCCTGTGATCACAATGGGTTAATTCTCTGTAATTTCTTGTCAGGTGTACCAAGAGACATTCACATGTACAGGAGAAGGTTAGTGGCATTTAATCTGTTATTGTCTTCATGGAATCACTACTGCTTACTTCAGAAGCAGACCTAGATCTGGTTTTGTAGCTGTCTCCTATTAATGACAGCACTAATGTGATCCATTGTAGTTAGCAAGTCTCAAGCTACATCCTGGAATAATCTGGTTTTGGAAGATTTTTTTTTGCTTTAGCTGTGTGTTATATCACCTGTAGTACTAATAGAAAAAATCAGTTTATAATTAACCAGGTCTTCCAAAATATCCACTATACAAACCCTTCTTGTTAAGGAGTTTATGTTTTCACTGCTCATTCAAATGTGTGCCGTTTCAATATTTAAGATATTCCACCACTTGCCTATCAGAATAGAAATCATCATTAGTTCCTGTGAATGTAGAGCATAGGCATTTGTTTGATCCCTAATACCTTGAATGTGGAGAGGAAGTAATCATCTGAATGTCTCTATAACTATATATCTCAGTGAAATGCACTTTACAGTAATCTGTGACGGGTAAGGTAACTGAATTTTTCAGCCTGGAATGAACGGGGAGTTCTTTGTTGCAAATATTATTTTTTTTTTCTTCTTTCATACTTGGCAACTCTATTTCATATCTTTTCTCATTAGGGAGTACATCAATGCTGCACATAAATAATTAATATGTCATTTTAATAATTCAATATAGAAAATTCAATATAAACATTTAGAATTAATGCTGCTATTTTTCAATGTAACACACACTTGTGTATTGCAGAATATTAGGAAAACAATGTTCTGGTGTTTATTTGAGGAAGGTCTTTTGGTATTTTACTATCTGTTAAAGCTGAAAAAATAAGATAGAAAAACGGAAGTTGGTGTAATTGTTATAGCAAATTAATCCTAATGTTATCATGTTCCATCACAGGAGTTTCAGAAGCACTTCATTAATTATAATTAGCAAATGGAAGATCCACTTAAATCAAAAGAGTATAAAAAAAAGGTGCTAGTGAGCTGTGGTTAAGGGGAGAATGCTGACACTGTGTTTTCAGCTTGAAGTTTGGTTGGATTCAGATGAAGAAATGAGAATGAAAATGTGCCCCAGGTGAGTCACCAAAATGCTTTGCACCTGTGGGGTAGGATTTTATATTGCAACTGATGTGGATGCCAGGAAGGATCTATATTTAGTTTATATTAGCATGGGAGCTTGGCCGTTGGTAAGAAGCCAGGCAAGCTGATGTGCTCCCCTTTGACTTATTTCACCGTAAATAATAGAGTGCATGAGCCTAGTACGTGCTCATCAACAGCCACTGGGTCAGGAAGGAATTCTGACAAGACCAGGCTTATGGTGGCTGAAACATTAAAGCAGTGTAATCATCCACAGAAAGTGCTCAGGAAGACAGGAGAGGTGCAGGCTGGTAGGCAAGGGCCGGGCTTTCAGCAATGCATCTCAGGACACAGCTTAGTAGAACAATTGCTTAGGAAAGTGGAAGAGATTCTGATTCTACCTAGACCAGATTTCCTCCCCTTTTTACCATCAAGAATCCAAAACTGGACCCATACAAATTAGCATTGCCTACAAGCGTTATATAGTGTTTCTCAATACACATGCATTTGACCCAGGAACTAGACCTCAGGGTGAGTATGTGATTAGGAGAGTAAGATGTGTGAGTATAAGTACGGTAATCTGAAGATAGTTGAACTTCATTGACGATGTCAGCCTTTGCCAGTGTGCCCAAAGTAACAGCATTCAATCTGTCTGGAATATTTTATATGCAGTTGGAAAGCATAAAGAATATGATCATTTGCAATAATACTAATAAAGCCTCTCTTCATCCATTACAAAAATTGAAACCTGAATGTTAATAGGTTGAGTGATGCTCCAAAACTATAATGACTACAGCAATTGACTGAGACTTAATTGTCCACTTTAATTGTATTACATCTCAGGCAGCAAGCCTGCAGATACTAGGAGTGGCAAATGGAACTGTGAAAATCATACACGTTTTACTCTGAAAGTTTTTCTACATCTAACTTGCTTCACAATTCACGATCTAACACTTCATATACCTATATAAACCACAGCTTTATTTGTTAAGTTTTGAGACTGTAACACAATTTATTTAGCTGTGATCTTTCAGCACTTCCTACTTACGATGCAATTGTGCTTTCCCCATGTAGGGCATGATGCTACAATATACCATTTTGATAACTATAAGAGTAGGATTTTTCTCTTTCAGTTGGCACTGGTAATAAAGCATTGCATAGTGTGTGGTGGTAGTAGAAGTCACAAACTATAAATCTTGGCTTTATGATTACTAAGGAGACAAAACTCTTCCATGGGTTGCAAAACTGTTCAAGAGCTGGACTTTTGGATTTGTGATTCAACCTAGGTCGTCTGCTAGGCCTCTCTCTTTTGTCTTCATTTATTTCAACAAGTAATATGGGACCTTTTCTTGTTTCTTAGACTTTTTCTTCTTTCTCAATAAATTTTCAGTTGCCTTCTTCTGACTTATTTCTTACCTACTGTCTGAATCCTGCTTATCTTACAATATCGACAGTGATTAGAACTTCACATTTTAACAGGAATGATAAGCAAAATCCTGGGAGATATTAAGGGTGACTTAAGGCAGGAAGTATGTTCTTCACAAGTCTGAGATTTGCAGAATATATGATTTTGGCTATCTTATTGTCTGAGGAATATGGTTAATAGGCTGTATATAACCAGAAAAAGCGTATCAGAGGAAAAGCTCATCAGTTAGTCTCTCTCAGTTAAGAACAATAGCCAAAAGAAATTATAGAAAACACTGACAATTCTAGAGTAACAGTCTGAATATGAGACAAAAGAATATCTTGTATATAAGATTAGGCTTACTGAATCAAGATATTTCATATAAGCAAGTTGTTTGAAGGAGATTAGACATACCATATATATGAAAAGGATCTGGAAAAGTAGAAAAATCCACATATAATCAGAACTCCAGAGGAAATTGTGTGGACACCAACTATATTTTGTTGTGAGAACTTCACACTCAAGATTAGACTAAAAGTTAAAAATGTTCTCATGGAAAGCTACTGAATTAGATGCACAGAAAAAATATAACAAATAGAGAAATTTGATGCGCCTCTACTGACGCAATTAAAATAAGTCACCATGTTTTGTATATTTAGTCAGATACAAAGGAAACTGAATAAGCCAATTATTTAAGCATATGGGAGAAAAAAGAGGTCACTTCTTAGTAGAACATGGGGAAAGGACACAGAAGATTGAATGGAATTGAATATTTAGGATTAAGTTTAAAAGGTTGATAATGAACAGCTGTGGAAATGAATCCACTCTTCAGTCAAGAGTGTATAATCTGCATATTAATTGCTAAATACAAGTTTATAAGTGTTGGAATTTCCTATCATTTCTTATTTAACCTGACATAGTTTTCTTTTCTTTTTTTTTTTTTAAATTGCAGAAAATAAAAAAAAAAAATAGATAAAAAGCAAGTACCATATTATATGTCCTTGTTTTATGTCTTTTATAATGACAAAGCAGTTTGGTATTGTGACTTCAGCTTTGACAAACACTTTTATTGCAACAAAGCTTACACGAAAATTCAACTAGATGTTATGGGAACTTCATCTTCGGTTTCGTCCCACCATATCAAATATCTTTGCAAAGTCAGTGAAGGAGAAAATGATTTCTCTACAGAAAGATTTTGAAAATCCTCGTGGATGGAAGAAGTTCTGCACTTCTGTGATATATTAAAATGCTCATTTAAATGACCAGTTTTTAATCTTTTTGTCCTTCAATTTTTTTTTTCAGGTCCAATGATAATGTGAGTCTGGGCTAGAGTTATTTGATAGTCACGACCTCACCATGTGTTCAGAGTAAATCATGGGAACACTACTTGGAATGTAAATGTTGTCCAGCTGGCCAGGCTTCTCACCCAGCTCTTCTTTATGGTTTAATTCTTTGCTATGCTTTGCTTTCATGTTCATTTCTTTCACTATGCTTTGTGCAAACTGACATCCTCCTGATGCTATTTCTTTCCTTGACAGGAAACCAAAATTTTCACTTGTTAATACTGCTACTGCTGCTGTTATTAACAACATTGTAATAGTTGTTTAATAATCCCAGTAATTAACTCTCACATAGTCAAGGTGTGCAGGACACTGTGCAAATATTTGTGCACAATAACTTTTCACATGTCAGAAAAACTTGTAAAATTCCCAGCCACCTGAAACCTCAGAGTTTTGGATGCACTCTTCAGATGAAGAAAAAAACCTGAATTGCTGCCATTACAACATTTTTTTCCCTCCTAGACCTTCAAAGAATGATTGCTTGGCTGCTTGAGCCATATAGAAGGGTGCAACAAAAGCTCATTGTTTCTCTGTACAGTGTGTGTGTAGGCTTGTTTCTCTTTTTCATAGTCTATATACGATTTACAGTGGGATTATGGGCTCTGTTCCTCCCCCATGTCACTGTTAGGATACCAATTGCCATTACCCACTGGAAAAGAGAAAAATAATTTTCTCTCTATTGCCAGACTTGAGAGTGAGGGCTTTTCTTATGTTGCATCTCAGCCACCCAGCGATCTCACTGAGTAGTTGAGTGTATGTAATGTGTTGGTACTGATGTACTTTCATCACACAGATTTTCAGTCAGTAAGGGATTTCTTCAGCTCACAGAACTGGTATCAGGATTAGGAGAAAGTATTACTTGAACAAAGTAGCAAATAAGGTTTATACACCTGGATAGCTGATGTAACTGCTGTGTAAATGTTTTTCCTCATGTCCTCAGTGTCATGTGGAGTACAGAAGAGGTTTGAACGGGAATACTGGAAGGGGATCAGAAATTGAGACTGGTTAAACTTGGTATCTTTGAGTACATTGCTACTTATAAAAAAAAAACCAAAACAAACAAACAGAGGGTGATCTCAAGGACTGGACCCCTCATCATCCAGCTTGTTAGCTTAATCCCCAGTTGTTTTGTAATATTTACTTTAACTCTATGAGACTATCTTTGTAGAAGAATTGGATATTTTTGCTATTTCCTGCTAAGTCTGCAGGAAAATTATGTTCTCCATTTCCAGTTCATCTCCATTAAAAGCATGCAGGGCAGCTGATGCATTGCATGAAAATTTCAGCAACATCTTCCTGTGTGGCCACATTGTTACATCACAAACAAAATTGTGAATTCTCTTTCCTTCTTTCCAGGAGGCTCTATTATCTAAGCCAGAACAGATGTAGGTCTTTGCACTGCTGATCTGCTATTTGTTTAGACTGAGAAAATGTTATAGGGGAATATGAGTTCTTTTTGATTGAATTTAACAAGCACTTTTTATGAAGAACTAATACAAGTGACACTGCTATATTCAGAAAAAAATGGCTCACAGCATTTTCTGAGAACACTCAAGCAGAGAAGACTTCATATAACCAGAATGAAGAATCCCTGTCAATTCATTGGACATAGAATTTTTGGAATTAACGTTTCAGATAAGTTTTTCACCTCTCATACACTAGCCTGGACTGTATGAAATGTAAACCAACATCGTTCCCCTCAGAAAATCCTCACAATATTAAAACTCTCAATGAAATAGAGAGCTCTTAAGGTAACCTTTTAAAGCAGCTACTACTAAGCTAGCAGCCATACACTGAGAAAATGGCATATACCGTGAAGCAGAATGTCTATATCATGTATCACCTGCACATATGGCTAAGTAATGTAAAGGACTGATTGTGCATATAGAATCTTTCACATATAAACCATTGACCAAGTTTGAGGCTAGAATTGCATCCTACTGCACCTGGACTCCTCTCTGAGAGGAGCTTTGAAAGCAACGAGGTCCTTTTTGAACCTCAGGACTCAATGAGATGGTCTCTCCCCTGGCAGTTTTGTCTGACCCTGTACCCTGTGCAGTAAATAATAAAGTGTACCTTGCTATCAAACCTTGTTAAAACACTGTCACATTTACCACTGAACTTACGGCTTTATATTAATAAAGTATATCATTGCTTCTCTCTTACAAGTGAAGTGAATGACTCCATCTGCGACAATGATCCATGATTGCTCAGCTTTGTTTTTCCCAGGCACTGATCTCATTATGAAGACGACAAGCTACTGCTTCATGATGACATTATTAAATGAGAACATAATAGCAAGAGTAGTTAGTCATGTCACACCGCAAAGAGAGAACTAGAGGAAAAGTTGTGCTTAGCAGTGACAATGAATCATTAAATATTTACCATATTGTGAGTAAGAACACAATATTTCTAGTGCTGGGACTTACTACTTAAGGTAAAAAAAAAATTTTTAGTCCAGTAGAAATATTGTCCTGCCAAAGCACTTGTATTGCTCTACTCATTAAATAAATGTAACAATTTAAATTATCTTGTAATGGAGCGTAAAAATAAAATAATCTTGCTTCAATCACAAGAATAATTACTATACCAGGAAAAAAAACTCTTTTCAAGCACTATATTTATTCTATGACACATAAAAGTGTCATTGGAGCCAACCATTCCTCTGTTCTAATCTGGTCAGAAATGTGTTGATTTGAAGAGGATCATCCTTATAGTTGAGAAGAAAAATGGCAAGAATTCAAATAATAATGAATTGATGTAGCTTGAGCCAAAAAGTCAGAGCGATGCTGGTTTCAAAGTACATTAAAAATCATAGGTTTAATTTCAAATGGACAAATAAGATAAATCTAAAGTATGAAATCCATGAAAATTGAAATATGCATACATTGTGCCTTTTTTAGTATTTATTTTTTTAAAAAAACTTGTCAGAAACAGATCGATGGTTAATAGAGATTAAGTATATTTAAACTGATCATCCATCAAAGTAAACCAAGGCACACTTCTTAACTATATTCTTTAAGCCCACATACATCTATACCAAGAAAACAAGACACTACACTGCTACAGAGAACTTTGAAAACATAAAACATGAACTGTTCTTGTCAGACAGTTTTTAGCCCTCCCAGATAGAGACAACTTCTTTTGATATATCCAATCCAAATGACCTTTCCACCTGCAAGATTTGTAATCTTGAAGCAGGATCTGCCACACAGAAAGAAAACGTGCTGATCAGAGTGGCTTTGTTGTGCCCCAGGCAGAGGTTAACACATGCTGCAGACATGCATGATCTGTGTCAATAAATATTGAGGGTAGGTCCAGCATCACACTATCTTTCTGTTAGGGTGGTATGTTCATGGCCTTCCCCATAAAGCAGAAGATCAGTTGGAGCTTGAGAAAAAAAGTCAGAAAAGTTTTCCGGCTTTATGTTGCCTGACCCATATGCTGCAATGAAGTGCCTTGCAACATAAACAAGAGGTGGTAAATACTCAGCAGCTCTGTTGCAACACAGTAAACATGGCATTGCTTGCTGTAGTGGTGATGCCCATTTCTGCAGGCAGAGCCCTGCAGACACCATGAAACATATTTGAACTGCCTTGGGACATACTCACAGTCCCTCTAAACTGGATAATGTTTAAAAAATTTAATAAACTCACTCTTTGTTCCATCATAGAAATATCAAATAGCACTGGACTCATAACAGAACTGTAAGGAATGTCAGTTGATATTGTTTTCCATTTTGTCAGCACACTGATTATTATTCACCCAGGACTGTTATTTGACCCATTCGCGCTGACCTTATGTGAGTTTCTTCTAGTAAACACCTTCCCATCTTAAGTGATGATATGTGACAAGATTTCTGACATCTTCTGCCTCTGCTTTAAGCAGACTGAAAAATTTACAACTGTACCAGGCAGTCTTCTTCAAACACCAGTGTTCTTGCTTTTCTGAGGAAGCCTTGTGAGCTATGGATTGATATGGAAACTAAACTGCAAAACTTCTGTGTACCTTGGGCTGTGACACAGACTTAAGATATTGGTGTTACTGAAGGATTAAAGAAACCAAAGACGTGTCACACAGGTTTTCAAAATCATTGTTACAAAGTCATCTGGCTCAGCACGTAGAAGGAGATGTCAAGCACACCACAAGTCTTATGCACCTTGAAGTGTTTATCAGACATGAACAACTTGCATTTTTTAACAAGTTGCATGCTGGAGGAATCTCTTCCTCTGCACAGATACGTAAATACAGCTACTGCCATCAGATCAGGCAGATGTCTTTCACCAAGTTCACTAAGATCTAGTTATCACTTTCATCCAGAATTTGTCTACTATTGTAGGTAAAATAATGAAAAATCAATGCAACACAGATAAGTAAGTAAGTTGAAGGGGAAAAAGAACCTATATATTCACATGCAGATCAATTCTAATGGCATATTTGTGCATGATATTGTTTTCTTGAATTTTAATTTTTGCACTGGTGTGTTTGCTATAGTGAGGTAGTGTTAAGAGTGTTTTGCTTCTGCAATGCCAAATGTTTTTAAAAAGAGAAACAAGATTTTAAAAGTAAATAAAAAAATCCAGTAAAGAAAAAAAGATAAACAAAATGAAATAATGGGTATCTTAAGAGCTTATTGTAACTGTGCATAGAGAAATCTTAACATATTTAGATCAGATGGAGTATTTTACAAACTAATTCTGTTAACAGTTCTAGGTTAAAAAAACAACAGCAGAAATTCAGGTCATCCATCATGCAACACACATGTATGACCACCCAAATAAAAGCATAACTGACAGTTGTTGTAAGATGTCAAAACAATAATCTGAACCTTCCCAACAGTAAAAATACCACTAGACAGACATGCATACTTCTGATTCTAAAGCTGAAGACAGTGATAGTGGATACTTCAGTTTTGCTCTATAGAGCTTTAGAAATGTGATTTCCCAAGAGTGTACAGAATACCCTTGGTGTAAACAAAGCGACAGAAAATAAGAAGGCTTATCCTTGAAGACTGAAAAACATTTTTTTACAGCTCCTCCCAGTTAAGGTGAGAATGGAGCCAGACACAGGTTTATCACACTACCTGCCAGAATTCTTCAACAGGTGAACAGGATTTGAAAAAAAAGAAAAAAAATGTGAAGAAACTAACAAAGGAGAAATTAGCATAGGATTTTCTCCTGGGTATAATTTTGCATTCATTACTGTAATAACTGGTGCTGACACAGTGATTGTGACTTGTAATACAAAGCATGTTCAATAAATAGTTCAGCTTTGAAACACTAGGACATGTTCAGAGTACATGACAACCAATTCAACAGACACTCAAGAGGTTGTTAAGCGTCAGCTACAGAATTTTATTTTTCAGTTATCAGCTTTAGATAATTTGCATCCAATAACTTCAAGAGAGGTAGCCAAGGAGCTCTCTATCTCCTTCACACAGATTTTCATCAAGTCTTGGAACATCAATAGTCTGGAGCACTGAAAGGAAACAAATGCTGTAGCACTGTATAAACAGGAGGCTAGAGTCATGACCTCAACAATCAGTCCTAAACACAATAATGTCATAACTGTTAAAATACAATTAATAAACTACTTGAAATGGGGTGGTGTACCATTTTTTTTTTAAATGAATTTGTTTTTTCTTTTAAAGTTAGGCTTAACAAAAGGAGCAGTTTGGAAATTTAGATTTCTGTGAAGTATTTAAACTTTGATTGATAATAAGTTTCATTGAGAAATCAGAATCTTACTAGTTCAAAAACAAGGCAACTGCTATGTCTCAATATGTCATTGTAAGTTGGGTCTTTATCAGGGTCTTTTAGAGATTGGTGCTTAGCTTCGTATATTCTACACTGCGTTGCTGACCTGGAAGAAAATCTAAAATTGCTGCTGACAAAGTTCACAGAAAACAAGTAATGAGAATAATCTTAGGCTATGTTACAGCAAGAAACCAATCACAGTCATTACTTGATAAACCAGGCTACAAGCAATTAACTTGACCTTCAGTAGAATAAACTATAACTACCCATTTAGGAAAGAAGCAAATATATAGAACCTGTTTACAGCGTGGGGAGCTCTATCCACATTAAAAATAGTGGCATACTAAGACTGTAACGATAATCAGCTGAACACTGGCTCCAGTACAACTATTTGGCCAAAGGGCTGATGAAATCTTAGTTGTATATATCAGAGTTTATCAAAAAGAAAGTTACAAGAAGTGATCCAATCACCTTTTTAAATACCTACATGCAGAACAGAAATCTGATAACAAAGGAGGCACCTCTATTCCACAGAGATATGTGTAAGAAGACACAAATGCTTGAAATTAAACCTAAAGAAGTCTAGTAAATAAGTAGAGCACACACTATTAACAGCAAAGGCTATTAATTATTAGCACAATTTAACAAGACCTGTAGTAGATAGCTTCTCCATCACTGGAAATTTAAAAATCACTGACTACTTGTCTAGATTCTGCTGTAAGCAGAAGTTAATCAGGAAAATTAAACTCTTTATTTTATGGGGATATACATATTATATTGGTCTTGTCTATCTTAGCCATGTATAAGTATATGACACAACTTTATAACTACAAAGCATTCTGTCATTATGCTCTAGACTTTCATTGTAAAAGCAGATTTTGAAACCTCTGTACTCTGCTTTACAAAAAGGCAACCATTTTGTATTCAGCTCATACAGCTGAACAGTACACAAAAGATTTTCCTTTGATTTTGTCTTGTTTTGATGTTCTGGGGATGTAACGCAAATATGACTACGACTGAAGTACCTCTGTTCTTAAAGGAAAAATGTATCTTCCTATTGAAATACTAAAGAGTTCAATTATGGCCTTTGTTCTTAATTGCATACATAAATGTACAGGCGTGACAAAATATCCATGAGGAACCTTTGGAAACATATATACAGATGTTTCAGTCAGGACTGTGAATAAGAGCAAAGTTCTAAGGTTTTATACATACAAGAGGAGCAGCTGGTAAAAACGTCAGTTTATTTCCTTTCCTCTGCAAACATCTGGGATCCTTCTTGTTAATATCATTTATTAAAATTAAACTAATGTGTCTATTCAGAATACGATCCTGTTGTCAGTTAGCTAGTTTTCTATGGTAATAATGTACAGTAGGTGTTACTAGAGCTGTATTTCATGTTAGTCGATAATAAGTGTTGAGATAAACTAAATAGAGGAATTGCACTGTCAGCAGCACCACCTATTCATAAGCTTATTTTTGACAATTTTTTAAAAATCATCTCTGTTCTCTCAGAAAGTTTTCTTGTAGGATAGAAGTATTCCTAATTTATGCTGCTGATTATTGCTATTATGGTTTAGAATATATATTTACTCAATCTATGGGATTAATATGTCTCTCCTAAAACAAGCTACTAACATAATGCCATGAGAAGAAAATCTATATGATTAATCTTTCAGAAAAAGAATGGGTGACATTGTCCTTATGAAGTTGTTTTCATGGTCCATAATGTCAGCAATCTCAATGGAAACCTTCTTTCAAGGGACAAATAACTTGCATCATTCGGTAATTGCCTTATGCTAGCTCTAGCTCATGCCCCAAAGAAAGCAAAAGAGGTAGGAAAACTTGATTGTGTTGTCCTTAAATGCATTACAAATATCAACTGCTATTATCCAGAATACACATCACACAAATATTATCCAGAGTATACCACCTAGTTTCATCAAGTCACCTTTGCTATCATTTGAAACATGCTTCTTATTCTAGACAGTAGAGGATATGTTAGAGTGTATCAGTAAATTAATGCTAGGAAATGTTTTTTATTAAATTAAAAAAAAAAAAAAGACTTTTTAATTACGAAAAAAAAAATATAGTTATCATACTAACACGTAAATATCGTGCAGTCTGCCAGAAGCTGCCTGAATATATGTAAATATATGATAATTAGCCAGTGTTCAAGGTAGTAAGGTATTTCTTAATCTGATTAAACAGTGAATACGCAACAGTAAAAGGTCAACTCAGTGTGAGTCTGCCACATGATGTTCTAATAGCATCATGCCAATTTAAGTAGGTAGCATCATTTAAAGTAGAAACTCATTTTCTCGGTCATGATTTTCTGTAATGTCTCACAACATGAGATACACATTCAGGAAGTAGACAGGAATGTGAAACAATATCAAGGTGGTCTTCATTTCAGATATAGTGAAAAACTGACAAAAGTCTGATCAGATGCCTTTAACCTCTGTGCTGGCAACCCGAGTAACCTTGGAATGCTGCAGGATGAGGAATATGTAACAAAGGGCTATTTGGTGTAAAGTACCTGCCTTTGAGTTTGTATTTTGTAATTAAATATTATTTAATTTTGTAAGTGAGGAAGCTTAGGCAAGTAAACGGCATGGATACATTCTCCCAGTGTCTTAGGCTAAAAACCAGTGAAAAATCTTGACTTCCAAACAACTGCATAAGACCTGTCCTTTATCTGCAGCTTGTGCAGAAGGTGCCTTACTTCTCGCTGCTAGAAAGAGATATCTTCTGTAGTGTGGCTGTTACATAGTCTATAGCTGTGTCAAGGGTTAGGGCTGGGACAGTCACTAGATGAATGGCAGATACTCTCTAATAATCCCTCTCACTTCCCAAAGGGAAAAAAAGGAATAAGGGAGAGAGATTTATGGATTAGAAAAGAACACTAAAACAGTGTCAATAAAAATAATAATAAGATGAAATATATATAAATATATACATGACCAATATTGAACTCAAACGACCTAATGGCAATTATTCCACTGTCACCACTGATGCTGTGGAGCAGGCACTGAGGAAGTCCCAGACTGGACTTAGTGGCAGGCAGGAACTGGATTCAGGATCTGGACTCTGGAAATAGATTCAGGAACACACAGATTGGGATCTGTGGAAGAACAGAGTCCTCCTTAGACACCGACCATTGAAGAAGAGAGTTTGATCCTCGTGATCCCTCAGCCTTATACTGAATCTGATGCATGTGTGATGGAATCTTTCTCTGGTCACTTTAGGGTAACCTGTCCTGGCTGCTCCTCCCCGCAGGTGGAGCTTTTTACTTTCTGCACCCCTAATGTGGTACACAAGACTTAGCAGTGACCTTGGTCTTGAGAGGAACAAGTATAAGCAAGAGCTTTTCTACACACACCAATCCTTGGTAGTAACTCTAAACATTGAGCGTTATCACTGCTAAAATCAGACATTATCTGCAAAAATCTGCTGTTCACTTCAGAAAGTGCAGTTAGAAGAGACTGAAAAGTGAAATCAATGAACAGAATTAGTTCTAACCAGGACAGACAAGATGTAATTTAAAACCATACATCAGACGAATGAAAGTCACACTTACATTAACTTCTTCTACCTTTCTTTACAAGGCTGGAGATGATCCCAGTTACGAAGATTTACATTTTCCTCCATTAATTTTAATTAGTGTTACAGCAAGTCCCACTTCTTGCTCTACTTCTCCATTCCATTTTCTCATTACCACTATTCACCCTCTTCCTATCCCTATTTGCCAGGGCAAATACTGAAAATGGTTCTGGGACTGTGTCTGAGAGCACCAGGAAGACCTTTCGGTCTTCTCTACCACTAGATACGTTTCCCAGAGCTGCCTTTCACGAGCTACCAGGCCTGCCTATGCTAATTTACCCCTGTCACTATGCTTGCAGCTCCTTCAGAGTCTGTTCTTGCCTTTAAAATTCTAGCCAGATAGTTCCTATAGTGAGATGTAGTTACCTGATACTGGAAAATCATTGTTCATATCAGCAGTTCTCACAGGGATGGGCTTAAACATGCAATTTCTGTCTTCTAGAACCAGGTTGTTAATAAAAATAAAGCACATTTTACACATCGTGCTCAAACTGTGTATAAGAGAGTTACAGTGAAGTGCTGTGTTGTCAGCTACACGGTTAAGCTGAGCCCTCTGTCTGTGTGCAGTGCAGTAGTGCAGTTTTAATGAGAAACTCCCTGAATGTTATTACTCAGAAGCGAAGTATTGCTATGCAGTTTTATTACCAGATCATAGAATTCATCTTCTCTCCCTTGGCCTGAGCTAAACACACAGTAGAAGTGAAAAAAAATCTTTCTCATTCCAGCAGTGTCTTTGAAATGGCTTTCTTATCTTGAAGATTTGCTGCTTTAACTCTTTTGATCTATTATTACACTTGCTGATTTAGGGGGTCCACATGCATGAACCTGTCCCACTTGTACAGGACTTTTTTCTCCCATACGTCCCTCAGCACAGCATACGCTGGCTGGTTGCCAGCTCTGTTAGCTGACTTGGTCACTGCAGTGAGGGATTTGCATTGGCAATTCGTTAGTATGAAGAAGATTTAAGGGCAGAACAGCAGCACCACTAGGGCAGTCGTGGCTGTTGCTCCAATAATTTAGACTTAATCACTCAGGTTTTGTTTCTTAAGGTGCTGTCACACAATGAAAATCAGCATCTTTGCAGTGGCAACTGATTGGGGATGAGGGGGAGGCTGGCAGGAGATGCATCTGATGAAGAGCCTAAAATGAAGAATGAAAAATATGGCAAAATGGGAAGGGAGGAAAGGATGCAGATGCTGCTGTTTTGATTAATGAAGTAAAGGCTGTTAGAGATGCTCTAGTTAAAGACTGCTCAGCAACCTAGTAGGTCTATGTGAGTGTGGCAAGCACAGCTCCTCTTCTGTAAGCCTGCAGAGAAGGAATCACAGAGTTAAAGGGCAATAAATAGCCAATGCTGCTCTGCTCAGGTAACTGATCACTGACACCATTCTCTACCTCATTTCTCTGCCTTATAATAGGGCTTGGGGGAGTCTCAATGTTTATGTCTTCTGCAGAGCTGGTGTTGTATCCTCCTACAGATTTTGCATGGATACTCTGAATTCCTGTCCTGACTCGTTGCATGTTCTGGAGCAAGAAATGCAATCTTGGTGTTTCAGTTTCTCCCTCATTGTTAGCATTACCATTGTTTACTGGATTTTCTTCATCATTCACAGAGGTACTATGTCAAATCGTTAATATTTGAACAGGACTCTGATAATATCTCATCTTATCTAAATATTAAACATGTATTTATCTTCCAACAGAAATAAGAGGGGCAAACCACATAAGGAATTCTCTGTGGCAAGAATTTCCTTCATGAGGTAAGTCTCCCTTTTTACAAGCACTGCAACTGTGGCCAGATAATCAACTACTGGAATTAAATACAAGGTGATTTATAGCAGGAAAGAATCTGGCCCAAATAATTTTCTTTTGAGTATAATTTGCTAAAAAACGTAAATAAATGGATCCTTTGTGCAACATTTAGTTTACTCCATGCTCCCTAAAGCTCTTACAATTTCTCTACTTTCCCAACATGTCCCTTCAGTATCTTCAGTTTCTGCCCATGATCTATGTCTACCAGCTGTCAGATTTGAAGCTACAGAAGTGTTGACTGATGAGCTGACATAGGTGTCTGTAACATTACCAAATAATTCAGATTTTCCACTGTAGGGGTGATGATTTGGATTTTTCTCATCTGTAGAGTTACCACTTCCAATGAAATTTACGGGAATGTAGTACTTGTGGGCCATAGGCCCCGAAGTTGGATTTGGTTTAAATTGACCAACAGGTTCAAAAATTCTCGGGAGCTGGCAGATAGATTGGCAAGACACAGAAGCACAGGCATTCTCAAGAAGATCAGTCCTTGCTGTATTTCCCGGGTTATTGTAGGAAAGGAATGAGAATTCTCTTTTTTTTTCTGAAAGCTAATTTTTATCAAGAGTATCGATAAGTTTCACTTATGTAATTTTTAACTAAACTTTCTTCTCACCTTAGACAGTAAAATCCAAATCACAGAATCATCACAGAATCATCATAGAATGTGTTGCATTGGAAGGGACCTTTAAAGGCTGTCTAGTCCAATCCCATCTTTAACTAGAGCAGGTTCCTCACAGCCCAGTCCAATCTGACCTGGAATGTTTCCAGGGAATGGTCATCTACCGCCTCTCTGGGCAACTCGTTCCTCTGTTTCACCACTCTCACTGTAAAAAAAATTCTTCCTTACATCTAGTTTAAATTTACTCTGTTTTAGTTTAAAATAGTTACCCCTTGTCCTGTCGTAACAGGCCTTGCTAAAAGTTTATCTTCATCTTTCTGATAGACCCTCTTTCAGTATTGACAGGTTGCAGTAAGGTCTTCTTGGAGCCTTCTCTATTCCAAGCTGAACAACCTCAACTCTCTCAGCCTTTACTTATAGAAGAGGTGCCCCAGCCCTCTGATCATCACAGGAAAGGACGCTTAATACCACAATGCAGAAAATATTTTTTTTTTAAAAACTTTCTAGTCTTTCTTTATTCGTCACATAAGAGCAAAGAAGAATCTAATATTTTTTCTCTTTATAGGTCACCTTTACATTTGCATCCATAAATTAGAAAAATGCTGTGATATAGCTGATAATCCTTAGGGAATTCATACACTGCTGGATAAGATTTTCCCTCGCAAAAATCAGTCCTTGGAATGACAAATGCTTTTGTTAATAATATATAAGGAAAAAGTAAATTATTTTTTCTGTATCTGTACAATTAAGTTGGCTGAGGTGCCTGGATTAGATCCATGTGGGAGTTAGCACAAAGCTCAAAAGACAACAAAAAGGGGGCAAGGTGCCCATAAACATGAACCAGAGCGGCTTAAACTTCTTCCAGAACAAGAGACTCAGCTCAGAGAGTGATACTAGATAAACTAAGAGGTTGAGCCCGTGATGTACTGAATGTTTCAGAATGCTAGCACGGTGAGGACTCTGGAGGAAATATAGCTGACCTCTATGATTGGCTATGAAAAATGACATTACTGTGGATTTTCTACTTGAAAATAATTTACTTTCCCTCACTAATCAAACCAGTCAGAAAACTCTCTTCTAGTACAGAAATACAAGTTTGTTCAGCTACTCTTTGTTGGAGGAAAGGACCCTCATAACTTCTCTTGAGCTAATAAATGTAGTTTCAGCAACCAACTGAAAGAGGTTTTGAAGCAAGCTCTGTTTCAGTAAGTAACAACAGATCATTTTTGATTGGTTACAATATGGATCTGTGTTTACATATGATAATTCTGCTGTCATAGAATCATAGAATCATAGAATCTTTCAGGTTGGAAAAGACCCTTGTGATCATTGAGTCCAACCATTCACCCTACTCTACAAAGCTCACCCCTAAACCATATCCCCCAATACCACATCTAAACGACTTTTAAACACATCCCGGGATGGTGACTCAACCACCTCCCTGGGCAGCCTATTCCAATGTCTGACTACTCTTTCCATGAAAAATTTTTTCCTAATGTCCAGTCTAAACCTACCATGTTGCAGTTTGAAGCCATTCCTTTTTGTTCTATCACTAATTAACCGTGAGAAGAGACCAGCACGCAACTTCTCTACAATGTCCTTTCAGGTAGTTGTAGAGAGTGACAAGGTCTTCCCTTAGCCTCCTCTTCTTCAAACTAAACAGCCTCAGCTTCTTCAATCATTCTTCATAAGATTTATTCTCCAGGCCCTTCACCAGCTTCATTGCCTTCCTCTGTACTCATTCCAGCACCACTGCAGGGGGGTTGGACTAGATGAGCTTTCCTCTGAGGTGACCCAAGCAGGGCAACCCCACTGGCAGAAACGTGAACACAATCAAAACATACTTCTAATTTCTACCTTTGTATTCCCCACAAATTTCCTTTTAGACTTTCAACAATTAATGCCAACAGGAAACATAACTAAGATGTTTAAACTCTCTGTACACGCTTTAGTTTTGCTGTGGCCCTCTTAAATCTTCCTTTAGAGTTACTGGTGGAGAGGACTCACTGGGCTACAAGTCCATACTCCAGCATCCCAAGTTGGAAAATGTTTGTGTCACCATTGAAACACCTGCCGAGCACCGTACGAATGTACCTCGCCTGTGCCGGGGCACGTCAACAAGCCTATCCATAGTTTCAAGCTGTAGAAATGCAGTCCTGTCACAGCTCTCATCACAAAACAACATGCTCTGTTTGCCCATTCTGTTCACTTGGGTGACACCCACTTGCCACTTGTTTGATCAGTGTTCCTGAAGGGCTTCTTTAAGGCCAGAGTGGGTGGAGGGTTGGGGTGGTGGTCTCGGCAAACGCCCGTCTGTGTGTTCCTGCCTTGTTCAGCTCTGTCACCAGTGAGGCTGCCCAGCTTGGGCCGCATCAGCAGCCACCTACAAGCTGCTGGCCCCCAGCACAGGTAAGCTACCTTCTCATCCTCTCCTGGCATTAAAAAGCCCCCAAAAGAGCTCCTTGATAGCCTTTTTTGCCATGATTCCCTTCTCCAGTGTGGACTTGCCTGTGCTGAAGCTGTCTTCTCAGCGAGTGAAGGTTGTTGGATCATGAGGATTTGAAGAGTTATGTTAAGCTTGAGACCAGAGTTATCACAAGCCATGTCAATGCAACTAAATGAAGTTTCAGAAGAGGAAATTATCATAGTATAGTCAAGAGCTTGTGTAAGGCTAAGTTCTTCACCATGTTCCTCAGCCACCCTGTTACCACTCAGTACTCAGTTGTGAAGGAAGCCCAGAGTCTTTTGCTGTGCCTGGCAGGAGGCTGAAGCCTGTATGGGAGACATGCCCTGATGCTCCTCTTCCTATGATCTGTCAAACCAAAATTCACTCAGGCAAAAAGCTTCATCTTGTAGGAGTGATATTCTATTGGCCTTGAAATTTACTGCTTGTCTGAAACTTGTATGGCCAAAGGAAGTTTTAGTACATAGAAAAACTGCAAAATATGAGACTAAAGCTACATACATATATTTATTATCCATTCAAGATTTATAATTGAAGTAGACATTCTAGCAACATGATAATGGTCTGGCTACAATTTTTATCACTTTTTCTCAAAGTATCCAAAAGACTCAGGAATATAAAATTTATCTCCTCCCTCCACATTCCACTGCAAAGCTTGCCAAGGCATTTAAGCCCCTTCGTGCCATTTTTGAGGGCTTGTGGGAAGCTCCTTGGTTATCTCTGCCTTATGCCTGGGCCAAGAGATCTCCTGGCTATTAGCCTAAAACAAACTCAGTGAACGGCAGATTGTAGCCTGTTAAGACTTGCCTAAGGCATCTGCTACAGATAGGGGTTTTATCTGTGGAAAATGAAAGGACAGCATTTTAACCATATGTTGTAGGTTGTCAATGATGTTCTAGGTGATGAGACCAAGAGTAAAAGGGAATTAAATAGGGAAAACATGTAAAGAGAGTTTGCATTAGTCATTAGGACTACGAAAGCAAGCATGTTGTACATTGATTATACTACTGTTTGATAGCTTGGGTTGCTTAATATGTCATTTCACCTGATACCAAATCTATTTTTTCTATTTGAACTATCTGCAAAAAACAGGATTTTTGTTGCACTTTGTTTTACAGTTCATATTGAATAAAATAAGTACATTTATTTTCCCTACCTCCCAAAAGGGGAAATAGGGCCAAAAAGACCCTATGAGGTTCAAGGGAGGACATGCTCAAGTGAGCATTCTCAGGAATCTTTTGATTTTAAACCCATTGCTCATCATCACAAGCTCAGCATTTTATAAATTTAAAACTGTATTTTTCTTGCTTATCTGAAAAAGCAAACTCAAATATATGAAGGGGGGGGTGGTATGTGGAAACAGTTATCTGAGATAGAATTGGAATTCTATGTTGTTTTTTTTATCAGCACATTGCCAAAGGGAGCACAAAATACCTGATAATCCATTTCCCATTACATGTCCTTTTATGACAGTGACATTTTCATCTTACTGTATGAAGGTGATCAGATTTTCCTGTTATCTGTGTCATATTTTAATGTGAGGTTACAGCACTCCATGGGACAGGGATGCAGACGTTCAGCATTGGGCTTCCTCACTATGTTGCTGGCTCACTGCAAAGAAGGACAGCAACATCGACCTTGGATTCAGAAGAGTTGAGTGCTGCAGAAAGGGCTGTACAGCAAGTCTTGCTCAGTACTGCTCCTCAGCTTTCCCTTAGCTAAACCCTGCCAACAGCTACGCACAAATGAACTCTATTAATTCCAGATCCAAGTTGGCATATTTGCAAGGCATTGCACACTTTTCTGGTTACTAGCTTGGACCTGTGCTAACTTAAATCTCTGTACACCGCTCTACTGTGTGAAATAGATATGGCCTTAGCGATTGTGATTGATAAACTTCATTTGATGTGTCTTAGATCATTTGCCTCTGGAACTGCGATTAGACAGATTTGTTTTTCAGGTATGAGTCAAAGCGCAAATGTCCATAAAATCAGGAATTTCAAAGGGAGGCTGCAGCAAGGCTGTGCTTGCTGTATTCATATCCTTCATTCACACACCTGCAAATTCTTTATCTACTCATGTCTGAAATTTTCCATCCCTAGAGTCATCCTTTGAAAATCAATATTTTGGAAAGTCTGAGGAAAAGAAAATTTATGTTCCAAAAATTAATTTCTGGAAATGAGATAACCCTTTGGAAAACAGTAATAGCACTGTGCCTCAGCAGTGCATAGGCTGGAACATCCTGTGCCTTTTTGATTGTCTGAAAAGAGGCTCCAGATTTAGGCATCAAATTTAGGTGTTCCAGAGTTGGTGCCTGTGTGTGTAATGGGTGTAGACAATTATAGACAATAGAAATCTAACAAACATAGTGTATCCAAAGAGTTTTTCAGCTTCCCAGTATAGGTGTCTGTTCTCAGAGGAGAAATAAACCTCTCTAGTAGCAGTACTCAGCTGCCAAATCTTTCAGCGTCTAGCGTCAGTTAGACACTGTGGGCTAACCTGTGCATCCTCCTCATTCTCCTGCAGCAAGGTGCTGGCCTCTGGGATGGGGTCATATAGCCCAGCCCTACGTAGATGTATGACATCCTCTGGGGCATCTCAAATGGCATTAGTTATCCTTATTTAGGCAAAAGAGCCCTGTCTCAGAGACTGCTTTGACAAGATCTTTGTTAGCTGTACTGAGAGCTGATAAATCTGTCTGGTCTGTAAACATCTACACTGTACACACTTGAAAAAATCTAGGTGGAGCTGGCTACCACTCTGATTTCACATGTATTTGGGGGACATGGTTTAGTGGTGTTGATAGGGCTAGGAAAAGGTTGGACTCGATGATCTTGAAGGTCTCTTCCAGCCAAAAATGTTCTATGATTCTATAATTCTATTTCTCATGAGTGTATCAGCTGTATTCAAAACAGCACAGTAATCTTATTGGGTCTGACAATTGCCCAGCAATAGTGAGTGACACTGCTTGGGAGTTTGTGGTGGTACACCATGACTGAATCATTCATCTTAATCTTGCCATACTGAACGGAGGCCACAGAACATGAGTGCTATTTCATCAGGTTTCTCTAATACTGTGTACAAAAGCAGCAAGTTGTGGGTTTTTTGGTTTGTTTTTTTTTTTTTTTTTCAGGATTTGTTTTCCTGAGTGTTTAAGACAGCACAGCTGAGGGCTGTGTCAGTTCTCAGCAAGACCGATTATTTTGTGTACAGCACTGCCCTTAGACAGACATGCTGCTCCCAGCTCGGAATGATAACTCAGGCATGCCTTACTGGGTAGACAGCCCTATATGTCTGTGCATCCAAAGACTATATTAGCCACTACATCACACTGAGAACATAAGCCTTATTGATAGTCAAAATGTTTTTTTGATTCACTGCCTTCTAAAATTCAATCCTTTCTCCTGCAGGTGTGATTGAAATGTGAATTTGCAGATGAATATGTCTTACGAATGAACTTAATTTTCCCTACAGAACTGCCCTGCCATTATTTATCAGGTTCCCATGTAGTGCCATTAAGGGCATTGCTGGACTGCAGTCTAAGATGAGTACATCACTTCCAGAAGCAGATGGGTTTTCCTTGGAGGTCTGATGTCCCTTTCTTTATCAGTCATGACTCTGCTCGACTTACAAAAGCTGGCAGAAGCTCTGAGTTGGGAAGACTGATTTCTGCTTCTTTATTCTTTAATTAACCTATCCTCTGCTCCACTGTCTAGTTAATGTTAATGCGCTCACCTTGAGTTCCACTACTTCACTATCATAGAATCATAGAACACCAGGTTAGAAGGGACATCAAAGATAATCTGGTCCAACCTTTCTTGGCAAAAGCATTGTTTAGACAGAATGGCCCAGCACCCTGTCCAAATGAATCTTAGAAGTGTCCAGTGTTGGGGTCTCCATCTCTTTTGAGTGAGTTTATTCCAATGGCTGATTGTTCTCCTTCCTCTTGTGTCCAACCAGAATTTCCCCAGGAGTAACCTGTACCCATTACCCCATAACTTTTCTATGTGACTTCTTGTAAAAAGGAAGTCCCTTTGAATACTGGAACATGGTTATGTGTCTCTTAAGCCTTCTTTCTCAAGTCTGTACAAATGCAGTGCTCTCAACCTTTCCTCCTATTGTAGACTTCCTAGTCCTTTGATCATCTTTGTGGCTCTTCTCTAGGCTGTCTCCAGCCTGCACATACTTTTTGCATGGTGAGGCCCGTAACTGAACACAGTATTCCAGGTGTGGTCTGACAAGTACTGAGTAGAGTGGAATAATTACTTCTTTATCTCTGCTGGTGATGCCCTTGTTGATACAACCCAGCATCCTGTTGGCTTTGTTTGCTGCAACAGCAATACTCATACTGAACTTATTGTCCACCAGGACACCCAGGTCCCTTTCCCCAGAGCTGCTCATCAGCCAGGTAGGTCCCAGTTTGTGCTGAACTCCCTGGATTATGTTTTCCCAGGTGCAAGACATTACATTTGTCCTTCTTGAACTTCATAAGGTTCATGTTAGCCCACTCTTTCAGCCTATTCAGGCCTTCTTGCAGAGTGGCTTTACCTTACGAAATGTCTGTTTCCCCACTCAGTTTGGTATCATCAGCAAACTTCATCAGGGTACACTTACTTGCTCCCATCATCCAGATCACTTACGAAGATATTTAACAGTGTTGGGCCCAGTATTGATCCCTGGGAACTCTACCGTGACAGGTTGCCAGTTTGAAAAAGCGCCATTTACCATCCCCCTTTGGGTGTGGTCTGTCAGCCAGCTCACCATCTAACGCACAAACCACTTGTCTACAATTTAACACACCAGTTTCTCTAGGAGGAGGCTGTGAGAAACTCTATTGAAAGCCTTGGAGAAATCCAAGTAGACAATATCCATCGCTCACCTCACATCAACCAAGGAGGTTACTTTGTCATAGCAGGTGATCAGATTTGTCAAGCGTGATTTGCCCTTCATGAATCTGTGCTGGATTTTCCCAGTCACATGTTTCATCTGACTTCTGATGGCCCTCAGGTGGATGTGTTCCGTAACTTTTCCAAGGTCTGAAGTAAAACTGATAAGCTTATAATTTCCTGGATTGTCCTTAAACCCTTTTTGTAGATGGGGTAACAACATTAGCCTTCTTCCAGTCTTCTGGATCTTCCCACAATCTCCATGACTCCTCAAAGATTATGGAGAGCAGTGTTGCAAGGACGTCAGACAACTCTCTTAATGCACTCAGGTGCACAATGCCAGGGCGTTCTGAAGCCACTAATCTATTTGTATCTTGGTCCCTCAAATACTGCGCAGAGTTTTGACTGTTTCCTGAAATTTGGCCACCTGACACAACAGATCATAACTTGTGCACTTCTTTTGCAGGTGTTTATCTGTTCTCCAGAAGGATCTCTCATAATCTACTGTCTGTATTGAAGCTTCCTTCTTTACCTGTTCCTTCTGTGTGAAAGCATTAGACATCTCAGGGACTTTTTTTGTAGAAAGCCTAGTTTTAACTCTGAGGCAAGTGCTCACCTTTATGGCAGAGACCTAGGACACTTCCCTAGGCGATGGGCCTACAAGAACAGTGCACATCTGTTTCCACGTGCCTTTCTGCACAAACTACAGCACCTTCTTGATCCTTGTTTGCCTGCCCTGGTCACAGCATTCCTGGTCACTAGCGCTCCCCAGGACTGTTTAAATCTCCCATTGTTGCTCCTGGCAAAGCCCAGGCTACTTTAGTCTCTCTCCTGAGAGCACTGGTTCCTGGTAGGTCTCTCCGATCTTCCCTGGGTGTTCTTGGCTTTGGGAACTCCCCTGTATGCCTCGATCCAATGCCCAGCCACAGAACTGATAGTCATCGCAGCTGTACACCTCGCCGACTGAGCTGTCTGTGTGACTGCTGACTACATGATCTTCCATTGCCAAACAATGAAAATATCCCTTTTTTTTTTTTTTTTTAGCTTTTAATTAACTCCCTGACTATATTTCATGAGATGGAGGTATTTTATTTTACAAAATCTAAGTGCAAATTTATCAATGTGGTGAAAGCAAGCAAATATTTGAAATACAAGAAGTGTCTCTGTGGTTGTTCACATAGAAAATCCAAATATTTGCTTAGCTGTAAAATGGCAATATTGGATAGATTGCACTAAAAAAATCAGATGGAAGAAGAAGTTTATATAATGCAGAAAAAGTCACTAGGGACATTGTCAGAGTATGTAGGGATGCAACAAGGAAGGCTATTGGAATTAAATCTGGCAAATAATGTAAAAGGCGATAAGAAGGGCTTCTTTGAGTACATCAGAAGCAAAAGGAAGACTAGAGAAAGTGTTGGCTCACCACTAAATGAGGTGGGTGCCCTGGTGACAATGGACACAGAGAAAGTGGAGTTAATGAATGTCTTCTTTGCTTCAGTCTTTACTGTTAAGGCCAATCCTCAGGAATCCCAGTCCCTGGAGGTAAGAGAGAAATTCAGGAAGAATAAAGGACCCATTTCAAGCCTCATAGAATGAGAAGAACTTTAAAATTTAATTTTTTTTTCTGTATCCAAAGAGTCGGGTTTTTTTTCAAGGTAAGCCTAAATATTTGTTTTCAGTTGTACCTTGCCTTTGCAGTGTACTACACTTAATAGGAAGCTTTTAGCCATCACAAATGAATTAAAAATCCAACTATTTCTTGTATCTGCATACATCTGACAACCTACCTAGAAAGGCTGAAAAAACATTAAAACTTTATAGGAAATGAAATTAATTTTGAATGAGCAGATGCATAAAAATGCAAACATAATAAACAAAATGTTTTAAAACTTCTCTGTTTATAACAGTCTAGCAAAAATATTCTTATCCTTAACCACATGCTCCAATCGCCCTGAATAAATACATAATCTGATCATGAAAGTGAAGCTAGAATCTATTAGTATTTTGGTGGAATAATATTTTTGTTTAATGGCTATTGAGCTTACGACAATTTTATGCCTTGTAAATAAATAAATCAATGTGAAATTTCTACTTCTATGAAAGTAGTTATTAAAGCAAAAATTGAATTATGTGCAGATCAAAGTATATTTCCAGCTTTAGAGAAGAGAGAACAGCATCAGGCAAAAGCTAGTACAGTCCGACAAGTTTATTAAGTGGCTTAGAGCTGCAGTTCCATGTCTGTCACCTCACTGCCAGCCTGCACAGTGCAGGCACTGAAATGCTGGCAGCCTGAAAGGACAAGTATATAACAACAGCACGTTTGACATCTCCTATTATGTAATGTCAGACAATGAACTGTCTTGAGGCACTTGGCACTTGCAGAAGCTCTCTACCTGAGCACTGAGCTCTTGCGAAATGACTTGAATAACTGAGTAACTTGTTCTGACTATGTTGTGTTGGACACTGTCATGGTTTAGGGTCCTCCCTGCAGGTGTGACCTTTTACTTTCTGCATCCCCAATGTGGTACACAAGATCTAGCAAGGACCTTGGTCTGCAGACCAGTTCTGCTAACTCTAAATATCAAGCGTTATCACTGCTAGAAGAAGGCGCTGCCTGCGAAAATACGCTGCTAACTTCAGAAAGTCCAGCTAGCTGAAAGAACTTAGATGAAAATTTAGTTCTATTCTCACTCAAACCAGGACAGACACAGAGATGACAACCATTTGCAAGAGTTAAATGAAGTTCAGCTAACGATGGCTTTGGTTTTAATCTCAGCATATGGCAAATCCAGTTGCTTTACGACAAAGAATCAACAGAAATGTCATGTCAGAACTTTACATTTCATTTACTGGTATGCAGAATCTGAGGTGGAAGTTGAGACCTGTCTACACAGGATTTTCTAACACCAGAGCACTGAATGAATGACAGGTAAAGCTCACACTCAGTTCATTTGCAACACGGTTGGTAGGGAAATAGAACTCTCTCTTTCACAGTAGTTCATTTTTAGTTTTGCCATCTCAGCATTCTGAGCTGTAATATGTTTTGTGCATCTCCACAAACCCGGTAGAGTCACTCTAGGGATTCATTAGATCATCTCTGTCCATGAGATTGAGGAGGAGAAATTAAATATGAAATGTGAACTATGAAACATTACATGTGATATGGGAAGTGCGAAATATGACTTTTCCTGTTGACCCTTCTATTAACAGAATCAAGTTCCTGTTTTATCATATACTTCAAAAATAACCAGGCGAGTAGATTTCTACCTGCAATACTCAGCAATCATCAGTAATCCGGTCATGAAATGTTTTTATTATGATATCATTTGCCTGCAATCTGGTGAGCATCTGCATTCAGCTTGGCTGTACTTTTCCCTTTGCTCATAATTAATTGTCAGCTCACTGTAGTCCATGAAAAATGTGTGAGACTTTTGTATGTAGTTTGAATATTATATTAACACTGGACAGGTTGTACCTTTTAAGGTAAAGAGAAGAAGTACTTGGTTTATAGACAATTGAAGTGCTTATCATCATCATGACTGATTCATAGAAGTTGGTGTAGAAAGCAATTAAATAGTGCAGTAATATGAAGGGTGTGGGTTTGGATGAACTTATAGTTCTAGTTGGAAATGTCCTAAATATGAATGTCGTTCTAGGGTTAGCTGTGCCTTCCTACCTCCATTTCCAAGCCACTCTTCCCAAGTGACAGACTCACCCCTAGAAGTCTGTTGGAGTGTCTGTCATCTATCTCACATTCAAATACCCAAAGCACAGGATTTTTCTCCGCTGTTTGAGATTTCACCACAAGCACAAGCTGACTTGGCTCCTCAGCATTCACGTAATGGTCAGGATAAGAGGTACCTTTGGATCAAGGTATAAGTCATGTATTTACACCACAGAAAGGAAAAAAAACCACCAAACAAACAATAAAAAACCAAAAACAAAAACAAAAAAAAACCAACCAAAAAACAGAAG
Organism: Baryphthengus martii; assembly: GCA_013396935.1. NCBI lineage: Eukaryota > Metazoa > Chordata > Aves > Coraciiformes > Momotidae > Baryphthengus > Baryphthengus martii. The sequence goes on along the minus strand of VWZK01019114.1, from coordinate 244,231 downwards.
AAAATCTCCTCACAGCTAAATTTCATTCTTCCTCTGGAAATCTTGGAATTCTCCTCTTTGACCCATTTGTTCCTCTGGGACATGGGGCAGAACACAGGAGACATTCTTCAAGCTCTTAGTCTAATCCTCAGATGTTGACCATGAACTGTCTGGTGTAATCCAGGTTGCACATCATTTCACAGGCCAGACAAATTGTATTGAGACTACTGTAAAGCTGTTGGCTTCTCGAAAGCTAAACCTGGAATATGTAATAACATGAAATAGTTTGGTACAAGCTTAATGTTCACTACTTGACATTGTTTTAAAAGGGGATTTAATTGTGCCAGCAGAGACTTCAGCACTTATTGGAGCTAATGGCAACAGCAGAAGCCATCCAGAGACAGGCAAAAGACAGAGACATGTAGAACTGAGAGCAAACTTATTCACAGCTTGAACCATGCCAGCTATATCCTATACCAGATGTTGCCACCAATCCAATTCAATAGGCTGAATTGCTCAGTTTTAAAAGGTGAATACTGTAGTAGATTTATTCACCCAAAGCATGTATACCCTTAAGAATGCTGTTCTTTACCAGTTTACGGTGAAAGTCACCACATGGCTATTTTACATTTAAATTACCCTAATCAGTAGCATTGTTTTAAAGATTGTCATTGTGAAAACTGCTTTCTCTTTACAATTTGCTGATAGGAAACAAGATGGCAAGTTGATTTCAAACTCAGATACCTGTAAAACATTTTTACACAGGGTATCTTCTACACCTTCCAACTATTTCTGCCTATTCCTATGATATATAAGCTTTATTCCTGTCCTATCTGGAAACTTTGGGAAGACTCTTGCAAGTTATGACAAGTGACACTTCAAATAAATAAATCATCATTATAAAAAAATTTGTTTGTTTGGGAGGAAGCCAGAACAGAGAAGACAAAGGAGAAAAAAAAAAAAAAATCAATCATTTTTCAGGGAGTCCTATATCTCCAAGCATTTCACAACTATCATTAAAGATATTTCTTGTCTCTATGAAGTATTGTACACACATTTTTCAGTACTGCCTTGAACCTAGTGAAATCTATTCATTTTCTCTCATGTAATTTGTGTTTTAAACTTTTGAAAATGTTTTCAATGGATATGAAATTGTATTGTTCCAATATGTTGAAACTGGCTTAAAAGGTATCATCTGATTGTGCAAAAACCATTGCCAAGTCACAGAATCTGAATCCTAAAACAGTATTTTCTAGTTTGGACTGCACTTCCCTTTAGACATGAAGCATTACCTCAGTCCACCATAAATTTATTGAATGCAGACTGAAGCTATAATCACTGATAGTCACGAGGTGTACCACAGGATAAGGTTATATATAAACTCTCAAGACGGCTGGTAAACATTCGCCTGTATTCGTTTGTATCCACAAGCCATCATTAGCCTAGAACTGGGTAGATAATACAGATAGCTATCTACTAGCTATCTACCAACCCGTAATGAGCATCATCCTTTGAATATAACTTCACAGGTATCATTTCTACTAAACATTGTTCTTTTCAAGTCATCAAGTACCCATCCAAAATTTGTGCTGAAGTTATCTGTGTGTAGAGCTTTGCAGTTAGCACTTGATTCCTTCTCTACTGTTGCTGGAGGCATCTACAAGTATTTGTGTTGTTTCTTGTAGCAGATAAGTGATTCCGGTAGTTTTTTGTTTTAAAGACTGAAATGTTACACTAGAGCCATATTGATTTGATTATTGTAGATATAATATGGTCAAGCTTGGGAACATAATTTGTTTTAGATCTTTTTGAAGAGACAATTAGTGGGCAGACTTACATGTAAAAAATGTAAAAGTATGTTGCAGAGAGTGGTAGCTATGCTGAAGTTCTGTTTCTGAAGGCTTTGCAAACTAATATAACTGGCAAAATTGCAGAACTTTTTTATGAAAAATATCCACACTACACATCTCTCACATGTTTTCCATAGGGGCCTGGTTAGGATAAAGGGCAAATAGAAAACAAAATATGCAGCTCTTGCCTTGCGTCCTAGGAAGACATCAAGTGCATGTTGAGAAAACAAGTAGGAATATTGGGACAGGTCTGCACTGAGATACTCTGTTCTGAATCATAGCACATTAATTTGTAACTACCAAGTTCAGTGGCTCTTCTTCAGAGAATTTCAACAAAATTCTAAGGAGGAGATATTCAGATAAAAGGAAGCTTACCTGTAACCACATGAAAAATATATTTATTTACAACAACAGTTTCTGAAACTTGCTAATGGCAATAAATAGGGCCAAACTGGAAACTAGTAGAAACTAGACTCCAATCAGTGGTGTGTCACTATACATGACAGTGGGATGTTTCAGAGCAAGACACAAATCTCCCCACATCTCATTTTGAAATAACATGTGTAACTAGAAGACATCTTCTTAACTCACTGATTTTGGAATATGTTAGTCTGAGTTTCTCCAAGATGTTTGTAAATTGATAGAAGAAGCCAGGAATTGGTTGTCATGTTTCTTCCTGGGACTTCCTGGACTGAAATACACACACACATGTTGCACAGATGCCTTCTGTGCAAAAGGGAGTCAGATGTGTTCTAGATCCAGTGAACTAACAGTGCAAAAGCAGATCACTTGTAAATTCTGTACAAACGTCCCAAATCTTGTTCTCTTATTTAAAGCACATTTCCAGGGGAGAGAGGCAGCTGTGCCTGCTAGTCCCATCCAGGAGTCAGGACTTCATTCAGCTGTCACTTCCCTGCAGGATTGCTCTGGCAAGATAATTGTTCAGCATCCGTTCTGAGGCACGCTGGCAGCTAGCTCTCTAACTATGATCAAGCAGAGCGTAGAGTAAAGATTCCTTAACTCTTCCTTTCTTAGACATGCTGGCAATGTAGCAGGTCTTTGAGGATTACTCCTACATGATGAATGAGGCAGGAATGATGAATGAGGCAGAAGTACCTGTCCACAGTTCAGCAGCTTACATGTTTTGAGTCCTCTATAAAAGTGCTTAATCTGAACTTCAGTGACAAGACTGTATTTTAATACCAGAATACTCACATTTCTCCCATTTTGCTTTCGGAAGTGAGTATCACCAGGGATGATATTCTTTTGTTTGTTTGCTTGTTTTATTTCAGTGGCTAAATCACTTAAAATGCTTTGAAAGACTTTGTGAAAGCAAAGGAATCCACAAAATAATTTGAAGAGATCTTAAAAAGAAATGAAATGGAAACTATGGGATATAATTATATTGTTCACAAAAGGTAACACCATGTATCCATTTTACTGAAAACAACCAGGAAATTATTAGCTAGATTCTGACACTTTTATTGTAATAGTGATACTTAATCTGGTAAGTAGATAAATAATATGAAAATAAGTTTAGAGATCTCACTGTAAAAAGAAGTAACAGTATTTGTACTCATCTCAATTTGTGTGATTTTTTTAGAATGAATAAATAAATGATAACAATAATTTTCTTATACATTATTATTTCGTCAGTATTTTAACTCTTTGAAGAAAAGTATATCAATCCCAAGATCAACATACGAAATAAAAAAAAAACGACAACCCAGAGTTTAAGCAAGCAGGGGAAGATATTGGTCATTTAAAAACTATACTGATGAAATTGTTTGTAATGAACCGTAAAAATCTCTGTTTGGAATATTAACTAAAGGAATATGGCTTTAATTTGTCTATTGCTCTACAACCTTCTTTAACAAAAAATACGCCAATGATCTGCCAGATGTCATAACCACGTGTTCAGCATTAGTAAGGAGGTCTTACACAGGAGACAGTGTAGACTTTTGACACTATTATCCTTTCTTGATTTGGGATATTTTGAGAGGCTAAAGCTAAGGAATACTGTCTATATTTAAAACTGAGACCTCCAAATACCTCTCATGTACCTCTTTGATAGCTGAAAGATTGTACATAGATACTGACAAAACTTTGATTTAAGAATCGGGTTTGGGTAGATTCCATTGTCTTTTGGGGGATAACTATTTTTTAATGTTGACTCTGTAGAAAATTTGGCTTCCAACTGTATTTGCTCTGCATTTCACCTGAGTTGGATGCCTGAACTTCCCTCACTAAGTGATATAGCTACATAAGAAATGTGTGGCACCTTTTTATCTGTAGTTATGACTAAGATGCCATAGTTTCTCTTAGCTATTTTCTATGTGATTCTTTGTGAATCTATGTGATTTTTATGTGCCAGATTTTCATTACATTCTGGATCTGTTGTCTAGATTATGACACACAGTTCTAACAAAAATCTTTATTGGCAGCCTATCTTGTAATAACCAGGCACTTTCACATTAATTGCAGAACGTAGCACTGAAGATGTCCAACATGAGTCAAAGAATTTGAGACAACCGGAGATTTTGTACGTAATTTTTCAGACTAGATTTTTCAGATTTAAGTTTTTTCAATTGTTGTATAGGAACCGCAATATATAAATGGCTTCGTTTTCAAAGGTATTGATACAACTACCTTGGAGTCTCCTTTGAGATGTGTGAGATTTAGGTGTGTATCTGAAAAGTGTGATGAAAATTTATTTTGACAGACTAACTTTGACCATAGAGATGCCTTCCTTAAGTCAGAAGAATATCAGATCTAATGAGGTTCATGTCAAAACAACAAAACTCATCTGTTTGCCTTCCTCTTCCCACAATGACACTAACAATAAATAGTACATCGTCAGTCCTTCCACATCTCAATAAGGAGCTTTTGTCCTTTATGTCCCCCTAGTGTGACACTTTTTTTCTCAATGATCAATGAGAAGGAGAGAAACTTTGTGAACAATTTACCTGGTACTTTACGTTCCCTAGCACTTCCCAGTCATATAGCATCCACCTGAAAATGAAGGTGACTGGTGTAGCATAGCCGCAGTTTACCTAGTGATTATATTTCAGCTAGGATGGCTCTATTTCTTCTTAGAATCCAAAAGAATTGCTGTGACATAAATTGCTATGTACAACAAAGAGGAACTTCTCCATACCAATCAATCTAAGTGCAATTTATGTGCAAGAACCATGAAATGAAGCTAAGTTAGTCTGGCACCTAATAAGTGAATGAGATGACATTTTTCTCTGATTGAAAGCCCACAACTCTTTAATTATAGAGCATTGGGCCAAACCCAACTTCCTTTCATGCAGTTTTAGATTGACCATAATGGATTTTCTTGTTCTTATTTGGATTAATTTTTCACCTTGCTTCTTCATTCTGCAACCACTTTAACAACTGATCTGCCAGCACAAACATCATTCTTACCTCTCCAAAAGCATGGCAGAAAACAACCTAACCCCCTTCTGATCAGGGGGGAGGGCCGATGTTGCTAACCAAAAGGGAGATTAAATGATTTAAATTATTTGTTATGTCATCTCAATTTCTAAATCTTGCATGCTAGTTGTAGGTGATTTCCTAACATGCATTGATGTCATTATTTGCATTGCTGCTTTTCTCCTCCAAAAAGTTTTTCAGGTGCAGAGAATAGTCTGGGTCTTCAGAGACAAGTCCTGAATTATTCAGGCAATTTGTTGTTCTGCCAATTACCTTGGTATCTCCAGAAGTCCTTGCATAAATCAGTAAGTAAAAGGACCACAAAAATCAGTTTTTCCACTACCCATGACAACACCATTCAGTGAATTTCCTTGCTTATTATATCTGCAGAATGTCTCTCCCTGACAAGCCATCAGTATCACACCAGCCATTTCACCATGTTGACAGCTCTCTTCTGATGTACAACAAGGGACACTGAATGAATCAAAACAATTGGGGAGTGTGACAATGACATCACTCTGTCAAGAAGATATGATTTGGAGGGCATAACCGAGGTGACATGTTTTAGTCATCAGGGTAGCAACATGTTTGTTGACAATGATGTTCTTTATTAGCCAGAAAACCCTATTCTTTAGTGCAAGTCAGATTATACTGAAGTGTGAAATGGTGGAAAATTAAAGATGGACCACTCAATAATTAAATTTCTAATTTAAAAGCAGAAGTTTGCTATAGTTCTAACAGCATTTTCGCTTTCTTTTTTCTTCATTTTTCTTTTTGCATTGATGTATGCTTTTATAGTTTTTATTATCAGAAAGTACCTGCCTTCTCATGAACAATATTAACTTATTTTTTATTCCCTTACAAAGCAGCTAACATTTCATCCAGAAACAGTTTAGAAAGGAAGTAAATCTTCCATTGGATTTTTGGATGGATTTATTTGTACAATTAAAAGTTAATGAAAACATTTAGTGTCCAATTTGAAGTCTACTCTCAATAAAATGCACAGGGATCCATGTTGGTAACTTCTATTAATACTAATGGAAGTTATTAGGTATGTCTTCCCCAGGTGTTGATGGCAGAATTTCCTGCTTATTTTCAAAGTAGATGGAAGTGAGTGATCCTCCTGTGATATAGCTTCTGGAAATGTGAATTAGCTATGGCTATGAACATTATGAAGAAAAATGAAAAAGGCAGGTTCCAGAGGGTGCTGTGGAAATGTAGGAGTAAGAAAATCGATGAATGTGGCAGCATACTAGATCAAAAACCGACCTTGGCTGATGGTTGTGTTGCGGCAGGTGTTGTCTTTGATAAATGGCTCTTCTAAATCAGAGGGAATGTTGTACCATCTCACCTGAGATAAAAGTTTAAGTACTTCTAATGAACTTTATAATGCCAGCTAGTGGATGCACTTGGGGACTACTAACATTCATGCACTTTATTATACAAATGAAACATGGAAACCAAATTGGGAGGACTTCTGATGCCCAGAGAGGAGTAGCAGCCTCCATCGTCTGCTAAATGAAGACATATGCCTGACACATCATTAATAAAAGCAAGCTTAAATAAACTGTACATAAATTCGAAGAGGAATTCTGAAAGTAGTTTTGTGTACTGTCTGTAGAGTCAGGTAAGTGATTTGTGTGCAGCTATTTAGAAAGTTTTGTTTCCCATTTTCTTACAGGTTTTCAGGCACTTACTTATTTCCTTTTTAGTAACTTATTCATGCACAGGATTATTCATTTTACCATAATGGTAGAGTATATGTGCTATGTTGTATTGCTGCTACGACCTGATTTCCCAGCTGATTCAGGTTGTACTATGTCTCTGTCCTGGCTACCTCAGTATTGCTGTGGGAAAGAATAGCAGGTAACCTGGGCATTTGCTTCTTCATAGATCAGTTCATGTTTTCAGAATCTGGTAAATCAAAATGACATGTAAAATCTTTCTTATTTACTTATACATTTGGCTACAGCCAAAATAGCACTGCTAGAAAATATATTAAAATTTATATTAATTTAAAATAAAATAGTAGAACCATATTTTAAATCCTCTGTTGCTTACTGGGAGATTTACATTTGCCCTATATTCACACTATAGTTGAACCCTTTAAGACTCATTGTCTGCAATGTACTGTAAAAAATACTTATCCATAAAGCCCTACAAGTTGACTGACAGATTCCGAGCTGCTATTAGTTATTGTCATCCAGAAGGAACCAGATTGCAGGAAAAGTAAAGAACAAGTTAGCAAGTTTTTAACGGACAAAACAGAAAACTTGTATCTTCAGGAGGAACTAGAAGAATTTGAATGGAAACAACTTCACAAATTAGGATTTCAAAGCATCTGATATACTGTGGAACAATCATGGCTAATGTAATTATGTAGACATGTTAACAGTGCAATCTGTTTTGCAACTTTAAGATACAGAGATGAGAAAAGACATCAAATTATTTTTTAGATGGCGTTGTTACTAATCATCCCAGCAGCAGACATCACGTGTATGATATTGATCTTCCTGATAGAGGTCTCACAGAAGCAATTTGCCTCGATACTTTTGATAATGGCCTTTCCCTCATTTTGTTGGAAATATTCCATCTCTTCAATATTTTACATTTTTACAATGAGTATTTATATTAATAAATATGAAAACTAGTCTATTTTTCACAAGATTTTACTCTTCTTGCTCATGTGTTACAGACTTCCCTATTTTCTCACAAATTGGAACAGCATTGAAAACGTTCATTCATATTACAGCCCTAGTATACAGACTTTCTTTGTGCATAAACTCTCAAAACAAAATTCTTCTTTGGAAAGCTTTCAGGATTTTCCATTTCAGACTCATAAAGAGCCTTCACTTCCCACCTAGGCATCAATGAAGCAATAAAAAGATTTGGAAGGATAGGACACACTGAGAGCTTAACGCTCTGTTTATCAAGAGATACTTCTTCTTTTCTTATAACATTACTGAATCTTACATTTATTTGAATCTCATTTCAAGTTCATGCTTACAAATGGAGATGCATAACACATATAAACACATGATAGCACAACAGGTGGGTGTCACGGTTAAGGATTTCTGTTAGGAAAACTTGAGGATGAATTGAGATCATAGAGGTGGTAGAAAGGGGAAGAAATACAAATTACTTAAGAAAATGAAACTTCTACTTAGGCCATTATACTTGGGATTTGGTCATATATGAAAGATTCTGTTTTTATTAAAGAACATAAGCATACACTTCATCTGAAGTATATTGCATGGGTAAGTCAAGTACAAATCAATATAGCAGAGTAAACTTATTCAAAATTTCTTGGGTGCTGACAGAAATTATGGTTGTGCAATCAAACTGGGTGAGAACATATTTAAGATTCTTATATGCAGTGCATGAGGCAAAGGTTTATCTTTAGTTAAACATGGGCACAAAGTCCAAATTGAAAAATCTTGTGCTTGGGCACAGGGAAGTTCATGAAATTATTTCTTTCATTTTCTACTTACATGTTCACTTGTTAAATTTTGCTTTGAATTTCAAGCTCTAACCATCCCTCCACATCAATACCTGAAATTCACTTGAATCTGATTAGTTTCACATGAGTTTTGTGTCAACATACATCTGCATGTACCCATCATGAGACCCTTTCTGACACTGGACAGCAGCAGTCATAAAATACATAAGAACAGTCAAATAACCCCCAGCCTCTAGTCATTCATACATCATGGTTTTCTAAGTGCCTTTCTAATTAACATTTCTCTGTGAATTTCTTCTTTACCTTTGTCTAGTGGTTTTCTAAATATGTGAAAATATTTAAAAGCCAAAACCAGTTTAGATTAAAAAAGTTTAACATGTTCATTATATGAAGAAAAGGGTACCAATGTACTACAGCACCAGTATAACTGTTGCACTTGCGAATGACATTCGTTGCTAAATCTGGGCTAGGTGAACATGGGTATCTCCTTTGAAGATTTGCAGCTGTGTCCACTTTCTAGGTCTTAAGCTGCAAATTCAAGAAAAATCCTTTCTTTACTATGAAGAAGAAAAAGAAAAAGGAAAAAAAAGAGAAGGCAGAGCCCAGTTTACACCCAATACATCCCTGCTGTAGTCATATGAAATCTGGGCTTGTTCAGCCTTGAGAAGGGAATTCTTAAGAAAGACCTTATTACCATGTACCAGTACTTGAAGCATGGCTACCAAGAGGAAGGAGGCTCCCTTTTTACAAGGAGTCACATGGAGAAAACAAGGGGGAATGGTTGCAAATTGCTCCAAGGGAGATTCCAGTTGGAGTCCAGAACAAAATTCTTTACAATGAGAAAAATTTATCATTGGAATAGTCTCCCAAGGGAAATGCTGGACTTCCCTACACTGGGCAGTTTTAAGACTCAACAGGGTGTCGGGGCATCTCACTTAAACCTATTTTTTTTTGTTTTGTTTTTTTTCACTTGGAAGATTGGACCAGATGATCCTTGAGGTCCCTTCCAACCTGGCATTCTATGATACAGTTCAAGTGAACAACCCCTGTTTGATCTGAATCCACGTCCTTCATATAACGTTTCCTTACTATTGTACTATAGAAATAATATTTTTCTCCTGGCAGTGTTGTAGTCTGTACAAAACACACCAACATTCACCTAAATAAAGCTCTGCAGTTTGGGTATGTCCAGTGAGGGTTATAAACCAGGGACTAGAACATGCTGCTTAATTTACCATCTTGTTGAAGAGTTGGAAAGCCAATGGTACACAGCAACAGCAGAGAATTAACAAACGATTCCATTATTTGACATGAAGCATCCCAGGCTAACCCACAGACAGACTCTGTGGGTAAAGAAGGAAGCAACGCAGTTGACAACAGCAATTTCAGCAACTGACCTGTTGCTGGAACAATTAATAGAGATAGCTATGATAGGTAAAATAAAATTAATAAATTAAAGTTTTAGGAATCTTTGTTGAGATACCTGAATAATGGGAGTGTTTATTTTACTAATCTTCTTTAGCAGTTTCTAAGGGTTTCTTACAATGGGGTTAAGCACAGACTTTTTTCTTTTCTAAAAAAACCCCCAACAACTAAGTTTGTACAAGTCAATTCTCTTTATTGCCAAGTGCAGTATCCACCCTGCTGCCTTCACAATTCCCACTCTATCCTTGCATTGAGAGGAAAATATTCTTGTCCCATAGCTGCAAGAAAACAGCTTCCTCTTCTTCCAGGGAGCGCAAGGTATACTGCTAACTGGTACAGGGGTCATCAGATGCGCTCACTCCTGCAGGCTACATCTGTGCACCTGACGCCGTGTTCTGTGGCTCTCTACGTTCACTCCCTTTTGCCATCCTTTTTCTTCATGTGTCACAGTTCTTGGAATTTTTCGGGTCTTCTCCGCTCTTGCTTTGCCTCTACTGCACAAATGGCTTTATGGTAGGTAAAGATGGATGCATGAACTGCATATTTTGCCACTGAAAGGGGACAAATTTCATTTTTCACATTCAGAACCGTCAACTGGAAAGTCTCTAAATACGGACTTCTCAAGTTGCCAGACCACACAAGATGACTCTTTTTAAAAAGTCAAAGACATTTCTTAATTAAGAAACCATGTTTAGAGCTTCCTGCCTCTCCTGGTCCTTGAGTGTGATCTTAGGAAGTTATTTAGGTGCTCTGTAACTTAGTTCTTTTTTAAATTAGGGGTACAACTTCCGCTCAACCATTAAGATTTTCAGCTTCAGAGGACTGGGATCTCTTTCTAGGGGGCTATATAACATTCTGTAGAACAAAAGTTCATAATCAGTTGGGTTTTCTAGGTGCTGCAGTAGATATAAAGAAGAATAGCAGTACATTGTACTCTGGGATCAAATTGTATAGAAGAGAAGAATTATAGCACAATCCTTTTGCTGTAGCAGTTCACATCTGTCTATGCTCTGAAAGCAAAGAAAACTATGAATCATTGTCTGAAGTGAGAAAGTCACCTATGTTTGCTTTGTTCAAAAAGAAAAATAAACCCCACACAGATGAGGCCACACTGATAATTAGTTAGCAGAACTCGATTTCTGTAGTGAAACAGAATGGTGGTAACATACATCTTACAATGATGCTCGGAAAAAGCACCAGTGGGTTGTGTAGTAATGTATTCTAGAGTACCTAGGGATGAAGTTGGGCTATAAGAGAATAAGATAGCAGTTTACAACTTCCACAAAGCAGATGTGGCTTAAAAATGCAATGATGTGAGGTGTTCACCATCCCTGATATAAACTGGAATACAGAATTTCTGTGGATTGAGACACTGGGCCTGGTCACCTTTTAAACCTTCTGTAGTTGGGACTAGTGTTAGATAATGAAGTTGTCCAGACTGAGGAAGTCCTCAGTATTTTTTTTTAATTTACTTTTCTTTCTTAGAATAAGAACGAGATCTTCTTGGGATCAGCTGTGAATGTGCTATTGCTTTCTCTCCTACTGTTATCATGAATGAGAAATGCCTTGTAAAGCATTCTCATTTAGTTGGAAATCAGAGTTTTTTCCAGCAAAGTGCAACAGCACCACCATAATGCTTCCAGCACAAGGGAGGGTACATTCTGCCAGGGACTGTTTGGTCAACCACATCAGTGAACTCATACAGAGCTTTGTGCTTTTCAGCCTTACTTAGACTAAATGACTGGATTTGTAGTCAGTAATACTAATCATGCTATATAAATGCTAACACAGGCGTTGAGCCAAGTCACAGATGAGTAGCATTCGTCTGCAGTGGCACGTGGTAGCAGTCACTCATGCCAGGCGTGTCACTTGGCAGCATCAGGTGACATCAGATGGGCTGCATTCGCTTGGGAATTCCCATGAGGTAGCAAAGCAGACGGGAGTAGTTAAGTTGTGCAGTACTTAAGTTTGAGCTATGCCTGTTATCAAGTATCTTGGAGTATTTTCAATTTGAAGTGCTCTTTTGGGAGATTTGGGGAAGGATGAGGTTGTGTCTTTCCTAAATAGTCAGAGACTTCATGGGGAATAAACAGCTCATTTCATGACCTGCTCTACCTTTTCAGCCTCTTAGCAAACAAAGGTATAGGTGTCCAAAGTTTTGGACACTGCTCCAAGTGATTTTGCCTTTTCAAGGGAATATGTTGAAACAGGAAATAAAATGAGCCTTGTACTATTCCAGTGTGTTTCGAAATTAGAAACATAACACACTTTAAAGACAGAGCTGTACATCAAATTTGTATGACTGCTGAACCGCATCTGTTGAGCATTAGCATAATTTTTCCTCAGTACCCACCTTAATATAGCATATGATGCTTTTGGCAGTGTAACTGTACTAGATTGCTTTAAAAATCATTCATCTTGCCCTATTACATGTACTAGATCAAAGAAGGGCAATAACTAACCAGATGTTGCTGCATATACTTGTGTCTGTGAATCTGTTTATTTTAGGCTCTTTTTAAAGAAACGCTGAATAAAATAGTGTTATTGTGGAAATAGGGAGATGGGAAGAATATAGCATTGTAGTTTTATTAAGAGATTGAAATAAATGACTGAAAAAACCTACTTTAAAAATATGAAGTCTGTGCCTAAGTAACAAATTATTTCTTATTCTCATCCTCTTAAAAAAAAAAACAAAAACACATGAGAATTTATTCTCTATACTTTTGCTAGTTGTATACTCAGCTGTAATACTAGGTTAGGATTTAATAGCATATATAGCTACGAAAATGTTTCCAATTCCTATTTGAACGTGTTAAAGAAATCTAAAGGTTACAGTATAGTGTCCTGGGCCTCACTGAGCTTTAAAAAGTGACAGTAAAAGGGGTTTAAATTTTACTGAGGAAATCATTCAGTAATCTTATTCTTGTTGTATTTCTTAAATTACAGATTACAATATATTATGTTTAAAACATAGCAGTTCAATAAAATGTTAAGCATATGAGAGCCCGTGTAATTATATACATATGAACAGGAGGACAATGTACCTCCTTTGACTCTACAGTTCTAACAGAATTCAGGGTCTCAAGGAGTATTTCCATAAGGATGAAAAAAAGTTGATCATAAGTAGCTGCTTTTGAATGAAACCCCGTCTATTTACAGAAATTCCAGACAAAACTCTATTTCTGCCAACACAGCAGGAACAAAACCATGAAGCCTCTCCCCTCCATGTGGTTCTTAGACTTCCTCCAGGCAGTGCCAAGGATGCTCTCTCTACTCTCTCCATGCCAGAAATGCCTGTGCAGTACCATCATAGCTTTCCAGATTTATTGTGTTTAGGTTACATAATTTGCCCACTGGCTTTGTGCCTCTGCCTCTAACAGAAACACACAGCCAAAACCTAATCAGTCACCTCTCTCCATTAGCACAAACTATGAAGACAATTACCCCTCTCCTTTGATTTGAACTAAAAGAATATTTCTGCAAAACAATTCTGTGTAAATTTTGCCACACAGTTTTTTTCCTCATATTTCTGGTGGTTTGAATGAATCAGTCCCTAACATTTTGCTCTTTTAGGCTACTTCAGCCCGATCTTCAGAGACAGAAGAAAAGTCTTTCTTGTTTTCACCATCCTGCCAGTGAACCTCAACACTGGATCTTAGCATAAGAATCAATTTTGTTTTATCTGGCTTTTATTGGGACCATACATGTCACATTATCATCTATGCTCTTCAAAGTACACTTGAAATCTGAATGACCCTCTGGAAGTATTCTTTGCTCTCCCAAGAAATGGAACATTGGAAAGCTTCTTTCTTAATGTACATCTCTCAGGTCATTGCTTGACATAAAGAGGAACAACTCCAAGTTGGCATTGGGTGAATCCAAGACAATGTCTGCAATTGGGAATCTTTTATTGCTTACTTAACACTTTTTTTTCAGGGGTTCTGGACGTCGATCAGTTTTTTTGCCTATGTAATTTTAAGTTTCAAGGAAATAAAAAGAAATTGTTCTTTTTAAGCAAAACTGAGTTATGCATTTAAATTTGATTTCCTTCCAATGCAACTTGTTAGAACTGGGCAAGGGATGGATTTGGGAAGTGGTGGAGTCTCAGGTTAATCTTTAATGTTTATCTTCCTTTCACAGGACTAACTAGAGCCACCTCCTGAGAATTAAGTGTCCCTGTTTGAAATGTGTGGGATCTGTAATTAAAACTTGATTGCATGAAATGAAGAATATATGTCTTGTCCTACAGATAAAAATGGGATCTAACTGCTACAGGATGAGCTCTGTAATATTTACAGTTGACTGTAGCAAGAAGGAACTCTATCTAGTTTTGCCCTCAAAAGCCTGAAAGTATTTCAACATTTTTCCTATGAGAATGATTTGGCAGACTGAACAGGAGAAATATATTTACGGAACTTCTTAAGAAAATTTGTTCTCCCCATTACATCAAAGAATGGCTTTACTTGGAGAGATTCCACACCACAGAAGAATGTGGGAGGAATCTGAGTAGGAAAGAAATTCCCCACCAGAAAGGAATGGTCAACAGAGTTGATCAGAAATGTTACAGGGATTCTGTCCTGGATTATTTTTTTTGGTGGTATTTCTTTCTCAAAACTGAAACTTTTAAAAATTTATGAAACATTTAAGCCACAATGCATTTTGTTTTCAAAACTTTAGAGAATTATTTCAGTAATATTTTGAAGATGACAATTTCACATTTCAAGATTTAAAAGGTAGATTTATTTTCTATGTAGTAGAGTGAAAAAAACCCCAAAATTATCAAAACTTAAGTAGTTTGAAACAAATCTGATGTTTTAACTTCTGTGCAGTCAATTGTTGAGGGTTTGGCTAACACAAATATATGCAATTTTTATCTTTCATCCATTTTTGCAATAATTATTTTCTAACATGTTGAAAATTTTCATCAGTGGGAAAGCTATTTCACACTCACATCTGCTAATCAACTCCGTTAGTCTTAGTCTTTGGAAATGATTGATTGTCTCATATGTCTCAACTGTGTTATATATGCCAGACACAATCAGCATCCTATGAACCTAAAAAAAGGAAAATCCATTAGAATATTGTCAAGATTTAGGGTCAGGGCGATATTGGCACCCTGCTAGACCTGTAATAGACGTTCTCTATTAACTCTCTCTCTGCCCAAAGGGGAAGAGAAAGGGAATAAGGGAGAGAGACTTACTGATTAGAAAAGGAAACTAGAACAGCTTTGATGAAAATGAAAATAATATAATGGAATATATACAAATATACAAACCCAATATCGAATCCAACACCACCCCACCTCCCCCCAGTGGCAATTTTGTCACCATCACCACCGATGCTGTGGAACAGGCCCCGGGGAAGTCCAAGGCTGAGCCCAGTGACAGACAGGAACCAGATTCAGGAGCTGGATTCTGGAATGGGATTCAGGAACACACAGATTGTGATCAAATGCAGAACAGAGAGAGTTCTCATCAGATGCCGACCACTGAGGAAGAGAGGAAGACCCTTGTGATCCCTCATCTTTATATTGAATATACTGTATATGGGATGAAATCCCTTGTTGATCAGTTTAGGGTCACCTGTTCTGTCTGCTCCTCCCCACAGGTGCGGCCTTTTACTTTTTGCACCCTGTAACGTGGTGCACAAGACCCAGCAGTGGACTTGGTCTGCAAACCAATCCTTGGTGGTAACTCTAAATATCAAGCGTTATCACTGCTAGAAACAGACACTTCCTGCAAAAACATGCTGTTAATTTCAGAAGGTGCAGTTAGAAGAATTTAGCTGAAAAGTAAAAAAAAAAAAAAAAGAAAAATCACATGAACAGAATTAGTTCTGTTCCCACTCAAACAAGGACAATTATATTAAAATTAATTTATCATTATTTTTATTGTAAAACCTGTATTGATTCTCTGTTGTGTTGTGTATGTACTAACTATTGATATCAGATAAAATAATCTGCAGGTAATAAAGCTCATCTCTTGTTTTGAAGAGGAATGTTGGTGTTTCTGGAGTTATTTCTATTTGCTAAACCACAAACATAATAAGAAACCTGAGATATTTCTACGTACAAAGAATACTTAAACCTTTCTGTTTTTCTTATTCTATTATTGCTAATCTGTGCTCCAGTGTTAATCTATATTCCAGTCTATGCTGGAATTTACATGTGTGCAACCCTGTTGCCAAAAGCAAGCTCTGCTAATGAATGCAGAAATGTTCCCCCATTTGAAATATAATCTCAAAAATCACAACGCCAGAATCGTGCTAAATGCACATATTCTACGACGCCTTAGCTGTTGTGAGTCACTTTTTAGTGGTCCGTTACAGAAATATATGTGTAATTTTCAGTAGATGGAAATACTACTGCCATGTTACATAAATCAGAAATACTTCAGAATTCAGATCTCAATAGGATTTATTGGCTTCCCATACATTTACTGATAGAATTTATGTTTTCCTGTAAAGCATATTGGAGTAATCAAGGAAGAGCTTTAAAAATATTAGGTACTTTTCAAAACCATGTAAAGGTAGTAGTAGTGTAGCACAATGATAAAATCACAGGGCAGCAATGTAAAGGTTGTTTATATTATTATATCCTTGTGTATATATTTTCCAGAGAGTTTCCAATTATGTCATAGGACTAATAAGATACAATATATCTATATTTATCTTATGGTAATGGTAATTCTTCATTGAGGTTTTATTCTTCTTAAATTTAGGTGTTTTTCTGAAGTGTTTTTCGTGGAAAGTTTTACTCTTTTTGCCAACACCACATATTTTTTGAAGGGAACACACTGAGTAAAACTTTCAAACTTATTTACAAATGTTTATTCTAGGAATGTGAAAAAGAAGCTTTCTTTAATTGTCTGATTATGACTTGTCACAACTGAAAAATGGAAGTAAAATAAGCATGTAATTATGAATATTCATTAGATTGAGCCAAACTATATTCCTGTACAATAGTTCTTACATAATTTAGAATCTTTTCATATATTTCCATACTTTAAGACTTTATTTTATTTTATTAATTACTAAAAGTACTTCTTTGCACAGTAAAGGGGTAAAATGTTAGACAATAAAAAGCCTAAGAGACTGATTATGCATTGTCCACACAGATTTAAATGCATGTACCTGCATGGTCTCCTCAACATCAAGACAATAACTGGTGTATGTTATCTTAACTGTGAATACGTTAAATTATTCATAGGCTTAAGTATTTTCAGGATTGGGCCATGATCCATTAAATGACATGAGTCTCTAGATACTTGGTCTTTTTTGCTCTTTGAATTTCATATGTAATGTCCATAAATACATCTCCCATGTTTCTTTAGCATATTTTGGCACAGAGTTTTACCAGAATGTCTCTTTACATATTTCATCTTGTAATTCATATTAAATTGCACTGAATAATGCAAACATATAGACTTCTGCTGCAAACTGACTAAAAGTCTATCAAAATCTGAACTGTCTGATGTAATAAAAATTTCCTCACTGAATCCGATTCCCTCCCAAAGCTATTTATACATTTGCTAATGCCTCACTTTGTGTTACACCAGATAAGTCACTTTGCATTATGGTTGTGTAGTGTAATGTCATGAATGGCATAAGCAGGTGTGACATAGTGGAAAGCAGTGACTGGAACACGGTATTCTAAAATGTTGTCCTAAAACCCTATCCAAGAAAATCCCTATTGTTTGATTTTTTTTCTTCAGTGCATATATATATATATATACATATATTTAATGTGGAGCACTTAGGGAATCCATTGAATAATTAATGAAGAAGGCCTCCTTTTGATTTGCTGATAAGAAGATCATCAGATTCAAGCAGCATTTCAGGCCTGGTTTACAAAGTGAAAGCCATAAAACTGTGGCAGTTTGTGTGTGTCCTATTAGTCCATGTATGTTATTTTTACAGCTATAGGCCTGCTAGGAAACGTGTTGGTCTTCCACAGATTTAATTTATTTCACATCACAAACTGGAAGACCACAGAGTTGTAGGTGAATTTCCATTTGCTCTTACTGTAATTCATCTGAAAAAAGTTCTGAAATTCATGGTATGGCCTAAAGCAATGTAATTCCCCACACTAACGATACTGGGACGCCTCAAACCCAGCAGGAAAATGCCTGAATGAAACGCACATCTCTGTAGTCCTTGACTCCCTGACCTTCTTTCATAGCTTGCTAAGAGCAGAATATCACACTGTGTCCTTTGAACAGAGCAGGTTTCTCTAGGAAAACAGGTTGAGGTTATGAGCTAAGGAACATCCTGGTGTTAGTAATAATTACTTTCAGACACTATTCATTTAGATAACCTCTGTTTTTACAAGATATTTGTAAATGAAAGGGTTTTCATAACTGTATAAAATGCATTAGCATTGCTTTGAAGTTGTGTTCTTATTGAATGGAACCATAGAAGAAATTTTAAAAAGGTAGCTGTGCACTGTTTTGTGAAATGCAGTTGTGATTCATATCTTAAAACCAAATACCGAAAAGATTTGGCTATGTTAGAATGGAAAAGCAATTTAACTATTTCATGTGGAAGATGTAAATTACCAATCACAGACTGAGACAGAGACTGCAAATTCTTTTTGCCGTAGCTGCTCCTAGATACACAATTTGATCAATTGAGTAATACATTGTGATTGAAAAATGTGAGAAAAATGAAAGGGCATATAGTTCTATGAATAAAATGAACTTAAAATGACGAAAAATTATAAATTATACACCTGACTACTGTTGTCTCATTATACTGATTATTACAATCAGTTCGGACTATAAATACTATCTGTTGCTTAGATGTTAAAGCTTTACATTGTATTTTTAAAAAAAATCTAAATGGGAAATGTTTTAGCCTGAATCATTTTAGCATAACACAACTTTTAATATCCAGTTGCAAAGGTATCTGATTTTTTTTCTTTTCTTTCAGAAATGTTAGAGAGCAGGAAATTTTAATGAGCCATAGGATTAAGCGTTGCTTAAAATAAGGTGATGTTGTGTGACAACCAAGTACTTCTCTTTGCACCCCATTTTCCCCTGATAAACATTTTAGCCCTCTGGAGTGAAAGAAAGGAAGGGAAAGAGAGAGAGACACAAAAGATATGTTGCTGCCTGGAAGTTAACATTAATATAGATAAAACATCATTAAACAGGCTACATGAAATATGCAATGCTCTTCTGCAGATAAAATAGCTGCTATATTTATCAGCAACCTCTAGTGTTTTCAGATTTCTTGGTTAAGTCACTGCTTATAAAATGTGCAAGACTGACAGCATAAGTTTATGATGTCTTTTGTCCATCTCCTGGAAAAGCACTGAATAGGCCGCAAAGTCCTGGTTCTCTTTTCCTCTAAAATTATTTGCTGTTTGTGTCACTGTTGAATTTACTACATAGTTTGCCTTTGATTGACAAAAAAATTCAGGGAGTATATGCCTCTCTGCACTATAGTACCATTATATATCAAATGAGCATGGAAGGAAACATTAAAAAATAAAAAGTGTCTGGTTTTTGTAGCTAATTCTGCATCTCCCAGCACTGGGCCACAGAAAGAACATGATGTTTTGGGGAATGCACTGAGAAAGCACAAATCCATTCCCCATCTTGTGGGCCGTGAGGGGATGCTGGCACTTGAGTGTGATGCACAGGGACCCTGGGGCTGGGATCTCTGGAAGGACAGCATGGCCAGCAGGCTGCTGGATGTCAGGAAATCAAGCTTGCCAAAACAAAGTAAAAGATCTGGTGGCAGTACAGTAGTTAGAGATGCCACTCAGCCCTTGGACTCTATCCAGATACTTCCTCTGGGTGCTACTGCACCGGCGGTTTTATCATGCGGCTGGTTTTCTCCAAGGAAATGGACTGAAACTGCAAAGGGATCCCGTAGAGCAGGAGAGGGATGATAACAGTCCCCATTGCCTATGCCAAAAGCTTAATAGGTATCTTAAACGTTTCTATGATAGATGATGATCTCCTGCCAGCTGGTACATAGAGTGCAGCATGTGCCAGCTGGGCTGGGTGCAACAGACAGTTACATCCCGGCATATATATTTCTTACCCACTTCATGGTATTTTGTCTCAATTGCCAACATTTCTGGAATAGAGAATTCATCTGCCAGCATCCCTGCTCCTCTGTGTGGTGTGAGGAAAAGATTCACACTCTTGTTAATATTCTAATTCCACATTCCAGAAGTACATTCTTGTCACTAGTGATGTCCAAAAGGTTAAAAGCAACTGTGAGGAGAACGCGTTTCAAACCTGCAGAGAACAATGCCAAATTCAGGAAAGGGGGAGTCAAAAGCATGGAACTGTGGATTAGCCAATGCCAGAAGTGATGGGCTGCAGTTGTCAACCAAACCTTATAGATAGTTAGAGTGGAGCAGATGGCAAATTTCAATACATTCTGCATTATGAAGACTGTGCTTTTTTTTAATGAGTTACTAAAATCTGCAGTGAAAAATCGCAATAAGCAAATAAATCATCTGCCTGGATTGTCTGTCACCAAAGCAGTAGGAATGATTTGGTGACACACTGAAGCAGTGCAGTAGCTCTTGGAAACCTATTGATACTTTTTTTACAGAGTTCAGAACGGACCACATGTCTTAAAAGTTCAACTAAGCTTGAATGAAATCCCAAGATGTAAAATACACTTAGAATTTTCTTGCCTGAGGGACTCTTCAGCTTCAACAAGCCCATTGCTCCTGCAGCCTCTGACACTATTCCATCTGCTCCATCTGTTGTTGTCCAGTTAACACTGGGGGAGGTTAAAGCTGTACTGTACTCTACTAAAAGTGCTTTTCTAACCTGGTTAGAAAACCATTCATAGAGCTACATGCAGTAGAATGGTCCTTCTGTATTATAAAGAACAGAAAAGGAATTCTTTCCTTTTTTTTTTTTGTTTTTTTTTTGGTTTGGTTTGGGTTTTTTTCATTTATTTTTATTTTTAAAGTAATTTCTTCCTGAACATCTTTGCCTGTCAGGTAATAATCATGACATGATCTGAAAGCATAAAGTTTTCTCTTATTGCTGGGAATAATATCAGATGAGGTGGTGACCACTCTTTCTTTTCAGTTAACGATTAAACTCTCTGATACTTCAACATAATCAACACAACTCTCTATCACTCTGTTTATTTATGAAATAAAGAAAGAGGTATGGAGAAGAAAAATGTCACTCTAGTTTTTCCGTCATAACGTTTCATTTGGATTTGGACTCAAAAGACAGATGATTCAAATTCAGAACTGAATTTATTTGAAGGTAGATACAAGGCAGTGGCACCCTGGCCCTCTCTGTATGGTCTGGTGTATGATCTACTGTCTTTATCAGGACTTACATTCCTAGGATTTAGTCTGTCAGAAGACTTTACAAACACAGTGCAAAATAGTGAAACTAATGGGCTCTGGATCTGCTGCTCCTGGAAGCTCTGAGTGAGCTCTCCTGAGGTTAAATAGTCTCTCCTGTGACTATTTAACCTGACACAGACACAGCCTTGGCCTTAAAAATATTACTTCTGCTTTTTATAATACTCCCCACAGCCTTTGGATCCCCAGCTCTGTACCAAAATGTCTGAATACTCACTGAGAGTCAATACCTTCATTATACAGCCACATTCATGCAACCCATCAAACCAATGGTACACCCATCCGTTACAGAAATACAGGGAAGGGTGTGATTCAAAACATTGTACTGTAAGCATCTGATAATACTTCAATACTACGAAGTGCTTAAATGATCTTTTCACAGATGATCCTAAATGCTTTGGCAACTCTCTGCACTTCTGTAAATTCCCTGATATTTTAAGGTATACGCTTAGCATGGTCTTCCGAACCCACACACAGTTCGTTGACTTGCCTCCAGTTCCTTCTCTCACTTACACAGCACTAGCCTTTCCACCTGATAGCTTTCATTTCAGCTGCGAAAGGGAAACAAACAAGCAAACAAATACACACCAAAAAACAAAACCAAAACCAAAAACCCCTACCTTTCGTTTTTCCCTTCCATATATGTCCTAATCTGTCTTTAAATGCTTTGAAGCAGGTGAAGGGATGAGCGAGCAAGGAAAAAAAGTGAATCAAATTATGGAGTTTTTAAGTAAAATTTTGATCTTACACCAAAGCAGCTGGTTTAATTGCCCCTTATGCTGCTTGGAAGAATATTTGAGTCTCTCTTTTTTATTTTTTTTGAAAAAAATGAAGTCCAGAAAGGAAAATAGCTTTTAGTTACTCCAGACTGGCATGAGAATTATTACAGTGAACTGGAAATTGTGAGAAAGGAAACTTTTCTTTTACGCAAAATTTTACCTTCAAGAAATTTATTGAGTGACTGAAGGTTCATGCAAAGATGCATTTAGGACTTTTGCATGAGTCTGCAGTCTTGGAAGCAGATAGCTGAGAGGGATTAACCACAGACATGAGTACATATTTAGAATAAATTCATGATGCCAAAAGTTTAAGTGAGTTTAGAATCCGTCCTTTAGCTTCGAAGTGGAGACCAGCATTTTGCTGAGGAGTTTTGGATCAGGCCATATAGACTTATACCTTAATAAAAATCCACATATGTTATCTAACTCTTCAGGGAGAAGCATAGACATGTGATAAAAATGAGAGCTACACTACTACTGACTGCATTCTCTAAACCTGGAGGAGTTTGGTTCACAAGAAAGTCTTTGCATTCCAAGTAAATGAGATTCTGTAGCTCTGTAGGGAATGACTTTAATTGAAAAGTCACATTCCTTGACTCCCAAGTAAATAAATCATGGTGCTTGAATTTGGTCATGGCCTTTGTCTAGCTTGAGGCCAACATCAGACCAAGGTAATGATGTGAACGTTAGAAATAACACAATGCAGGCAACCTTCACATTAATACAGTCTGTAACACTGTAGGTTAGACAAGGGTATCTCAAGCTGGGATAGAGATTTTAATTCATGCCTAGCTAACCTGAATTGAAATGTATGTGTTTGTGAATGCCTAAAACAAGAGTTAATGCCCTGTATCAAATGAAGCCATTTAAAAACTTGATGGAAGTCGTAGCAGTTTGCTACGATATACCCAAATGTTTTATGAACAGGTAAAGTGGCCAAAAAGAACTGAGCCACATTATTTTTAGAACATATTAATATATAAAAATAAATTTAGTGGTAATGCTGTATTTTGATTGGGAGTAACTTTTCAGTAGGATATATCAAGCTAGAAGAAAAATCAACCTTTTTAGCAAAAATTAAAACATGGTAAGGCAGTGCTTATCATTTCTTCTTAAATTCCATTTTAAATTGCAGTCAGTTACAAAGATATCACCTGCCCCCAATTAAGGTAATGGTGATGTTTCTGTTGTGCTCAGTATTTTCTCACTCCATTAAAAATAACAGCCAGTAACTTTCCAATTATTTAAGAAGACAAGGATTAAAGTTATCATTGTATGAAGAAAAATATTGTTATTATTTAAGCTTGTATACATTGGGTTGCACAATTTCTTAGGTGCTGTACAAAGGTAGCAAAGAATATTCCCAACATTAAAAAAAGAAAACCTCCTTACAGTTTAAGATAGGCAGTAAAGTGGGGAGTACAATAGAATTTCTTTTTAATCATTCTCTGAATACACAGAAGAATGTATCTATACTCCCACAGAAGTTCTCCTTTATCACTACAGTTATTTTGTTATTTGCAATGCAGTTGTGTCCTTGGTGATACCACGGGGAAATATATGATTTTACCATATCTCCAGTCCCAAAATATCCTTAATACATTAGGGGAAATCATTGATAAAGTTACACTTTGAAGCTTCTGTTTTACATTCGTAAGAGGGAGTTATCTGATCTACTCTATCAGACTAGTTTATACATTGGAAAATTTCATGCCAGAGTTACATTTTGTCTTGAAATCCTCATGGCTATATACTTACTTAAGCATTTTATTTAAAGAAGTACTTACAGAAGTTTCTATTACTTTTGCCAAGAGCATGAACTATGTTGTCAAATCATAATTCATTTCACTCAGCTTTATAAAATTCAGGCATGCAGCCTAGATCAGTGCTCTGATATTCCTTTATAGCCAACGGATAGAGGTTGGTTCGAGCAAGTTTCGCCACTAGTTATAGAGTATTTTAAATGAACTGCTCACACTGGCACCTAACTCTCACACATCTAAATATAAATACCATCCTTAGTTGCTAGTGAAATGTAAAAATCCAGCATTTGGTTGAAGAGTAGGAAGCTGTTTGCTAGAAGATGTTGGCAGCCACAGGGAACTAGATCTAATAGCAAACATTCCCCTTGAATGTAAGAAACACAATTGTCTGAGTTTCTGGAATCAGAAATTATTTCCCTGAGGAACCTTCAATATGCAACATTTCCCCATTCATAAGCACTGAGTCTGTGTGTGAAAGAACAAGAACTTTATTATGGAAATTAGGAAAACTAATGAATGATAACTACAGTACACTTCATGGTAACTATGTCAGCAGTCCATAGTTGCAGTTCCTTTCCATTCTGGTAATCATATCACAGGCAAGTACCCTTAACTGTGTAACATATTTCTTTTGGGGGTTTGTCTATACCACCTCATAATTTAGTTCTTGAGTTCACTTCAGGCATTGGATCCTGTGCTCTTACTGTCTGCTTTTGTGATTTGTAAACCAACCAGAGCCACTGACACAAAGCTTCTCTGCAGCCTGTGTTGGGTCCACCCCACTTTTATAGGGCTGCACCTCTACCTCACTAGTAGAAAGTCTTACATACCTCAGGACTTGCAATATTCCCTCAGTTCCAGACTATACAAAATTCAGTTAAGTGGTCTGCAACAACTCAATCCACTTTTGAACTGAATTTCACTTTTTAAAATAAAAAAAATGCAGAAAAAAAAATGAAATCATATGTCTCAAGGCAGAAAGGTTACTTGCTAGACAAAGCTGCCCTCTGAGTCTGCTTTAAAAGGTCTAGCCCTGATCAGTGAAAATATTTTCCACTCTTCCCCTGTTTGCTTAGGGCTACGGTTAACTCCTTGGGTTCAATACATTTAGCAGTAGGGATGTAACATCTTAATTAAAACCTGCATGCAGTTTGTGGGTATTTTATATCCATTATCCTGAGGTGCAAGCAGACAGACCTGTCTTCAATTCTTTATGCTGTTCAGTGGTATTACTTTTACAGGTAGACTACATAAAAAGGCTGCAGATTTCAGCAAGTGATGCTGCTCATTTTCTATCAAAGGCTTGTTTTGACAGTCAGAAACCCCTACAGATGTAATCAATAACATATAGGACTTTTAGATGGAGACAAGAAGGAAGTACTGCTTCTCAAAAGCAAAAAAAATATTTCTCTTCTTCTCTGGTTTCAATGATGTTGTCTAATCAGTTCTGAATTTCTCACTGTTTATAATTCCCAAAGTGTCTTGGAGATGATCCGAAAGAAAACTCCTCAAAATAAGCTCCTTTTGGAATCTATTCAAAGTCCCCAGAAAACACCTACTATCTGGAGAGCTACGGTGAGGAAACACTCTGGTAAACAAGTGGGGTTTTTTTTTACTGAAAAATGCCATTTCAGAAACACTGGGATGTTTTGTATAAAACATTTAATTTCAATGAATTTTTCAATAGAGTTTTAAATACTATTTAATTTTCTTTATTTTTGTTTATATTCTATTTTTAGTTTGCTTCCTTTTCAACATTATGTTTTAATTTCATTTAAACTTTAATTATTTAAGTTTTTAAAAGATTCATTTAAAAGTATTTCACTGCATGTTACAGTGACAACATGAACCATCTTGACACCAACAAAATACAGCTTTCTGATGAATTGTAGAATTATCTAAAATGAAATGTTTTCAAATGTTTCTTCCTATTTAATTTAGAAACAGATGTACTCAACCGGGTTTTAGGAGAAATACGAAAACATCAGACTCTTTCACTAGAAGAAAAAAAATTAACAATGATCTTAATTGGCAGGGAAAGCAGTTAGATATCTGTCCACCCACTGGTGGGAGCCCATTGCCTTGCAGAGACCGCTGCATCCCACCCTTAGGCAGAGGAGAATTGAGTTGCCCTGTTGAAATCAAAGTTGTCTGATATACCAGTGTCACAGTGCACATTCTCATCACTCATCATGTATCTGTAGCCAGAAGAAGATTTAATATACTGTAACAAAAGGATACAGCATCTTGTTTGGCAACTATCCAAACCAGGAAGACTGAAGGGAGGTGAGGTTCATGTCTAAGCTACAGTAAGAAACTCTCCCTTTAGCCATAGGAATAGGAAGCCTTTCAGAAACATAATCAAAACAGTTAAATGCTAGAGAGTGTTTTTGAGGATATTCAGCTCTGTAGTGAGGTACCTCATTATGCTTGAAATTGTCCCTTAGGTTTTACAAGCCATACACACAGAACACAAAAAGGGGTAGCCATGGGGAAGTGCTTCTGAGATAGGAGTTTGAGACACAGAGAAACAGAGGTTATATATGATGTTTCCAGCTGTAATAGGAGCTGTCACAGCTCATCTCAGAAGATGCTGAGGGGAACAGACAGCTGCATGGCCGTAAGCACCGTAGCACAGGAATGATCCTCACTGTGGCAGGTAGGTATACATCTGGGCAGGAATGCTGTCCTTGGGCTCAAGGGCAGTATAACTGCAGGTCACTGAGCCTGTTGTATAGGCCGATGAGGAGTCAGGAATACTGTGCTACAGCTTCTCTTAATGACTTTTAGGCAGAGAAGGTATTTCTCCATTTCTGTGATAATGCATTATAAGTTGTTACTACTTGCAGAAGAATGCCTGCTTGCCTCCACCCCAGAGCAGACCACATTTCAGACAAGTGGTCCCTGTGGCATACTAAGTCTGATGGCTTGTAAAGTGCTCTGGAATCTCTTCAGGGAAGAAAGCGGATATTTAAGTGGAAAATGGTTATTATTTCTCCCATCTTTCCTGTTGTACCTCATGCAAGCCTTTTGAAACAAAAAGAATTTCATACATCTTGATTATAATAATCTCTAAGTTTCTTCTAAAATGTTTCTGCTGCGAGTTGGTCACTTTAAGCAAGAGAAAAAGAAAAAGTGCACTCTCTCCACAATTCTTATTGTCTCTGCCTGAAAGAGTTCTACTAATCTAAAACAAAGCACATTGGGGATCCATAAAACTCCAAGGTATGTAATATATTTCAGAAATACAGTTCATAAGCTCTGGTTTTTTTGAAAAGCAATATTTGTAAGCACAAGATCAATCTATTCATGCACATCACTCCTAACTCCCTCCAGCATTCACAACAAAATTCAAAGGAAGAATCCAAATATCTGGGCAAAGGACAAGCATCAGCCCAGGTCTGAATTCTGACATGAGTTCAGCAGCACAGAAATATTGTAATTCTTTTTCCTTCTATTCCTGTAGTTCAATTGTCACATTTATGTCATGTATTTTAAGACTACCAGCAAAGAAAGTTTTTTTTTTCTTTTCCCTTTTCCCTTTTCCCTTTTCCCTTTTCTCTTTTCTCTTTTCTCTTTTCTCTTTTCTCTTTTCTCTTTTCTCTTTTCTCTTTTCTCTTTTCTCTNTTCCTTTCCTTTCCTTTCCTTTCCTTTCCTTTCCTTTCTCCTTTCCTTTCTCCTTTCCTTTCCCTTTCCCTTTCCCTTTCCCTTTCCCTTTCCCTTTCCTTTCCTGTTTTGGGTTTTTTTTTGGTGAAAAATCCTAGCAAAATACAGCAATAACCATGTAGATACAAGCCATTGTTGTGCTGTAAAAATTGGTGGACTACAAAGAAGACTGTCAGTTTTGCCTACTGGTTATATAATGGGAAGAGGCTGGCAAATTGAAAAGATCTCATTGCAAGGTTGATAGGTAGAAATATTCCTTTACTGTGCAGTGAGGCTTCTGCTGTGCTTTGAGATCCACAGTAGATAAAGATGCTTTGTAAGTAGGAAGCTACTTATATTGCATTCATTTTGAAATAAAACTGTAAGAATGATTTCTGCCCCATTTGATGTGTCACTGGAAAATGTGCTAAAAGAGATTCAGGAAGAGGCTGGTCCTCACCTGACTTCAGAGCTAAGGTTTTATTCTCTTCTGCTTTGGTCCTTTGAAATGAGACATGTTGTGGCATGGCCTGAGGAAGGAAAGGCCTGGTCTCTTGCTGATCCTCTTTGTGAACCTGTATGGGTGGAAAGGGGTGCTGAGAAAATTTTGCTTTCATTGGGAAGTTTCGTGGAAGGAAAGTGAGAACAGAGATCTCTAGCTGAAGTTGTCAAACCACACTTTTGAAGTCTGCAGCAGGAACACTCTGGCAAGCATAGGACTACTATTAGCCATCAAAGGATACAGCCGGTTCTGAAGTGTAGTAAGAGTACCTAACTCTGCATCCCCTGTCAGGGTCAGTGCCCCAGGGTGCCTTCATACCATGGCAACCTGTGCAATCTCTAAACCGCAGAACATTAAGCAGCAATTAGCAAAGCATGATTTCTACTTAAGGATGCAATTCTTTTTCTATTAAATTACAAGACTCCTACTGAATCTAATACTGAGTTTTGAATTGTGATGGAAATAACCATTACAGAAAAAAACAGTCACTTCTTCCTGGAAGTTTAATCAGCTCAATCATAATTATGGTACATCTGTTACTAGATTATTTGCTAACACACATGTGCATGCACACACTCTGATAAAATAAGCACATGCTGGCATTTCTCTGAAATATTGACAGAAAGGCAACATGTGGAGGCTGAGGAATGAGGCATGCTCCTCTCCTAACTTTGTTGTTTTAACTCCCTGCATTATTGTCATGTACTGAGAACACAGTAGGTCAAAACCACAGGTCATTTAGCCTTAGGGCTGCTCTAATTTAGAATGTTTTTTTTAATGCTTCATTGAAGAAACAAAAGGAAATTCTTGCAATAATGCTGAATTGGCCACTGTGTATCATTTTGTATCATATTGTCCATTCAAAATGATGATTTAATTCAAACTTTTATACGTGGAGTGCTATCCGATTAATTTTATTCCTGTATACATCATCCCAAAGCTACTGCTCTGTGTTTAATTTACAGTGAGTAGGCAGATTACTTTTCATTATTTACTCTAAGTCATAGACTTTTATTAGCAGATGCCAAGGAATAGTTGGTTTTCTTTGTGCTTTACACAAATACTGAAACAATTCAACAAGAAAATTCAATTAAAACACACTTTTACCATGAAAACATCTCCATTGTTGCATTGAGCTTATATTCTTCAATGATTGTATTACATACTATAAATAGACACCTACCTACAGATCAGTAATAGTATTTGTGGGAACTCTTAGGTATTCTGTATCTAATTCTGAATGGCTGGGAGATAGTACCTTGCACTGTATGTTAGGCTACCTAAAGCCAGTAATATTGACTCTGAGGAAAAAAAATTGTTTGAGACAAAACATTAAATACCACAGATATGTGGTAATCATCCCCTGGAACTCATTTCTGAACAGCATTTCCAGTCAGGAGTCTAAGGATGCCAATTTAAACTCAACAGAACGCAAAAGGAGTGACTAGAAAATTGCAAACCTCTCATCAATCTGCTGTGCTTACTTCCCCACTGAAACTGTATTCCATATTCTGCATGTGCTCAAAACTTTAAAAAGTCCTGGTAATCTTAAAATGCTACTAGTTCAGTGATGGATATGCCCCCATATGTGTTCCGATTCTACGAACATTTCTGTTTACAAAGCAAACAGTATCATAGTTTAAAAAAATATAAATCACTGTTACCTTTCCCCTTGATAAAAAGACAAAGCACGTTTTGTACTACCACTATAATCACAAGTTTATTACTTATAGAAAATAAATGCTTGGCCTGTGCTTGGCACTGATCCCTTTCCAAGGTGATAAAGGGTAAAGCTACTTAAGGGATTGATCTGCTACACAGAAAATCAGCTCTTGCCTGCATGCCAGGAGAAGTTCTGCTAGCAAAACTCTGCACATCCTAGTTGATTGGAATTAAATCTGCATAAATAATAGAGGACTCATCGTGAGATAAATCAGAATGTTTTGCTTGAATTCAGAATAAAGAAATGCATAATTTTTTTTTCCATAATTGTTGTCAATTTAAAATTGAAAAATGATCTTTCAATATAAAAAGTTAACCATTTCATAAATGTAAAATAAAATCTTACATGAAAATTCATTTTAACGTTTTTCTTTTTCTATTACCTAAATAGAAGCTCTCTACTGAAGTACTTAAAGTAGCATTTCTGCTGAATGCATTATTTGGTGGAGAAAAAAATATTGTCACCCACTCATTTTGATACATTACTTGCAAAAAGCTTGCGCTTGCAGGGAAGCAAAGAGGATCACAGTGGGTTTTTTTCTTCTACTTAGCTTTTATATATCTGTGATTGCTTAAAGTGGCTCAGTTCACTTGGATTGTGACTGGGTGGTACAGTGTTGGTGCCTGAACCTGTCCTGACTTTCAGAGGCGTGACTGTATTGCTGTTACAAGACGTGTCCATGGAGCACCATCACTAAGTGTCATTGGCAGGGCAGAAGAGAAAGCCATCCAACACCCTAGAGATTGCTACACAAGAAACGTGGGCAGTACTCTATCTGTGGCAAAGCTATGGCTGATTTTCCAGTGGCAGTCCAACACAGGTGATTCATGTGGGGATTGAAGAGTGGTTGATAACTTGGGTCATAGGCTCAATATTTTAAGCCCAAATATTTAAGAAATTCTGATTAAATATGGCTATAAGAGCACAAGAACCAACCCCAGTCATAATTGCTTCAGGTCTTCTCTAGCTGTAAAACTAGCTGGTGCTATCCATCCCATTTGTACTTGTGTAATTTCATTGCTTTCTTAAGTGACAGTTTATACAGCTGCAACAACAGAAAAAAAAAAAACAAAAACAAAAAAAATGGTGCCAGAGAAGACTCATTTTTCTGGAAACTACTTTTTGTATTTTGCCTAGTATATCTTTAATTTGCAAAATGTTATTATTCCACCATGTTCAGCATTAGTGTTTCTCACAGACTAATGAATTGTGCTTTGACGTACTGTAGTGGGTTGATCCTGTTTGGCTGCACAATGAGGACTGCTATAACAGGGAAAATTAACTCCATCTCAGCCAGAGCAAATACACACACATCCTAATAACTGGCCAACACATAATCTTTTCTTTTTATACCCCATTACTCCTAATTACTGTTTTGTGTATCTTACTAAATAAATACTCAATATCATTGTGATTTTTTAAGTAAATTAATTTTACACATTACTGCCAACACATTTTTTAACTCAAAATATACGTTTTTAACTTTTAATCTTTATGCTATAATTTAACCTTTCAGCTGCTAGAGCAATTTTGCTGCTTTACTCTGAATGTTCTCTAATTTTGCCACAGTCTCCTGGTATGACGTGTGCAATCACGGCACTTCAGATGTGGAGACAGTAGAATTGCGTGGGAAGATCTGTGACCTTGTTACTTTTAATGTGTGATGCCTTGAACTAGAATTGATAATTTTTGTGTGTCGTAATAGCACTGCGAGCTCTCTGCCTGATATCCTGTTGATTTGGGACTTTTCCTATCCATTTTACCCTGATGGCCATTGAGTGAGCAGCCTGAAAAACATCAGGGACTGTGTTCGTTGTTTCTGTGTGCCTGATCTGAATGTATTTCTGTTACCTGCGTGTTAAACTACCTCCTGAGCATTTACACTATTGAAGATCAACAGAAAGGATAAAATAATGGAGACATCATTCAACAAAACATATCAAGTTCTCTGCTAGCCTGTTGTAGGACTTTAGACTTTCCTAATAAAATGCAATCAATAACAAATTTTTATACCTGCATTTATACCTGAGCATAAGCAATAAGACATGATGGAGGTGGAGATAGTTACTTTAATAGACTGGGACTTCTCCTGTGAAGAAGCAAGCTATGGAACTTGGTGCATCATTGTTCCCATAGCAGAGGCAAATTGTAAAAAGTGCAGTTTATTGCTGCAAGAAATCTTGTTGACCAGATGTAGAATGCAGGTTTCATTAAAGCCAGAAATGAAACTCCTAACAGTAGGTCTTGGGTAGCATCCTCTGTGAATTGATATTGATTCTGGATACCCCGTAACCATCTACATCTCTGGTTGGGCTGTAATATACAAGTCATTTTCAGTTACTGGGATCTAATCCTGTTCTGCAAGAATATTAACTGAGAGCTAGTGGTCTGGTTTATCAATTATTTGTCACCTAAACAGTACATACATAATTGCTAAAGACACTCCTGGATAAGGCAAAGGATGCACTCAAAGTGTTTCATCCATCCCTGTGGACAGGGAAATCCATGAGGGAGGGAAGCGGGCATAGCATTTGGAGGAGACCCTGTCAGCCCTGAGGTTTGGAGGATGTTTCTGGCCTGCAGAACCTTGCCATTTTTCCAGTGCAGCTGTGGACTCTAAAAGGTGAAACCATGGACAGTAGTTCTGCTTTCCATAGGTACTTTTTGTAAGCCCCTTTGTAATTGTTCATATATATGCTGGGTTTCAGAGATCACAGTTAAATTACCAAACCAAACCAACACCAAATGATGCAGCCAACTGTTGAAAGTAAGCTGACTTAGAATAGGACTAGAAGTGCAGCTGTAAACCACAGAGCCCTGCACAGGAGATGAGCATCATCCCAGACACTGAGATGCTGAAACTCCTTAGAAGGGTCCTCAGGCCCTGCTTAGCCTCTACCTCTCCATCCTTCCCAATTTACACTCACGGAATGTACCAGGGGCAAGGGGGCTTCCACAGGTCTGCTTTCTCAAAGCCTGTGTGTTTTCTAGGGCACACTGTCGTACCCTAGATATACAGCATTATAAAATCAAATTACAGACGTGATAAATGCAAAAAGTCAAGTCCTTGTTGTCCAAAGAGAACTGGCAGAGGAGGGAGGCTGCACCTCTTTCCCTATTGGAGCAGGGCATGCAGTAGCAGAAGATGGAGGAGTAAATCATAAGCTCTCAAGAACAACTCTTGCTATCTGCATTTGCAACATCTGGTACCTCAGAGTTCTTCTCAGCATTGCAGCAGCTCAGTGCTAATGCAAAAATTATGAAGAAATGGGAGCTAGCTTGGATAAGCACAGGTCATTCTGGATGGTGGGAGCATATTCAGCTTATGTTCTGGCAGGCTACTGTGCTGAAATGTTAATCAGTGTATTTGTTTCTATAATATCTTCAAAATCATCCCACAGCTTTCTGCTCTATCAACCTCACATTTCCAGTATCCAGTGCAAATCAAGACTAATGGTTACATTAACAGAAATTGAATTCAGGATAATATGATACATTCACTGAATTTCTATATAGTAGCTAATTGATGTCTTTTGGTAATAGACCTTATATATTTTAACATCTGCAGCTGTTATCCGTCATTGGCTTATAAAATTCGTTTATGTGAGACTATCTGAATGTGCCAGTGAGATTTTTTATTAATTTATTTTCACAGCCTATGTCAATTCTTAAGATAATATGGCCAGTGTTATGACGTGGTGTTAGTTGTTGGTATGCTTGACAAAAAAAATTAGAGATATGTTTGCACTTACACATTTAAGCAGAGTCATATGCCTAATATCTTCATATTAAGAATAAAAATAAAACTCCCAATGGTAACATGAGTAATGATGACTAGGTGACTGATTGATATTTTAA
Organism: Baryphthengus martii; assembly: GCA_013396935.1. Taxonomy (NCBI): domain Eukaryota; kingdom Metazoa; phylum Chordata; class Aves; order Coraciiformes; family Momotidae; genus Baryphthengus; species Baryphthengus martii. Next base: position 210,456 of record VWZK01019114.1, on the reverse strand, counting down.
TTAATAATGTGAGCCTGTCTGTAGTATGTCAATTAACGACTCTTCATTTAAACTCTTAAAATCTAATGATTCTTTGTATTTTCTCTATTTAGTTAACTAAGGAATTCAGAGAAGAAATTCTGCATGAAAGGCCATGAATTATAGCAGGAACTATCTGCCAGTTAAAACGTCTGTAATCAACTGAGTTTGACAGATAACAACCAAGCAGTGGTAGTGCTTTTCTAGCATTTTTTTTTTCCTAGTCTTCTTCAGACATGTTAAATTTGCATTAAGTATCCAATGAAATAAACTATGAAAAAACAAGAAAAAAATAATTAAATATTGCATTCTGAAGGCTAAAGAAAGCTACAGGTATGCACCTGTGTGCCCCTAATTGTGTCTACAAGGAGATGTTATTGCAAAACACAGTAAGAATTATACATTAGACCACAAATATTATTCTGTGTTATCTTCCCAGTTTCCACTCAAGCTCAGAGTTATAGGCAGAAACACAGAAGAGACGTGTATCTGAGCCCTGCTTATGATTTCGATCACTACTGCTAATGCTCCTCTGGAAGCAGAGCAGAGTGTTCACAGTGATGGACAGATGGCAGGGACAGGAGCAATGGGAAAGACTATGAGAAGGGTAGGTTCTGGCATCCTCTGGCTGCAGTTGGTGTCCTACATACTGAACCATTGTCATGCACAGATATACTTGGCTGAACTGGCATGGACCCAAGAAGTCCAAGACTAATTTAAAACAAAACTGAGTAAATACTGAAGTTTAAAGTTTTTTTTTTCCCTGATTTGTTTCAAAACTTTTATTCTCTTTCAAAATAGATGTAACTTTTTTTAAGGATAAAAGATTTACAGGTTTATGGCTTCAAAATTCTATGAAGCCTTAGGAAAAATAATGATATCAACATAAACTATTTATTTTCTCCACAGGTTAAGCCACTGAACTATAAAACTCATTATTTTCAGAGATGAGGGCAAAGGGAAAAGTGAAGAGAATATTTTTTTAAGTTCTTTCTCTGTCTGAAATGTCTGGAAAGTCAGGTACTGTTAAGAAAATGAAGCATGTCTCTTCCAACTCCTCTGCATCTTCCTGCCAGAGTGCTTGATAAAGCACCTATAAACATAATTGCCTTTGCATACCACTGATAAAAGTAATAAAAAATATGTGCCCAAGTATGGCTCCCATTTTCCAGTGAGTTACTTATTTGTTCTTCATCGTTCTCTGTGCTATATACTCAGGAGCTACATTTTGGAATTCACGGCAACTCTCATCTCTGCGCTTAATATCTGCGGGATTTATTGCCATTTTTATATATATAGTAAGTAAATTGACAAAGTGTCATAAAGCATATAACTCATCTGAAGATACTGATTAAGGAGAATTATTATATAAGCTTTATATATTTCTCTATTTAAAATTTAGCTTTACTGGTTTATTAAAAAAGACTTCATATGGGAAAGGTGTGACACAGCAAAGATGAAATGGAAAGGCAGAGCGTGGGGCACTGGAGGTTATAAAAGGCTGATACAGACCAAGTAGATTGCTTCATTGGGTTATCCTACTTCACCAGATGTGAGGTTTGCATCTGTAATATGCTACAGGCTTCTCTCAAGGGGTAGTAATAGTAATTCATATTGTCCCTGTCTCTTGTGAGGTCTAAGTGAAAGCAGCCAGTGGAAGGTTTACCTAAGATCCCTGGATATGTAGACACCAGTGGAAACAGATCCTTTGAAAAACCTTTACGTCAGACCATTGTTCACTTGAAAGGAATCAAAGAGGAATATTGGAAGAGATTATTTGATTTGAGCTACTGTGCTATGAATAATATTTTTATTACAGTGAAAGTCTTTGGCCAGGCTCATTGATAACAATCACTTTCAGCAGTCAAGAAATTAAACTTTGTTTAATTCTGCTTTTATTTCATATAACTTTGCTGGGTTATCCTGCAACTTGTCAGGAGATGAAGGGTTCAGCAGACCCTCATATGGTGCAGAAGATCATGGAAATATTCAGAAGACAGGATGGAAGATGCTCTTGAGAGTATCAGGCTTTGTGGCCAGAGCCAGAAGGACTTGAATGAATTCTACTACCCCACTGATATATTTTGCAGTTCAATTTATCTACCATGTTTCCTTATTGCAAATATCAGCCTTCAAGAATGAACAGTTCATGGAAGAGCTGCTGATGCCTGGGCTGTTTAATTTTCAGTGCTGAAAGCCAGTTTCATGCCTTCACCTGCTGAACATGGGGACGAAGGAAGGCTGTCTGTGAATCAAAATGAGAATCAGGTGTTGGAATCAAAATATTCATACAACAATTTCCTGTACCTTGAGTTCTGGCCATGAGCTGAGCTAAAACAGGACGTGGGCTGCCTTTGTAGTCAACTGCAAAAGAGCTAATGACTGTGTCGCCAGAAAGAGCCTGTATTTCTGCAGGTGAAGTGGTAAGTTACGGCTGTTACAGGCAGTGCTTTTGCTGCATTAGAAGCTACACATTCAGCTATAAAAGTAACCTAATTGCTGTTGGACAGAAGCCTTAAATACACAGTGTGTTCATTTCCTGCAGAACCAAATAACTGTCATGTGCAGTTTTACACTTACAGCGTCACATTTTGCTGTGTTAAAAATTATACAGTTCAAAACTGATTGGCTTTCTTCTAACACAGAGCAATTTGGCTCCAGCAGAGGATAACAGAACCCGCAACACCACTGCAGCACTGACTCAACTGCAGTATTTCTCAGTTACTGGTCAGTATAAATCTACTATTCAGGGCTTGATCCAATGCCATGTTTCTGTCACTGGTTCCAATAGGCACTGACTCAGGACCTAAAAAAGAGATCCATGGTGAAAAAACGGAGAGCAGAGCATATGTCCTACACAATACAGCTGACTATTTCTATGCTCAGCAGCTGATAGTGTAGGACTGCAATATTGATTTGTGTTACTGTATTTTATTGCTAGTATGTTACAAGATTAATTTTGTGCTACTCAGCATCTGCTTTCTCCTTGGAAAGTTTTGTAAAGAATTCTGCTGACTATAAAAAATTTACTTTTTCTTTTTTTTATTTTTTTTTGCTAAATGGCAAAACAGATCTTTTATACCCTGTCCTTTCCAAGTATAGTATGACAGATACCATTAAGATGATTATACTATATACGTATATGTGCTTCTGTACTCACAGGTGAACGGCTAAAGTCTTATTAAAACAGGTCAGTATCCTTGTTCAGTCTTTCTTCTTTCATTTACTTGCAGCCAGCATTACTGTGATAGATTATTATTCTGCTAGGATAGGCTTTGGCTCCTTTCCAAAAAGTGATATAAATCTATACCCTTTTACAGATGCATATTATTTTGTTCTTGCATTTACTCATACTTTTAAATGGGAAATAACAGGGACTTGGTTATGGGTAGAAGGGTGGAAATTCAGTTTAATAAACAAGTGTATAATAACAATGAAATAATAAATGATATAATAAATAAAAATGCTAAGTAAGATAATAAAATAATTATAAATGTGTGCTTTTGCCATGAATAAAATTTACCCAGAGGGAATTTGTTGATTTAAATAGCTCATACTGATATCTTAATATCTTATCACAAGATTTTGAACACCTCTGAATCAATATGGACAAGATTTTGAACACTTCTGATTTGGCCCTTTGGGAGTCACTTAGGAGCAGGCAGTATGTAATGGATGGCAGGTCTTTATGTAGCTTAAGACTAGCCACTGCAGTGGGCAGGGCTGATTTCAGAGGAGAAAGGGAAGAAGTAAGTTGCATCATTTTGAGGCATAAATTCTTTCCCTTTGCTTCAAAAAAAAGGAGCTGTGATCTCTTTTGTTTCTGAACAGAGCAGTTTTGTGCTGACTTTGAGTGAGACTGTGCTTCATTGCACTGTTTGGCTCTGTCTGCTTTTGTACCTGCACTATGCAGCAGGACATAAACCTCATCCTGTGAATTAAAAGCAGTAGAGATGTGACTGGTACATGCTCAGTCAAAATGAGAAGAGGAAATGAAAGCATGGATGCTTCTTAAAGTTTAACCCAGGCTGTGTCTCTGAGGCAGGGGCAATGACAAATGCTTTTTAAGGAACACAGAATATATTTCTCATGAAGCTCCTTATATAGGTATTTCCTCTACTTTGCTTCAAAGTTGTTCTGATTAAGTTTTATGCCAGCAAAGGCTCTGTATGTTTTTTTTTCTTTAGGGAATGCCACGTGGTGGTAGAGCTGAGAGAAGGGTAGATTTACAGTGCAAAAGGTTTCAAAGGCCAAAGGTTTCAGATAATTTCTGAACATAAACTGTCATGCCTGAAGTTTCTGCAGTTGAAGCGTGCTGACTTAAGACCAGTGAAAGTCTGTTCCTTTTAGCTGGGAAAATGCTCAGGGAAGGATACATCTGAAGGTGTGTTTTCTTGAAGAATCTGGAAGCACGGAGGTTTCAGTCCAAAGAAAAGGGAATAATTGCTCTTCTCCGTCAAAAACTTCGTCCTTCTCATAGCATAGGCTGTACACCATGGCAGAGAGGACAATTCAATAAAGTTAGCAGTGTGTGAATGAAATTGTCAAGGTCCTGGTCTCAAATGACCAAAATGTACAAGTAATCCTTCAGGCCTAGATATCGTAAATAAAAAAAAGGTCAAGAAGCCTTGGCAAAGGATCTGTGGCAATGTACTGTGATCTGGGTAAAGGCTACTGTAAATCACTTTGTCTAACAATTGCTCACAAGTAAAAATGGTTTAAAATTGCTAAGACAAGAATAACCTTGGGAAAACAGACTGTAAACAATCAGTAGATGGTGGTTATTCTCAGGAGAGGAGTACAATACGTTTATTACCACATCATAAATGAACACAGCCCTGCAGGGGTAAATAGATTCTAAATCTGATTCTGCCCTCAGCTAAAAAGGCTCTTAATGCTGACCAGTAGAGCTAGATCCACTACAGCTGGGTATTTCTCCTTCAGAGACAGTCTCTATCCTCAACAACTCCACATCAGAAAGAAAAACAATTCAATTCTCCTGTTTTTTCTGAGGTTTTTTTCAGCGTTATCTTCTTGTAGCCACTTAACTTTCGAAATCATGAAGGTAAATAAATTCATGCTATCTAACCTTAGATGTCTAATAGTGTCTGAGTCTGAATGAGCCTGTGTGGGTTCCAGGATATGCCCTTCTAGAGGGTGATTCACCTGACAAACATAGCTGAACTAACCCTTTTCTGTTGAACTCGATGAATGTATATCAGACTGTAGTCCAGATCAAGATTTCTAAATTAAGGTGTCTGTAATGCAGGTGTTTACACATGAACTAGCTATGTCAGGTCCAGTGCTTGTCCTTAGAAGTGAAGTCAACGCATCCACTGGAGCCACAAGAGAGGTTCAGTTCACATAGAAATAGACATCTCTTGATCAGATACTTTAGTTTTCTATGCCTCATTGATTGCTTTGACCCACTCTCTGTTGACTGCAATGGAAACATGGGCATTTAGCTCAGCTGTGTACATCTAAAGTGAAATTCAGGTGCCCAGAAAATGTGCGGCTGGTGTTTTCTGAGATGTCCTAGGTGATCCAAAATTTCCATATATGTATAACAGGAGGACAGGTGGTTTACAGAAGACCTGTGTCCTTCTGGAGGGGCAGTAAGAAAACATGTGGAATAACCTCATGCATCTCAGCCAGTAGCAGATCCTAATGGTTAATCATCTGAATTGTCCCATTTTATGTAGACACATGACTTCATACAAACATGAACTGAATCCAGTTCCTAACTGCTTATGTTTACACAAATCAATTCCACCTATTGCTACATATGTTTTCTTCTATCTGTGATATCTAGAGGCCTTATATCTTGAAAACTCTACATCCTTTTTGTGTTGTTAGGCCCTATTTCTGTATATTTTCATGTATATTTTTAAAATTATTGAAGCTTTTCATCTGACACCAGAAGGGCCCGATTGAATTGTCTCATATGGAAGAGAGTAGCCAGGGCTATGGCATTCTTCTCTGTCCTTTATCATCAACAGAGTGACATGCATTGCTATTAAATTTAAGTGTTTATAAGCTTATCTACCAGGCTTGAAATTACTCCAGGGTCTGTTAGAAATCATCCAAAATTAAAATTATCTTCTCTAATCCATGCTGTGTGTCTCCTTTTTGTTACGTTTATCATTCACTCCATGTACAGATATCCTGCAGACATGTAGGAAACAAATAAGCCGTGTGAAACAGAAGATTGTCTCAAAAACTTAAAACAGCAGGATCCATGAATTAACATGAAAGAAGATTCACTATCAGAAGAAAAGAAAACTGAAATGCGTGGTGGTGGAGCACACTTTTTATTGTTTGCGTTTTTTTGAAAACATATTTGATTGATAGTTCCCAGGTCTATTCTGGGTCAGGACTCTCAGTATGCTTATCATTATACAAAGAGTCTTAACAGAAAGATTATACTGTTAAGCATAGTGTATTACCTTCTTCCACTCAAGTTAGCAGCATTAGGATACAGCAGCAAACTTTAGAGAGACTGCACAAGAGATGAAGAAATCCAGAGCAGGAGCCACACCTACAAAGATGTCAATGGAACGACCTCTGCAGGTTTCAGCACTTTCAGAGAAGACTTAATTACGTTACTTGATTTCTATCATAACATGTTTAAAAGACGAGATAGCAGCACTCAATGTGACTTACAATAAAACTGGAGAGCAGTTTGCTGAAAACCAACTCTCCCAGTAAGTACTAATGCTGCTTTCTGAAAGATAAGTCTCAATTACAACACTAATTATCTGTGATTATGAAGGCCAAAGTCATAAGGTCAAATACTGAGATGCATGTTCTGTATTCTGGCAAAGTCATCTTTAAGAAAATCTTTCAGGCTATGGTCTGTAGACAAGAAAAACAAATATTAATGAAACCATTGCAGAATCTTTTTATCTTTACCCTGGGTTTGTTTCCTTTGATATCAACGTTAGCAGTTAATACTGAGACAGGTACTAATTACATTTTAAAATACTAGGTTTGATTTACACAGGTGAGACAAAGTGGTACTTAACTCCAGGAACTGCGGGCAATTATGCATAACTTTATCTTAATCCTAATTCCATCCATTATGAAATGAAGAATCAAAGTGGAGATGACAAATCACTTACAGAGAGGAGAAAAGCTGATTTATCTTTGTAGAGTTGCTGCCTCATTTGAGCAAAATGCTAATTTATTCCAATAAAAAGTGGATTTGGGGGCACTTGTGAAAGTAGATTTACACAACATTCTTTTCAAGATACTACTTTTTTACATACCTTCATTCACACCTCTTCATTGCTTGTGAAGCAAATATTGTTCTACTTTTAATAAAACAATTTATTTCAGCAAGGAACATGATACAAGATACAGAAGAGAGTATGTAATAGATTCAAGCATGATGGTGTAAACATGACATTCCTCCAAAAATTAGAATAATCCAGGGTTCAGTGCTTGCCCTATGCACTAGATAATCTTAAAATGAATAGGACACTGAATAAACAGCACTGACAGCAAACAATGTTTAACAATGTCAAGCCTAATTTTCCCCATCCCTAGTGGTGTGACCAGTTACAGTCCTAGAAGAGGAAAGGATGGATATCTTGGAAAATTGAGCTGTCTAGCACAATTGATAAACCAGTACGCAATTATTCTTCTTGCATCACTTTTACCTCAATTTTTGCCTTTTTTTTCCCTCAGCCCTCCGGGCCTAGGCTCCTCATTGCTGGCCTCACCAAGCCTGCCTCCAGCAATCCTTCCTGCAGACTCAGCCCCCATGCCGAAGTTAGCCACACATGCTCCTTTACACCATGGTCTGTGATTTTATTCTCTCCTTGGACATCAGAAGATCGCTGAGGTCGCTGAGGACTTGTAGTATCCATTGAAGTTTGCAGTCCTGGCAGGCAATTAAGGGTAAGATAATGAGATAGGCCGAAGCCCATGGCAAAATAACTCTTGTTTCTTTCAAATTCAGATAGTATTTTGAGAGGAAGGGATGCTTCCCTGACAATTTACACCTCATATTTATTAGGTATCCGTTTTTTTGTTTGTTTGTTTGTTTTCAAATTTGCTTTCCTTCTCCCCAGTGCTGGTTTTTTTCTGCCACCATCAGGGCTGGTTTGTATCAGAGATTCGGCTAACTGGTTCATTATCGGTGCCTACATACCGTGTCCCTGACTTGAGCTGCAGGCAAGAGGAATAATTAGAGTGCTTGAAACTGTTCTAGATTGCACTCTGTGCACTTTGAGTCTGTGTCTATAGCTGCAGGGAACGCTTCCAGCAGTCCAGAGACATCAGGATGCATGTGAGCATCACTCATTGCCCATCCAAATTGTTCTGCCTGGCTGACAGGTTAGCATGCAGGGAGGTGGTGAGTTCACTGGCTGGTTTGTGACACAGAGCAGAATGGTGGCTGCCGCAGGAATTTGTCTAACAAAACTGGGCTCTGCCAGTGAACCAGCATTTTGCACATGGGAATTTCCCTGCTCTTAACCCGAGTCTGGCATGTGATGAGAGAACAGGTTTAGTTGCTTCCGTGCAGTGAGTTTGTGGTCCCTACTTGAGCTTATTTGTCTGGCTAATTTGTGTGTTTTCATCTGTCAGTTCCTTGTATTCAGACTCGTTTGCTAATTGTAAGGATTTGTGTTTCAGTCATATCGCAGTAAAAGAGAAGCTCTCTAGTGGAACACAGCAGCTGTTTAACAGTTCCTATCAGCAGTACACAGCCAGCAACGATGCAGGGTGAAGGACAACACTCTGATGAAAAACCTGGGAGAACAGAATAAAAATAAACTACCTAAGACTGTAGAAATCCCGGTTTCCTGAAAACTAGTGTAGGACCTCTAGAGGACCCTCAATGACTCATAGTTTTACAGAGAAAACAGGCAGCGCCTCTTGGAAATCTATGCCAGAAGTCAGCTTGTGTCCCAGCATGGTGTATGAGGTCCAGAGTCACAGATCATAAAAAAAAATTATCAAGGTTTTTCTCTTGAGGGCCCTCACGTGAATATAGCAGGATCTTGCTTTGAGGCAAACTGTCAAGTTCAGAATTTGCAATGGTTTACTTTCATTTCCTCTGCACATCGTATAATCACTGAAATAACTAAGCTAGCTACAATTATTGGCCATGCAATTTCATGCATCCATGAAAATGTATTGAAGTACAAATCCTTGCATTTGCTCTGATTTGTGCTAATGAAAGAGCTTGGCACATTTGCTTGTAAGTCTTATGAAGAAGAAGATTCAGAGGGAATTCAGAAAGAATCACTGTAATGATTTCAAATTAGAATAATAAATTTGACTCCATCACATTAAAATTAATAAAACTGTTGCTAGTGATGGGATTTTCCACTCTTCTGCACCTAGTGTGGAATATAAAGATGGATTTTTTTTCAAGAAGTTTCTGTCAATCCACAGTTGGACCTTTTGATCAAAACAAACCTACAGATTTACATAGCGCTATATATTTTATTACAAAATGCGACTCTGAAGGAATTCTTATGAATTGTAAGAAAGTGTGGGTTACAGAAACACAAGGACTGTACAACTGCCGAATGATAACAAAGTTTAATGAACATTTGGTTAGTGATTTAACTTATGATCTGTTTAATGATACAGAGCTATATTTTTTCTCCAGATGACAGTATAATCAGAAAAGCAATAAAGGTGTCTACTGTACTAGTGGTATGAATGTGATATCTTTATATTTCATAGCTGTTCCTGAGCTGGTTGAAACTGGTCTGCAAGGAACATACACATTACACTTAGCCCTGGAAATTAATCTCTTTGTCCTTCTTTGTGTTGTACATCACCGTATGAAAATCACTTGAAAGCAAAAGTCTTCACATGTGCTTTTTGCTTGTCTCTTCAAAAACACAACCAACTTTCACATGAATGAGAACAGAAGAAGCTGAGAAGTACAAAACACTTCAACTATCTTCTGAAATTCAGCTGCATTCTATCCTCCTGACCCAACTTGACCAGTGGAGGTGTTGATCCCAAGACTGTGCACTTCATGAAGGGTCACTGAGGGCACTGGACTAGGATATGTCTCTCAGTGGGGCTGCTGATCCTGACTTGAAGTTGCACCCAATAATAAAATAGTATAAAGTCAATAGTGGAAAAAAAATAAAATTAATTGCAATCATAAGACAAATTGAACAGTCTTGCTTTGGTACAGGATGGTAAAGTAGAGGGGAATGGGTGGCTGTAGGATTGCCTTTAGGAAACAGACTGAAGAGGATGGAAAACACGTATGGACTACTATTGCTACTGCTTTCATTTTCTCTCTCCTCTTTCCTTCCTATTAACCTCCAAATTCTCTTTTCCTCCATCTTTTTCCCATCTCACCCTAGACACCTCTTCATCTTGCCACTTCTTTTTAAATGTCTCTTCTCTGTCTGGCCAGACCAATTACTCAGGATCCACCTCGATGTACCTGTGCTGTCCTAGGAGTACTATGACTGCGATCTGAAAGTACAGGGTCAGAAAATCCATTCTTGTGCCAATAAATTACTGCTAGAAGAGCAATGCCCACTCTTTGCTTCTAAGGGTTTTTCTCTCACCTATGCCCTGATCTTATACAGCTGCTAGCACAGCTGGTGTCTACAACCATGGGGATGAAGTTTTTTGATGCAGGAGTGGTCTATATAAGAAAAAAACCACAATCCTAGCCCTCTGCCTAGGGAAACTCAGAAAAGTTTCTTTATCATCATCCTCTCCAGTCAGTTCTTGGTGTAGAAAGCCATTTCTTGGCATTGAATAGTTAGGCTTATGTTAGAATTCCTAGGAAAAATACTGCCTGGGTGCCTTTAGTAACTATCTATGTTCAGATGGATTATATAACAGCAATAAATTATTTACAGTAAAAGCTATCATACAGTTGGTTTTCTCCTCCTGTGAGAGACTGATTTGCAACACCATGGCGTTCACTGTTTTATAGGAGGCAGCATAGTAACACACGTGTATTGCAATCAGAAATGTATTGCACACACGTAAAATGAAAAATCTCGTGGCTTTTAATGGTTCGACAGACAACTACAAAGCTGCTCAAGCAGCTGTCTAAGGTCCTATTCTCTCTTCAGTTAAATTTGTTCTTACCAGAGAACTGCTGTTCTCACATTATCACCGAAGTTATCACATTAAAAGACTGAACTTTGGCATGGCTTCACTCATCAGCAAGGCACTGAGGTGCGATTTTTAATTAATTATATTTTTTAAGATTCTGATCTGCTTGATGGTATTGTTAACCAAACAGCATGCATGTATTTCATAAAATGACCATGAGTGGGTAGTGGTTTAATGCTAGAGCTCTGGAAAGGAAAGCCACTCTGAGCTCTGCCTTGTATACAGCCTTAACCACATCTGGTTACTTTCACTAGGGGTACATATTTCAATGAGAAAACAGGAGGACATAAAAAGCATTTTCAAGAAGATGGAATTCCTCCTGGATTTTTTTGGTGAGATTTATGAAACAGAGGATACAAGAGCTCTATCTTTTGAGTATGTTTTGAATGAATTTTCAAAACAATAGCCTAGTGTTGCAAGAGTTATTTTCTAAAGTTTATTTTTTAAACATTTCCAATCTCTTTAAGGTTACAAATCCTATAAATACAATTGCCTTTTGGCATTCAACAGTTCAGCTCTTGAAAGAATCAGGCATGAAAATTAAGCTCTCTGGATGGATATAATGGCACTTTTTTGAATATGGTAAGACAGAACAATTTGTGTCTAGAACCTCTCTTTCTTTCTTTACATTTCTGGTTTCCTTTTCACACAGCAATATCAGTGTATCATGATGTTCTTCATTGACAGGTGACACAGTCACATTGGTAAAGATATTATGGTAGCACGTGTTGTGTATGCATGAGGTGCAACTGAAACTTAGAAAAAGTACTTTAATAACATTTCAGAGTTTTTGAAAGAGCTGCTTTAAACAGCTAGTTTCTACCTCTTATCTTACAAAGCTGTATGCCTTCCTCACCAGGAACTCAACTGCATAAAGCATTAAATGCAACTAAGAAGAACCAAAAGAAGCTTTGAGGTATCTGAGCTTTAACAGACATTTTGCCAAGGTTTTCTGAAACTGAGGCTAGAAACTGAAAAAATACAGGCCCTATCTGTAAAGCTGCAGGACAACAAAACTCTAACTTCATGGCTGTGATTTTTTTATTTTAAATGTCAGATTGGAGTGATCCATGTTCATGTTGTGCCCTGTATTGGAATAAGTCTGAGCAGAAAATACTACCTTTGCAGGAGACAAGGAGTCATTCTCATCTACCCTGCATACCACTTAACAATCTGCTTAATCTGACGGATTAAAATTAGAATAGCTCCTGGGGGAGAAGGATTAGTGAGCAGAGAAGAAGGAAGTTGCTACTACAGTTTATGACTTTCATATTCTCTGTTAGGAGCAGAGTGCTGCATATTCTCTGTTAGTGGCAGCTAGAGTGCTGCAAATTACTTTGGTACTAAAGAAAAATGTATCCATGTCTGTTCTGCAGCAACCTGTCTCCTGCTTCACATTCTTCAGGGAGGTGATGCTGCTTAATACAATAGATACAATCTGATTGCAATGCAAGGTTGAAATTAAATTTGTTTAATGGATCTGTTTTGTAGAACTGGGCTGGGATTTTATTTTTTGTTTTCTGATAAGCGTATCTCAACATCTCTTAAAACAAAATGGATAGACTGTCTTTAGTTCATACCAAACTTTGAAAAAAATGTATTGTATCCTGCAGAACATTTCAATATTTGTCACAATGGCCATTTCAAAAGTATGTACTTCTTGTTCTGGTTCAATTCCAATAATAAAGAAAGAGGGAGCAGGGCAGGAATTGCTCCCACCCAGTTCTCCTCTTGGTGTACTTCTGGTATAGCTTATGCCATAACCTGCTGAGACTTGCCTTCCTGGCAGGAGAGTGTGATGAGCTGACAGAAGGTGGTTGTCCCACTCTTCTGAACCTGAGGACACACAGGAAGCCTCATCCTTCAGAGTTCAGCGGCACAAGGCTCCCAAATCAGCCCCATATTGGTGCCCATTGGACAGAACAGATTGCATCCATATTTCATGGATATGTAATGTGAACACCAACAGGAAAAGCAGACTTTCTCAGCTCCTACTTTCCAGGAGATCCAGCCCTAATGATGTTGTTGCTATAATTGTCTTAGCCCATTTGATATTTTCAAGAAGACTGAGCAATAATCACTTACAGTATCGACAAGCAAATGTGTTTATGAAAATCAAACTGACATGTGACTTAGAGACATCCAATTTCACATATTTCATTTTCAAATTGTTCCCTGAAGATTTTATTTACTTTTTTATAAAATCTCTCAGCTTTATAGAAAATCAATTCTCTGTCATCTAAATGTTGTCTTATAGCTCAGCATGCCTTCAATTTATTTTTGTAGTTTTCCCTATTAATAGGAATGTATATTAGAAATAGCTGTAAAAATGTATGCTGTGCTTTTTTGATGGAGAGAATCTTAAATAAGTTTGATGAAATTTTATTTAAAGTGAGTACTCTAAATTTTAAATTAATGTGTCCAGGGTGATAGATTAATCATAGGTGCCTGTATAATACAAAACTCCAATAAAAATAAACAAAAATTAACTTGTCAGATGCAAGAATTAGTTTGAGTAATAAAAGAAGATTTTAAGACATCTTTTTCTTATTCTCTTTTTTTTTGTTGTTATAAACGTTCCCTGCCTTGCGTCAATGGAATTGGTGGACTACAGTTTACCATGGGTAGTTATGCATTTCAAAAGAGACTGATGTGAATAAGAGATAAAGATAACTGTAGGAAGAATCCATAAGAATGATCTGCAAAAGAGAAGAAGTGGACCTTGGGCTAATGAGCTGTGCTAGTATAAACACTGATGAAAGAGCAGAATGACATTGCGAGGCTGGAAAGACCGTGTTAAAACAATAGTAGTGGAACGTATAATTGGACAATTTGGCGTTTGCTGAAAGTCATTGCTACTGAAAATCAATTATTAAAATGAACATTTCTTTTTTAGTATTGGAGTTTATCTGACAAGCTATAATCTTAAGTGTTATTGGTTTCTTTCTCCACATCCCCAATTACTTAAATTAGAGGGATGCCTCTTCCTGCCTCTCTTTTCTTGCATCCTCCAATTACAATTCTTAATCAGTTTTAGTTTCTTCAACTTCCCAGTAGAGAGAAAGACAGATGTTGGGAGAGAGAGGAAGGATATGAGGAGCAGCCTGGAATTGACAAGAAGTATTTTGTGGGGAAGCAACACAGGGAAGAGAGTGTAATAAATAGGCAAGAAAGTATGGCCACTGAACTCTGAGGAGATGATAGGTAGTCTTGGAAAAATCACGTATGTCGAATTTCATCAATTAAAGCTGAATCTAACAAAACTAAGTTATAAAAGATAGCTCACTTATAAAAGTATTTATATTGTATAATATTATTTTAATGAATAAGATAAACTTGGGAATTTAAAATATTTACCTCCGGTAAATCTTGAATTTAAAACAATACTATATATGAAAGGATGTCATCCTAATTTTTAAAAAAATAACAATAAAAATGATATCTAAAGGCAGTTCCTGCAGGTAAGCGCAAGTGCTAAGAGGACAAACTGACTCTCCTCTCAACCATTTATCTGCAAACACGTGTATAAAAATAAAAGAAAACCACAAATATTAGTCAAAATATGATAGTGCTGTATTAAACCCCCACCTCCAAGCATCTAGCTATGAAAGGGAAGCCTTTTGAAAATGGAAATTTTCACATCACAAAAAAAGAAACTACGAAATCTAAATGAAGATAGAAATAGAACAAAAGAAGAACAGCTGTGTTATTAATAGAGATAAGGAAAGCTGTCTTACACTTCAGCAGACCTTGGCCATCTGGATAATAGACCAGAAGTATCTATGTAAAACTCTAGCAATGGTCCAAAACTATTTTCAGTACAGACAAATGATACCTATTTAAAGACTATACTTTCAACTCCACAGGAAAAGTACAAAATAAGTATATTGTCAACCTGTGCAAAATGGTTGACTAATAATCAAATCTTGAAACGTAAACCAATGGTGTGATAGATTAATCATAACCATGAAGTATGAAGGAGCTCAAATGGGAATGCTCTGACAGCCCATAATAAATCAACCAAGAGCTACATACAGAGCAAGTAAATAACCTCAGAACGAAATGTAGAGCATAAGAGTCAGGCACAGAAGCAGACTAGCAAATAATGTATATGTCAAGGGTTAGGGCCTGGGCCAACCACTAAACAAATGATAGATGCTCTCTATTAATCCCTTTCCCTTCTCAAAGAGGAAGATAAAGGGAGTAATGGAGGGACATTTATGGGTTAGAAAATAAAACTAAATCAGTATTAAAGAAAATAATAATAATAGAATAGGATATATGCAAATATATACAAAAGCAGTACTGAACTCAATACTCCTGACGGCAATTATATCACTGTCACTACTGATGCTGTGGAGCAGGCACTGGAGAATTCCTGGACTGGACTTAGTGGCAGGTGGGAACTGGATTCAGGAGCGGGATTCAGGAATATGTGGATTGAGATCAAAGGTAGAATGGACAGAGTCTTCCTCAGACTTCAGCCATTGAAGAAGAGAACTTGATCCTCGTAATCCCTCAACTTTATACTAAATACGATGTATATGGAATGGAATCCCTCTTTGGTCACTTTAGGGTCAATTATCCTGTCTGCTTCTCCCCACAGGTGCGGCCTTTTACTTTCTACACCCCTCAATGTGGCACGCAAGACTTAGCAGTGGCCTTAGTCTGCACATCAGTTCTCAGTAGCAGCTCTAAATATTGAGAGTTATCACTTCTAGAAGCAGACACTGTGCAGAAATCTGCCATTAACTTCAGAAAGTTGGGTGGTAGTGTTGACCTTCTAGAGGTTACAGAGGCTCTACACAGGGACTTGGACAGACTGGATCACTGGACCAAGGTCTATTGCATGAGCTTCAACAAGGCCAAGTGCCAGGTCCTGCACTTGGGCAACAACAGCCCCAGACAGCACTACAGGTGTGGTCTTTTACTTTCTACACATAGTACACAAGATCTAGCAATGACCTTGGTCTACACAGGAGAAAGTATAAGCATCTGCACACCAATCCTTGGTAGTAACTTGAATCATTGAGGGTTATCACTGCTAGAAGCAGGCACTGTCTGTGAAAATATGCCATTCACTTCAGAAAGTGCAGTTCGTTGGAAGACACTGGGAGTTAGTTAGAAGACACTGAGATGAAAAGTAAAATTACTGAATAGAATTAGTTTGGTTCTAACTCAAACCAGGACATTATATAATTATGGAAATCGTATGAAAGATATATTAAATTGTTACAAAAGCAAATGCAGAAATGCAAATATAGGAGACAAACTGTAAAATAAAATGTAAGCACTGTTGTCAATTTGAAAAAGGCAAAAATATTTCCAAGTGCTTCATCTGGAAAAGGACATTGATAAGTGTTATGAATGGGGAGGTAGTTATAGTCCTGCTGCTTGAATGGATCAGTGGAACAGCTGATGGCAGTCCAGAGCCCATATGGCAGACAGAGGAGTAAGACTGGGATCATCACAGATTCTTCAGACAGCTAGAAAGAGTATAGACAGTATATCTAGAGCTGGGTAAATATGAAACTTTGATTATTTTTAAAAAATATTGGGATACAGAACCTGGAAAGACAAAAACATTACAAAATCGAAAGTGAAGATAATAAATCAATCCAGAAACACTATAACAAAACCCTCAAAATATCTTCCATAAATTGCAGATGGTTGCAAACTCTGAGGCATTGATTGACTGAAGAGTAGAAAAAACTATAGTTTTTTCAACGTGATGCATTTATCCTATATGTTAGAGAACTAGTGACCTATTCTAAAATACTTATGATGAGAATGAAAAGGTAAAGATAAAAATCATGACATAGGCAAGAGAGGAGGCATCTTCCTGTGAAAGGGACAGCCTCCAGTTTTTGACTCAGTGACACTAGCATGGATAGAATAAAGGTAAATCCAAATTGAAAAAAATGTCTTGCAGTGATGTTTGTACTTGAAAAGTTCAACCAGCTCTTTCAGGAGCAGGAAGTCATTCAAGCAGAACATGACTATAAATCACTGGAGGGTATTTCTTAAAAACTACTGCCAGCTGCTCCAACGTGCTTTTAGCCCCTGCTCTGAGAGAGTGGCACTATTATTTTAGACATATACTGCAAGAAAGGGACTGCAGTTACTGACAACTTATCCAGGAAAGAAATGTATCATTAAAGGAAAGACAAATGAATAAGAATATGAAATTCTAACTCTTGCAGGAATATAAAAGACTTGAGAACACTGAGACCAATGGACAATAAATTTTCATGTCCCTTTTAAAAAAAGATCTGGAGAGAATCATATGAAGTATATAAGGCAAACATTTACAAATATTCACCATATTTTTCCTTCGGACTATTTGGTGAACGGAAAGATACCCTAAATCCTTCTTTAGTGTGACAGAGAGACATGAGATGAGCATCCAAGAACACATCAAAATGTACATTGCAGTCCAATTGTAATGTCCAGAATACTAAAGAATCAATTCTACATTCCAGAATACAGGCCTGTACCTGAAATCTTGGGCACCCTGTGTATCAGCAAACAGCTCTGAAGATCTCTGAAATCTGGTGAGCAGATGCAATACATTTAGGAGAAGGTCAGGCAAGCCAAAAAAGGAAAATAAAAAAGTACGGCTCTCCTCACAGTCCTTGCAGTAAAGCAAAAATAGACCTTGTGATCACAAACTACTCATTATAGTAGACTGATTTCTCAACTGCCTGAGTGAAAGGTGAAGCAATGCGTTTCAGTATATTTGTTATCACAAAATATTATTTCATACAATGGCAACAAACGAAAATAGGAACTTTTCAGGGTCAGATGAAATGTTCATCCAACTCCTACTCCTGTAGGGTCAAGAGGATATACTTAAGGGTGTGTAAAAGTGCAGGTCAAGCACAGAGGTAGTTCGCTAAAAATGTCCCTTCACCTTAATATGGCCTAGGACTTCCTAAACTAGAATTGGGTTTGTTTATTAGCTGCCAAAGAATTATTTCCATGTATTTTTCTTTATGGCTGGAAGATTCAATTATTGCCTTTTTTTATGCAGCATGCCGGTGTGCATTTGAAGTATATTATCTTTTAATTTCTCCATCTTCTTTTCTTTTAAAAGTTCTTTCAGTATTTCAGAGTTTTCTTTGGCAGCTAGTGTTGGTCTCGTGTGAACTTTCTCATGTGCGCTTAAATCTTTCTTGAAGTACAGTGGCCCATACTGATGCCATATTTCATATGAGGTTTTACTAATGTGGCACAGACCAGAAGATTAACCCACTACACATTAATGTGCATTTCTTAGAAATCTGGAATAGAACAGAGGCAGAACAGCTGGAGTTTTGTTGGCCGTGGTACTGTTTTTGTGAGAATGAAAGCATATTCCTTTATCACGTGCCAAACTATTGCATAGATGCTATCCAAAGCAGGTCTGATTTTAGTGAAGGTTATACTTCTGTCTTTTCTCTACTTATAGTGAAGAAAACAGTTCCTGCATAGTGTAAAGTACCAACTACATTGAAAAGTCATTCCTCAATTATCTCTCTGACTGTTAGAAGCTGTCTTTTACACAAGGTATGAATACCAAAAAGTCAGCGCTTAGATGTCACCTTAATAGACAGCTAAGAAATACCTTGTATGAAGAGAAAGATTTTGTACTTCAATGAAGAACAATGGGATAATGAGTCATGGGTGTCCTGCATGAAATGTCTTAAGCTTATTAGAAGGCTCATCCCATTCTAGCACTTAATTATCTAATGTGGGAAAGGGGGAGCTGTTTGAATACTCATCTTAGAATTTTCCATCTGTGTGAAGCATGAGTGGATTTGTTGGGAAAAGAGAAGAAAAAAAACCTAACATGTTTTTTGTAGCTCCAGCATTCGGAACCACAGTCAATCTTCTCAGTGCACTGCTCATTTCTCCTGCAGTAGAAAACACGTGTAGCCCTGTATGATACAGTGCACTCCTCAAGAAGGGCCAAGACACTTCATTGACCCTTTTGTTAGGTGACCTTCACAGTTTCAGAAGTCCTTTAAATTTAACAGTCAAAAATCTCATCCCTGTCACTTCCTCTTTGTCCTGCTCTGGAGGCAAAAAGAAACCCATGTTTACCCCAGTCTTACCCTGAGTCTTCAATGAAACACAGACTCTGGGCTTCACTGGCAATTTTTATCACACCTTACCATGTTTTTGGTTTTGTCTACACTTTCCTACACATTTCACTCTAGACATTGAGTCTGCCATCAGAGGCCACCTCTTCTTAACCATCGTAATCACCTCAATATCATCCTGCAAGGCTTTTCAGCCTGCAGATGTGTAGACTTACTGGTACCTCTGCGCTGGCTTCCCTCAACACTCAGTAGTCAGCTGGAAAGCAATAGTTGATCACCAGAGATGAGTAGAAAGTGGTGAAGCAGGTGGTGGCATTTTCCAGCCTTTAATCAAGTCACTCTCAGTACCCTAACAGTGATTCAACCATGAGTTGTGGGGATTTGCAGCCAAAACTGTTCCCCAGGTCCTGCAGATCTTGCTGCTGGACGGTGAACTGTTTTGGGGGATGATACAAATGATAAGCAGATTTCTGCCATGCAGGGGGAAAATGGTTCGATTTTTTAATCTTCTCATCAAAGGAACCTGAACCACTTGCAGTGTTTAATATCTTAACAACTCCGTATTAACTTCTGTTAAGTGGTAAGTACTGCAGAAACGTGAATACTTTTCTTACCAGTTTTGCCATGTTTGCAGTTCTTAGAAAGGCACTAGTATCTCTTAGCAATTAAAATGAATTCTACATTCCCACAGTGTTTTTTATTTTTATCCTATTTTTTGTTTTCAGATGAAGATAACTTTTAGTTGTATATCCTCTCTGAAAAATCCAAGGTTTACTACTACACTAATAAGGATATAAAAGTTTGATTAACACAGGAAAGCTCTGAAATAAATTGGAGTTAAACCATTTACAGGTTTCTGAATCTGTGAATGTGCTTGTCACCTGTAACTCTTTACCACACTTGACAAGTATATTTGTGTCAACAATCTGGAGATCACAGAATAGAATCCTATGGCTATGATACAGTCTACAGATGGAGACAAATATTGGATTCCTGAACTAAATGTTGTTCACATTTATTTTCATTGTTTGTTTTTTTTTTTAAAAGTTCTCTTTCAACACAAATGCAGTTTTAAATTTCAGAATCTTCTAACATTTGTATTTCTTACAGCAAAAACATTAATGTTAATACAGAGATTTTTTAAGTGTTTGGTGTTTTTTGCAATTGTCCATGAAGTCTTACACCTGGTCCTTCTAGCTGCATTGGTAAATATATTGCTTTTCAAGTTGACCTCCAAGGACCTGACAGAAAATGAGGCACAAGTAAGTATTATTTACAGATAAATTCCACTTTACTGTCAGAGGTGAACAGAGAAGCTCTATGACTCTGATGATGTGGAATATCTGTGAACAGCTGCATGCAGTTAAGCAACAGAAGTACAAGAGAGACTTACTCTGTTGTTTATATAAGAAATTCACTGTGTCTTGTTCACCAGCAGTTTAAGAATGCAAAATAATTGTCACTGGTTTACCTCGGTGGACTCAGCTGATGAAATAAAAGCAACTAAAGCAATTGCTTACACATGAATTGGTCTGTACTGCCTTTCAACTATCGTACTAATGTATTTACAGAAAAAGAAGGCAAAGGGAAGGTATGTGATTTTTTTTACAATTGCTGCTCTCTAGGCTTTTGATTCATCTCTAAGTAAGCCTGGCTCCGGTTCGGCTTACATTTCTCAGGACCTTCTGGAAGTCTGATAAGTGATTCCTCTCTCTATAGGGAGGGAACAGAAATGCTCTTGCACGAGGCATGTATTGATGAGACTCTTCCAGCTTTCTAAATGATTCTCAGGGATGAGCTGGACCCTATTAAAACACCTCCACTAATTGGGGAAATGATGTCTTAACTGGTGACTAAGGAAAACTGTGGTCCCCAAATTAAAGCAATCGTCCTTTCCTGGGGACATGCTGATTCAAAGCAATGGTTTCCTTTCATCACATCTGCATAGCATCTCACCTTCCTGCACATGTCTCCAATCACTCTGACGCTCATTGACTTTGAACTTTGTTTCCTTTGTTCCTCTCCCTCAGCCCTGGCACATTTTTCTCACTTCACAGGTAAAAGCATCTATGTCTTCTTCTAGGGATTTAATCTCTCATATCCCCATCCTCTTCATAGGTAGACCGAGCTCTGAAACACCTGGATCACAGATGGGTGTCTGAGAAATTCCCAATTAGTGCTTGAATCTTCTAAGTCTGTCTACACATCAGCTGTTGGGATGGAAACTTCTCACAGCAAGCATCTATTTTTCCTCAATGTCTGGGAAATGTTTATCACTTCATAATCCCACAACCAAACAACAGACAACTATGTCTGTGTAGCTCTGTGTAGTTAACCACATACTGAAGCTTCTCTTGAGACATCTGATCACCTGAAAGCACTGAGGAGCAAGGTTCTTGCTTTTGAAGCAGAGATAGAAATGGAGGAGTGGTGGTAAAATCACATGCCCTGGAATGGGAAGGAAACTGCAAAGTACACTCATGAGGTTGGGTACTTTTATTGAATGCCACCTGCATTGCCCAGAGAAACTTCAGACTGAGAAAGAAAATACACAGGAATGGCGCAATAACCCAAAGCAGAAAATTTAAGAACCACATTCTCTATACAAGTCCTTCAATAAAACCATAGCTAAGGCTTCATTCACTTCAGCTGGGAACTTTCTAGTCTCAGAAAGTTTCAGCCCTCAGAGAATATCTGAGAGAATAGGACTCTGGTCTTATACACAAGGACACTAGTACCAGAAGGACCTTTGTGCCCAGTTAGGTTATTTATTCAGACAGTAAAATAAATAGCCCAGCCCAGGATATTTAGATGCTTCAGTGAAGATCCCTGTACAGTCTGAGGAATGAAAGGTACTTCCAGAGAGTAGTTTCCCATGTTAGGCTCTGAGGAGCCAAGGGATGCTTTGCTTCTCATGTTGATGCCTCAGCTAAACTGAACTAATTTGAGTCTATGTGCCCAATCAAAATAAATTACCACAATTAAAAATGTAAATATTATCAGACCTCTCTTCACATTTACATATACATACAGTATCCAGCGCATTTACTTCAATGCAAATTTTGCAACAGTCTTGTACACTTGTTCTAATTCCATTAAATTAGTGGCTCTCTCAGATTAATTTATTTCCCAAGCAACATAAACTGAAAATGGTGCCCGTTGTCCTGAATAAAAACCTTCACTTGAATCATCAGAGTTTTTCTAACCTGTTACAAAAACTCTGATGAACTTCTAATGCAGTTTTGCAAGATCTTGTCTCAAACAATTTATACTTAGCAGTTAGTAGATGTAAATTTTCAGGATTCTTCTGTGTGGAGCACAATAGCACACCAAAGTCTGAAACAGGAACATCTTCCTGACCTAGCACCTTTAGTGATTCCAGGCTGAGCTAAAGACCCAGCCTTCACAGTCCCAGTCTACAAGACTTAAATATTATCTCTGGTTTAAACACAAAGGGATATATTATAGACACTGACTAGTAATTTACAATTGCATAGTTGCAGAAGCAGCAAGAGAAATTAAGCTATAATAACATATTTGCTGTAAATTCTTTGCTCAGCTCTTTGCTGACATTTGTGTATGCTACTAATTTAGGCTTTTTTAATTGTAACTGGAAGAAAAAAAAAAGATTAAATTCTCTGCACTTCGTATTTAGTATAGGTCACCATCTATTTAATAGAAATTTTTAGAGTGGGGTAGGGTAGAAAAGTTGCATCAGTGACTTTGTAGTAAGTACCATGGTGCGTTGATGCTTCCACTCTGTCCCTCTTGATACCTTCAAAGAACCTCATTTAAATTTATCATGGCAGTAGAACTTCTTTGTGAAATGTAGGTATAAAGTATCAGGTTGCTCTTGATCATAACCACATATTCATTCCAGTACCACTGTCACTCATAATTCACAGGATTTTATTGCTTTGTCTCTGACTGCGGTGGCAAGTGAGTAAAGCTACAGCTGCCTGACTTGGACATCTTATCAACTAAAACATAGACAGCAAAGCTCTTAGTTACCATGATGAATGAAGCCTTGTCACTCTCTGCATCATTTTGAAAGTACAGCTGACCCTCTGTTCTGCCCTTACTCATCAGGTATACTGCTTAGTGACTAAAATCAGAAACTAAACCCGACATTTGTGTAGATGCATATATAACTCTTATAGTCAAAAGTTCAGATTTTGTCCAGTTTATTGTTCTATGAATTTTTTTACCCTTGTTGAAATATATAGTTAACTCTTAATAAATAATCTTTGCTTCTATATTTACTTCTAGGGAGTGATCTCCAAAGAGAGATGCAGCAAACTTTTCATCCTTTAATAAAGCCACCAGCCAGGCATCTGAAAAAGGAGCCCAACTTTTTTAGCCTCTCGTTAAAATATTGAAGTTTAAAGGATTGCTCAAATGAATAAGAATTAATTACATAAGGAAGGGAGAAAAGTCTGGATCTCAAATTCAGGTTTAATACTGGTGAAGAAAGCCAAAAGAAAATAGAGCATCTCACAGAAAACTTGCCACCAGGAATACTTCTTCCCTCCTCCCCATCCCCACCCCCAGAAACCCAACTACTTTCAAGGACCTTGGCTTCTTTATCTAACTCACCCTGCTTGCTTTCTTCCAAAGCTATTACAGCGAGGCAAGCATTTCTGGAGCAAAATAACTGATGAGGCAGTCATGGGCAAGAATAACATTTGATCCATGTACAGCTAAAGAATCAGGAAAGAATCTGCACCCTAAGAAAAGTTTGTTGTTGTGGCTTGCACACAGCTGGAAAATGCCATCCCTCTAATACATAAAACAATTTAATTAGCCCTAACTTGAGCTGCTCTGTTATTGTACTGGTCCTTGATGAAACTGTTTCACAGCATTTTCCCCTCATTGTTTACTTTAGTGCATTACTGCTAGGAGGAGTATTTTTAAATCATTTGAGGTCAGCTGCCTGCTCCTCCTCTCCAGCCTTTAGGAATGCTGAGTAAGTTGTTCTTATCTGTTAAACTCATATTACTGCCTCTGGGTTACAGCAGTTACTATGTAAACTGACTAACTTGGGCTCATATTTTACCCATGGTCATTAGATCTAATGAGGGAGCAAAACAAATTTGACAAAATGTAAGTTTCATTAAAAAAATCTGTCTACCATCAGAAGCTCATCCTTGAGGAAGTTAGTCTAGGGAAGAACCGTTAGGCTTTTTATCTTCATGTCGCTGGTGCTGCATGTACCATCATCCATTTGTTCCCTGGTGATATTGTCCAACACTCCCTGCAACAGGTAGTCAAGCCAAAATCACTGGGAAAATGCTAATGACAGCCTCAGCACACAGATTAAAGTATTAGCCTCTCCCTCAAAATACACAGGTTAGAGTTCAAATTTATTAGGAAGGAGCTGACAAGAAACCTGAGTAAAATTGTTCAATGGATATAGAGGGGATTTTAGTTTTCAAATGTTGTTAATTTAACTCCTTTTACCTCACACCGGGATACTTTCATACACACAGACTTGGAAATGTTTATTGACGCTAGTTTTTATTGCACTTTAAAAATGCACACAATTAAGCCTGCTTTGAGCTTCTCCATACTTTTTTTTTTTTTCCCTGTCAAAGCTGTAATACTGAATAAGAACCAGGTTAATATATTTTGAGAAAATAATTTCTCAGGAGTGACCCCTTCTAATGCTACATTTACTTTTGAGTAAACAAGGGATAATAACAGATTAAATCTGCTCAAAATTTTATTTGTTTGTTGTTTTTTTTAAAAAGCTATTTGAGTCTCTGAGATTCACAAAGCGCATTTATAAGTTGAGCCACTCCCAGCTCAGCCATATGGAAGCAGAACATTCTGTAGGTCCTTCCTGTGGTTTTAGCAGAGCTTTTGTAAAGCCAGGAGCCTACGCAGAGACTGAGTGTGAATTCGGAATGCAGGCTTTGCCATGCTATTTGCCTTGGGTACATACACCCCATTTTAGAGAACTAAAACCAGAGTCTGAGGTGTTGCACTTTAGATTGTTCCTCTTCAAATCTTATTTAAATTATAACCAATACCATATAACTAGGAATAAAAAAGAAAAAGTAGGGGAAAATTCAACAGTCTCTTTCCTGCAGTCCCTAGAGATGCAGGAACTGAGCTGTGTCGCTTCATCTCTGATGACACTTTTTGCAACAATAATCATTGTGGATACCTCCCTGAAAACCTTTACCTGTACACTGGCAAATCCTCGTCTACAAGGATCTGAGGCTCAAACTCCTCGTTGCTGCATGGAGTACCATAGAAAGAGTAGGGAGTCCCTTTCCTGACGTAGCTGCTGCTTTATTCTCTCCTATGCTTCCCCAAGGGACAGAGCATACACGGCCACATTCGTGGTCCAAATTCTCCCTTTCTTAGAGACACTTTATTGTCTTTAATCTTTACCCAGTTATAATCTCCGCATCATGCAAGGCATTGCTCATGCTGGTTTTATGTTGGCTGTCGGGGAGACAGACAAATGGTAGCTGACTAGACACACAGTTGGAAAGCCATAGTCAAATGATGTTTGAGTCCCTAGGAAATCTCCCTGGAATTTTATGAACCAGTCAGATGAGTTTATTGTAGTTTAGTACATGAGACCACATGGCTGAGATGCTCCTAAAACAGTCTGAGAGTAAATTTAGCATCTCGTATGGAAAAAATGGTCCGAGTAATTCAAGATACACTGCACCTAGTGGTATTCTTAACAAGGCAGTGAATGGTCTACTTTGTTCAGCTTAGTTGTCTGTAAAGTATTTTCGTATTTTGAGAGAAAGTGCAGTGCATTGGCCCTAAAATAATGCATGTGATCTGGTTTAGCAGAGCACATAAATCACTTTTGGCAGTATAAGTTTGCACCACAACAATGTTACAGAAAATGGGATTTTTGTTTTTAAAAGTAGAGATTAAAGATGAGCCAAGCAATTAATAAAGTTTATAGGTCCAGATGGCCTGAGTATCAGTGTCAAGTACTCGATACATAACCACTCCTGGTAATTTATTTGTGGGGCAGCTGGCATTACCTAAACTTGGATAGCAGCTTAACTACATGCTTAAGTCTTTCCAGCTACTGACATTTTCGATTGCATTCTTCTAATACAAGAATGGACAGACTTTCACCTCCTTTATATTTATTTTAAAAGTCAGGGAAATATGCACAGCGTGAGCATTTCAGTAGGCTTTTTTCAAAGATAGGAGAAAGGAACACAACAAGATCACCACTCCATCTCCCTGTAACCTGGGCAAAGCAGTAATGAAGAGACAGATAATTCAAACATCACCAACTCCCAGACACACAAAAATTAGAAATTAGAATTAAGGCTGGAAACAGCCCTGAGCCACCAATCTTTCAGTGCATTTAGTATCCAAGCACTTTATTTTCCAGGATGTTTACAGTCTTATCTTATCCATCTAGGCTCCATCTTTTTCATCAAACCGCTAGTTAATTTTTTTTTATTATTGATAAATGTTAGCAGATATTAGTAGACACAACAATACACAAGCATCTTGTTGATTTTTGACTACTTATTTTCAATATTGAGTATGTATGTTTCAAAACTGAGATGATTTTTTTTTTTCCTGCATAGAAGGAGAAGAGGAGTAAGAATTATTAAGACTATTTATTTCAAAAGGTCTGCAATGGAAACTGAAACTGCTCAGTGACATATTTCAGAAACCTCGATGGACCATGTTCTTCCAAAATCCTGTGTTGAAACATAATTGTTCACAAACAATTATTTTGTTATTACTTTGCTGCGCTTTGTAAGATATTTTTTTCTGCTATTCTGTTCAGTCTGCCAGTCTTTCAATGGTTGGGACCTGCAACCTGTTGGTTTGGGAGTTGAAATTATTATGATGCTGTTTCTTTGTTGTTGGGGCATATAGTCAATACTGAAGCTTGAAAAAGCACTAGTGATAACCCATGTTTTGACAGCTTGTCAATAATCCTGGTGTTATGATCAAAAGAGTTGCAGTAGGACTTAGAACCTGTGCCAGGCAAAAAGAGAGATTGACCTTATTGAGAGTAGGGTGAAAAAAATATCAGTAAACTTTTATTGCTGGGAAGTAAACTGAAGACAAAAGATTGCTTGGCAAAAACACTCTAAAAAGCGTAAAGTGAACAGATCTTCTGAAATGCACAGTCAACAGGTTATTAATGGGAGAACTGGTAATTTGGTACTGTGTTTTTCCACCCGGTCACTTTCAAAGCAAAGTGAAAACAAAATCTTCGGAGATTTATTAAATATTTCATCTTAACTGTTTGGTCTTTCATCACCACTATAAGACCCCACAGGTCTTTAAGGAATGCACACAGCATTATAAAGCATTAATGCACAAAGCATTAATAAATGCTTTATTAAAAAAATGATCCATGTTTTGTACTTGTATGTTAATATTTAAGCCAATATTTAAGCCAATATTTAATCCAGTTCTGGTTTCCCCAGTTCAAGAGAGACAGGGAAGTACTGGAGGGAGTCCAATGGAAGGCTACAAAAATGATGAGGGTACTGGAGCATCTCTTCCAAGGGAAGACTGAGATACCTGGGTCTGTTTAGCGTGGAGAAGAGAGGACTGAAAGGAGATCTTATCAATGCTAAAGGGCAAGTGTCAAAAGGTTGGGACAAGACTCTTCAGTAATGCCTAGCAACAGGACAAAGGGCAACAGGCACAAACTAGAACAGAGGAAGTTCTGTCTGAACATAAGGAAAATCTTCTTTGCTTTGAGGGTGACAAAGCACTGGAACAGGCTGCCCAGAGAGGTGGTGAAAGCTCCTTCTTGGAGACTTTTGAAGCCCACCTGGACATGGTTCTGTGCGGCCTTCTCTAGGTGAGCCTGGTTTAGCAGGAGGGTTGGACTAGATGATCTCCAGAGGCCCCTTGAAACCCCTACCATTTTGTGATTCTGTGATCCTGTAATTTCAGATAGCGTTGAAGAGACATCAGCCCAAGTGGACAGGACATTAGCAGTTAGAAATATCTCACAGAAACCAAGGTTTTCATGGAAGCAAAGTAAAGGAATAATTTAAAATCTTTTATATTTACATGATTTTGTATTTTATTTGCATCCACATCTTCCCCATAAGCCCTCATGTATCTCAGGGTGGAAAACTCTTTGATTTTCATGAAGGATGAACTTAGAGCCACTTTGGAGCCAGGGCTGTTCCATGATTAGTACCAGGGATGGAATTTGATTTTAGGCTACTTGAGGCACCAGCACACCTAACTCAGTCTCTCACAAGTGCTTATTTGTTTTCATTACCTTCACAGAGCATAGCCTTTCAAACCATACTCCTATGGTCTTTTAAATCACAGCTTAATTAAGCTGTCTAAGTATCCTTAGTAGACAGTACTACTAATACATTATACCCTGCCATAATTCCTTGGAATATTACAGCAATTTAATTACAGTTCACCCCACCCGTGTTAAACTTGGCTAAAAGTAATCATTAATAAGAGAATCTACATGGAGTGTTTTGTGTCTGTCCGAGGACTTTTTTTGTGGTGAATAGTGTGTGACACTTATGGTCTCATTCTATTTCTGTAAAGTGCTTGAAAGGCAGAGTAATTAGTCAAACAGAAGTCACATAAAAGGAAATTAAATAACACATAAACAGAAGAGATATCTCATGACAGCACTATTAGGGAACGTTTGCCCCATTAGAAAAAAGTCATATAAAAGGAAAATGTGAACCCAGGCTGAATCAGGAAAGATGATTTTAGTGGACAAAAGAAAACATCAATTACAATGTCCAAGACACTAAGAAAACCTTATTTGGATTATTGTATAACATTTGGGCCAGATTGATTTGAGGCAAAAAAATCAGTAATATTGGAAAAGGTGCAACAAAATGTTGCTAGGGAGATCAGAATTTGTCTTGCAAGAGTAGGCTAAAAGGCAATTCCTCGTTAATCTTAAGAAAAAAAAAGTCCGAGTGCAGCATGAATTTGCTCCATAAATATTCTAGGAACAAATGAAAAAGAGGAAGAAGAAAGATTTAAGCTATAAAACAAAGCCAACTGTCATGGAATATCAGTGCAGATCAGGTCTGATAGTCCACATTATGTCCTCTAGCTGAAAAAAAAAAAAAAAAAGTAATCAGCACAAATATTTCTGACAGCAGTGGGGCCTAACCATGCTGCATTCAGGAGAAAGCCAGGCAGGCAATTTGCCAGGGCCACTTCAGTGTTCCTGGGCAGGGAACCAAACTGCATGCAGACAGCACACCCAACAGATTACTCTTTGCATCCAGTTTCTTCCAGAAAGTCCACTTCCTGTGAAAAGTTGATAGTTTTAATTTCTATAAGCAGACTTATTATTTTTAAATATGATATGTAGATTTGGTGATTTATTGCTTCAGAAGACCATTGAAAGTTTTGCCAGCAATTTACTGTGGAAGAAATAAAAGAGAAAATTCACCAATCAGTTGAAAACTCCTTTTTTAAGATGGTATGTCGAAATCAGTAATCTCAATTTATACTACAAATTTATGGGGCTCCGATAGACTCAATTAAAGCTTACTAAAACTGACAACTACTCTTATGCACAGTTCCCTGCGATACATTGATTAGCTCTCATTGGCCTTGGAATACCCCACTGTGGGCAGAAACCTGCTGCTTATGTAGAACCAAAATTATATGATCTATCAGATCTTCCTCTATAATTATACTTCAGATGATTGCACTGAAAGAAAAATCACAGAGAAGCAGCTAGCTAAACATTTGGAATAGTAATTTTATATGCAATTATAACTATGTATTGTCATCCACTACAAAACCTAGTATCTGTTTAAAATGTAGGGCTATACAAAGAGTATAAAAATACTTCGTAAAGTTGTACAAGTAAAAGAAAAGAAAAATGCCAGACTTCTGGCAGAAGTATGCCTTATTCATTATTTGTTATACTAAAGCATCTCCAATATTTATGAATCCTGAAATTTCCACAAAGCTGAGTGTAAACCATTATTTGCTCAAATAGCTGAGATGCAAATTCTATATTGGCCATTTATTGTCATTGCTTAAAAAAAATGTTAGTTGTCCAGCAGAAATTCTAAGGAAATTGAAGAATAAACCTCTTCTTATTCTGGTGGTCATTCACAGACCAAGAACTCCAATGTAGTAATTGCCACAAGAAAAACTGGTCTGTTTCCTGCACAAGCCATTTCTTTCAAATCGTGTCTCCAGAAACAAGAAGCAGCATTAGTGCAAGGCCATCACTACAACATCATCTGCATGGGAATGGGAGCTGCAAATTCCCTTCTTTCCCTCTGCCTCTGCAGAGGTGCAGAAGGACCAAACCTGTGTACACTACACTGCAACAGAGCGATCCCTAATATAACACATGTAGGTACTAGAAATAGCTCACTGAATGAGATGCAGTTTCCTTGATTTCTTTGTGTGAGCCAGAACACAGATAAATTGGATTAGTCACCCTCCATTAGCCTGCCTCTTATATCTGATATGTCATTTTACTTGGCCAAGGTGTCCCTTGTAGCAAAGCCTTGATAATCCCAGCCACCCAGCAGGCAGATTTAGGCACTGTGTGATATTGAGCTGCTCTATGACAGTAGTGACACTGGCAGACCGTGCCACCCTTGTCCTTGCTGGTGGCATTGTGACCATGGGGATGGATATCAGGCTGGTATGGGATATTCCACTTGATCTCCTGAAGAAATAATAAACAGCGTTTTCTCTTGAAGGAAACCCCTGCCATCAACCAAAATATCTTGCTGAATGGCTCCTAACCCTGAATAGGGCAGTAGAAAGAAAGCCAAAGGGTTTCCTTTCTGGGCTTACCACAGGCAAGCTGATGGGCACTCCTCTAAGCCTTACCAGCTCTTGTACCTACATCGAGTTTGGGTTATCTGAAATCCTCTTTTTATTCAGGTGCCTCCTGAGACTGGCATGCTGAAATTTTTTCAGGACAGTGAGTTTTGTGGTATGTTTTCTGTCCTTGATGTTTATTTGAGTCTCTCTGATTTGCATTCATAAACTGCATGTTTTTTTCAGTTTTGTGAACTTGTAAAGAACTTAATCATGAATTTTGTATGTTATAAACTGGTCTCTGAAAGCCACAAAAATATAGTTAGAAACAGAATCAGATTTCATGAGCCTGGGACAGACGCTTTGCATATGAGTCTTCAAAAGAAAAACACCACCAACAAAAGTGAAGTAATTTAAGTATGGCTTTGAATGGTCTGGGACACAAATGTTAGAAACAGTATTCCATAAAGGAAACCATTTATGCGAAAGCACAATCTTTGATCCTGCTTACGCAGGAGCTTTCTAGAAAATGGAAATGCAGGAAATCTCACAATTGAACAAATATTTGAGATTGATGGCACATTTCAGATGAAGAGGGAATCAATAATTTAATCATTCTGTCATTCTTGGCTGAATTTCCTCTCTACCTGTAATAACATTAATGCTGTTCTACAATATGCAAGAGGCAGCAGAACAGACTTTGTCAGTAGGAGGACTATTCAATCAAGTCCCAGGAGTGATTCTTGTCTGAATTTTGATTCTTTAACCTGGCAATACTACACAGGATCTAAACCAGATCAGCCTTACTCCTGAGACTGCAAGATAAGAATTTTCTACATTTGTTGGAGCAAATCCAATTTCATCAACTGTACCGAGTGCTGAATCTGTCAGAGTCATTAGAGTTGCAGAGAGAAAACTTTTAGATGTGGATCTTTAGGTCTACAGGAAATGCAAAACCAGAAATGATAATAAATTCATCCCCTGTGAATTGTTTGTGAACATGAAAGATTACTTTAAAAATAAGCCTTAAAATGACTTTGATAACTCTCACTCGCCTAGTCTTTTCACATCTAGCAAAATTACTCATGGAATTCCACCACGTAGTGCCCTATCTCAAGAAACAAATATCATACCCTACAATCTAAAACTTGATCCCACAAGTATTTAAAAAAATCAAATTTTCATTAAGAAAGTAACAGTCGAAATTTTTAATCCAGCTCTTCCATCTTTCCTGAGTGCCCCATAGTCACCAGGCTCCGGACCACTGGGACTCCTACTTTTCATTTACTGAAAATTAACTATTTTCATATAAACTTGGAGCACTTAATTAGAAGAGCTGAAACAACCCATTCATGCTGAAAACGTTATTGTTCTTGTTGTTTAGAGTATTGGCTACAAGACTTGTTACCTGAAAGAAAACAGAGAAGGAGTTTGAACCTGGCTTTCTTCATCCTTTGAAAATACTAGGCTCCAGACTGAAAGGAGACAGCCTGAATACATCCTCATCCTGTTTTTTGGAAGTAGTCTTTTTTTTTGTTTTGTTTTTTTTCCCAAGTTTCCAGGCATTTCTGTAAAAGGCTTGAAAACAAAACCCTTTGTTTGAGACTGAATTAGGCTTTATGTCCATCCTCTCAAATATAGTTGAAATAATTTCAATTGTCTCAAATTGATTTGAGTTTTACAGTTTGGCTCAATGTAGTAAAGTAAGATAATCTTATTTTACTGCATTCTTGTTGGTATTTCACTGCTTATGGGGATTAAAAGAGCATTTGCAGTGGATGAAGTTTACAACTGATGATAGAGGGAAGAGATGGTGAGAGGAAGCTAAGGCACAAAGTGGCTCACACAAATGAATTAGAGAAAGGGATGGAGAAAGAATGCTGTTTTCTTCATTCCTATTCTAATAACTTTCTTGATAGAAAATCTTAAAAACTTGGCCTCCTTTCCCTGAAAGCAGTGAGTGGATCAGAATAAAATAATGTCAAATCGTATTTTTTTAGAGGAAAAGTGCTGTTTAGACTCTCTGCTGTTTAGGTCTAAAACATATCTATAAAATGTAATTGTTCTTTTTCAGTCATTATCATAATCTTTTGGAGAAATAAGTATCTCTAACAAAATACTTTGATTATAACTTAAGTTTCTTAAAGTCTCCTAAACTTATACCTGTGACAGGGGAGCAGGCTAGTCCCATGTGTGATATATGATTAGAGAAACTGGTAAAGTAATATGAATCCATGGAAGCAGTCACCAAGAATTGTTTCCAGTCTATTTATCTTTTTTTCCTATGGTAAGTGTTAGAATCACCAAACAGGAGATTCATCAGCCATCTCAAACATCACTTAATTTACATGAAAATTGGACTGTTTACACAGATATATCGGGAGAGGAGTGATTAGTGCTAGTAGACTAGGCAGGTAATTTAATTAACTGGTGAGAATTCGGTCTTGAAATGTCTCATTAATTTGTTGTGAGCAGCTATCTCCAAAGTGTATCTATTAACACTACAAAGGAATATATTCAAATGTGACACATATACAGAACCCAAGACAGTTACAGTTAGAAAACTGCTTTCAGTAACTAGACTGGAGCTGGAAAATGCTTTTATTTAGTCCTTGACAGTCCAGTGTGTTGAGTAACTTTCAGATGTCAGTAATTCAGCAGAGAGCGAGAGATGAGCAGCTCCTGAGGGGTCACCACTGAGCAGAGGTGAAGGAAAGAGCCTTGTATGTGCCGTAGGAGACACACAAAGACCTTCTCCTGCCTCTGAAATAATTCCTGAAAATAAATTCATAACAGTGATGCCAAAAAGACCCTACTGAAGAGGGCAAGTGTGTTGACAGGTAAAGAGGACAGAATCTTCCTCACGACTCACTTCCTGAGACCTGGTCTGTTCCCTGCACCAAAAGAAAACTACTTTCCTGTGCCTTAGTTTCAAAATGCAGACAGGTGCTGAGATGATAGGGTCACTCAGCTGACAGCTCCCTCTTCCAAGTTACTGTAATAACCAGATACTACTTTGCTGTTTCATCTCTTGGAAAAACAACACTTTGAATATCAGGAAAAAGTGAGAAAAAAGGCTCTATGGGCTGCTTTAAGTGAGATAAACTTCTTCTGAAAGGAAAATAAGAGTATTTTACTTCACAAAAACAGCTTTAACAAATCAAGGGATTTATAGATTTAGGCTACATCAAAATTATTAGTCAGAGAGCTGCTGTGGTGTAAAGCAGCATTCCCTCCAGCCTATGCACCAGCTTTCCTCTCTGCAGGAAGAAGCAGGATGGAACAGGGTGATGTCTGCTGTGGACGCTCCTGGATACGGCCGTGTGCCAGAAGACACGTGTGGGTATCACGGTCAGGCTGTCATTTCCAGGATTAATTCAGACAGTTTCAGAGGGCTGTTACGGGATGCTGCAGCCCCTAGCAAGCAGCTAACTGGGTCCTGCGGCTGCCCCTGCCACCTCCTGTGGCTGCACTAGGGACGGTGTGGCCCAGGCATATAACTGGGTCGCCCTCTTTCCCCTCCGCAGCAGGAACCCACTTCTCACAAGCTCTGCCATGAGCCACAGACAAGCTTGGAAGGCAACTAAGCTCCATCTAATTCTGTGAAGGGTCTGATCTACCATGCCAGGGAACATTTACTGGGACAAGGCAAAGCAGTTATAGCTGCTTGGCATTAAAAATCGAATGTAGTGGTGGGTGTCCATCAAATAAGGAAGTAAGTCAGCAGAAACAGAGCTAGATTTGATTGTCTGCTCAGCCTGAGGGGTTTAAATTATGTGATATTTTTGTGACTACTGCAAACGTATCATTATATATGACCTATCCATTCTGTAGCTGGTGGGCATTCTCCCACTAGGTTACCCTTCAGACTCTATGTCAGAATTAACCCATTCAGGAAAATTTTCAATTAATTGCAGAAACCTGCTCAACATATCCAACAGGCACCAGTAGAACATTGGTTCTGCAAATCAAAATACCAACCATTTTATATAGGATCAGTTAGAAACATTTCTGCATGATTGAGGAAATGCTTCACTCCACCCTGACCTGGACAATGAACCAGAAAGATATACGCTGGCAGAGGACTTCCTAGTCACAGACATCCCAGAGAGCACCCAAACAATTTGATTTCCACCACAGCTAACATCACACAAATACAGAGACACAGCTGGACTGTCCAGACTCACAGCAGCAGGAGTATCAAACATAAAACTAAAACATCACTCTCTCCTGTGCAACTGCTGCTACAGCACAAGATGCTGCAGTAGTAAAAGATCGTACTTGTAGCAATATTTGGGAAAACCAGTTCAGACCAGTTTTGCTCCCGAGTGGAAACGTAGCACTGGTGACTGAGGAGATGCCAGCACTGATGCTAGGGGCTGCAAAGAGGGTAGGTGCTCCTTTCTGAGCAGTATGAAATGGAATGCTTGAAATTACATCAACCACAGACAAAAGCCTCCAGCAATTGTACATTTTATGACAGAACTTGCCTGTCAATTGCCTCAGGCTGATACATATACAGCTAAATAGGATAATCCGGCTACCTCATCTTTACAGAAGCACATGTAACAGAGTTCAGTGCAAAGGCAGATGTGACATATTATATAATAACTATTTTATCTGGCAGGTTAATACAGCCAGAACTCTCAACTCCTCCACCACACACATATGCAGGAAGGGAGGGATCCTGCTGATGTTAATCTTTGCTAACAGAGCTACAGTACAAGTAACTTAAACTATTTCACAACACTGAGGCTAGACACATCACACTTACTTCTTCATCTTCTTAGGTTTTGAGTAAAGGTCACTGATGCTACGAAAAAACCTGTCATGCTGACAGCTTCTCACAATTGCTATGTCCCATCTTAGGAAGACAAGGGCTGCCTCTGCTCTGCAGTAATTGCGTAATTGAGTAGAACTGTATAGCAGCATTAAGGGTCTGTGCCACAGCCCTTCATTACATATGTAACTATTTTTTTGTATATGACCTAGAGTCATAGTCTAATCTAAGTCTGTGGAACCAAACACATTCAGAAAAAAATAAAGCAGGGAAAAGATAATAATGAGCCAAGAAAGTATCTGTGACCTTCTGGACTAATTTATTAAGTCCAGGTTTTATTATTATTTATGCAGGTTAAGCTCTGTGGGAGTGTTTAACTACCAGAAAAATACTGAGGTCTTTAGAACTGGCTGCTCTTTTCACTCCTTTTCCTCACAGTGGCTTCACCAGCTTTGAATGCCCAGCACTGTACAGGCAGATGAATAGCTCTGCTCATAAAATGGGATGAACTGTACATATTACTATTTAAAGCCAGTTTTCTTTTCCTCTCCTCCCAGCAATGATAGAAAATAAAATTTTGCTGAGTAAAGTTAAGTGTCAGAATTCAGGTAAACAGAGATGCACTATATCTTAGATACAAGGAGAAAATGTACTCTCCTTTCAAAAACATATGGAGGGGCAGGGAAGAAAACCAACCAGAAAGCAGGAAGCATGTTACAATTCAGAGCCAGACAAGCGGGTATCTGTGACTGGTATTTGAAATAGTGGCAGTTGCAGCATGTCAGGACCTGGGGCACAGCTGGTGCTCCAAGGCTGGTTTGGGTGGAGGTACTCCTCACTCAGATCGTGCAGTCAGAGGGGTACCACAGCGAGCACTACCACTCCGATGTCCCCTCTGCTCCACCTCATAGAGTGGTGGTCAACTGGGAAAGGACAGAATGAGGCCAAGCTGGTTTTGGCAGGGTCAGACTGTGGGCAGGGACCCAGAGGAAAGTTGTGACCCTATGGTATGTTGTAGAGCTCTCTGTGCTACAACGCTGGAATTTTTGAGGACCTGATGGCTGTTTTGCCATTCCCCTTTTCCATTCTCCCAGCACTGCCCTAGACCAGTTTTCTCCTATGAGAGAAAAGGGAAAAACTGGGAAGGAATTATGTCTTTTAAGTTTTTCCAAACCTCCTAAAACTACTTAAGTATAATGACTTGCTGCACATAAAATGGTATTTATACACACACATCAGTTCTGAAGTACTTGAGATAGGTGACATTTAAACTGTGGCAAAAGCAGTCATATATTTAAACCAGATAACAATCAAAAAGCAGCAGAAAACTGCTACAGACAGTTCCTTAGAGGAGGGATACGGGTGCATGGTGCGGGGGGATATCCACATAATCAGGCAGGTACATGTCCATTGTTAAATACATCCATACCTGCTCAGGCACAGGTTTTATTCTGGCAAGAAATCTCTAGAATCATCTGTAAACTGGAGACCTGGAACTGAAGCTGAAACAGTGCCAATGTTCAAGGCAAGGAAAGATGAGACCCTTGCCTGGAGTGAGACAACTCATTTGTAGCGCTAATCATGAGTGAGGCTGCAGCCAGCAGGCCTTTAAAACGGAGATCCGTATTACTCGGAGACCTGGTTATGACACGCTTCTTCAGTACTCTGCAACTAGTACTGTATGCTTTTTTGTTTTGTCACAAATGTACCGTTCATTAAGTGATGCCTCCCAATGTCCTGACTTTCCTCACTGACTTTCAAGAAAGGATCTGAATTCTCCTGTGCTGCGTTTTACACCTTGGTAAAGTGATGCACCCTGGTAAAACTTAGGAGGAGACCATGGTCTGGTGGCACTTTTACAGTAAGTTTTATAGTAGACAATGTCTTGAGACCCAATTGGCTTTAATTCTGATTTGTGTATTGCACAATGTGAAGAGTTCTCAGCAGACACGGATAGCTCAAGGACAGCTCTCAGCCCTGCCTCTTCACATCATACTTGTAAGTGCATTTGTACATTTTCACGGCTCCAGGTTTCCAGAACCACATGATTATCACCAGTACAAAACAGGTCTGCTAACAGTGTATCTCAGAGGAAATAGGCAAGAATAGTTGGTCTTAGCCATGTAGTAAATGCAAAAATTAAAAAACACTGGAAAATAATTTCCAGCTGGGATTTTCAAAGGATCCTAACGGGTCTAGGTACTTGTATCTCATTTCAGTTTAGTAGCAAGTTGGAGCTACTTTGAAAATCCCAGTCTTAATCATCGAGGTACTGCTGTGAAAACTTTGCGTGCAGTGCTATTGAATAAAGAATCCTTTTTACCACAGTCCTTTTTCAGAACAGAATTATCTTGCCATGACAGTGATTAATAATCATGAGCTAGTAATTAAACTTGTATTTACACAAAACACAAGGACAAAAATGATGACTAGGGAAACAGTGTTATGAATTGACCCTTCTCGCTTCAAAGAATGTTAAGGGTGCAGCAGATTTTGCACTCACTCTAAGTTAAATATTTAATTACAGATTTGTGCTCCTCCTGAAATCTGCAATGAGAAGATTGCACATCTAAGAAGTGAGAAAGCTAAGTAACTACTCTTCTTGAAGATTTGTATAGGAAAGAGTTTAATTTAATTAATAGAAAAGCAAGGAAATGCTGTCTCTCCTTCCACTGTAAGTCTTTCAGGGCTCACTCTTGAATGGGAAACAGACAATCACTCTGTAAAAGACATAGAGACACTCTGTTTAGATGGAACAGCTTCTATCATTTCTGCAAGATAAGGTGGATCGTCCTCCTACCCTGTCATATCAGAGACATTCTTCTAACACTTCTAATTCTACTAATATGGTGCCCCAACCCCCATAGTCAGCCCGAGGAAGGAGGTTTGCATATTTTTCTGCATGGGACAAGGCAGCTCTAGTCATAGCTGCTGGGGTAGTTTGTGCTTTTGGTGGAAAAACACACCAGCTCACCCAATCAAGCAAGGGAGTCACTGTGGTGTGCTACAGGATGGAGCAGGCTGAAACAGGAGACAAACACAGCTATTTAATTCTCTCAGTTCTCCCATCATTTCAGAGGATAGAGGTTGGATTAGTACTAACGTCTTCCTTAGCAGCACAACAAATAAGTACTGCACATCAGAGCCAGGGGAGTCTCTATACCAGGGTTATGTATATCTGCTCTTCTAGTGAGTCACTGATCCCCAGACACCCATGCCTGGGTTATGGTAAAGCATCTCCTTACAAGAATGAAGCAGGTGCCCCATTAGACACTGTGCTAGTCAATAGTCTGGGCAAGAGGACCTGGAGAGAACACATGGCTCAGCTGCATGTGAGGAAAGAATTAGAGCCAATACTGATAAATTTCACTGACAGTGAAACTCTTGTGAAAAGGAATTCAAACCCTACCATCAGGGGAATGCCATTTCAAGGGAAGCACAACACCACCATGTGCACTTCTAGTATCCCACTGACAATTAGAAACGATGCCCAAGGCATGGTCCATCTCACAAGCTGCTGGTTCTGTGCCAAGCACTTTGGCTGACATGATGCTCCTGTCCTCATGAAGGACAGGGTACAGCTAGGAATTAAATGTATGTCTCTGGTCTTCCCCTTGAGTCAGGGGTGAGAAAATCTGGTTTTATTTGACATCTCCAAGGACTTTTAGATCCTCATGTACTACTTGTCTTCTACCATATGCCCTCACCAGCAGGAAGGTCACCTATGGGGGTGACAGGAGGGCTGTGCCAGATCAGAGGGCAGGCAAGAACCTACCATGTTGCTTTCCTTTCCAATAACCCCTGACCCATGTTGCTGTCGAGCCCTCATGGAACACAGCAAAAGATTTTCAGCATAATGATTGTGCTGTCTAGAGACTGTTCTCTCCTCCTCTTCCGTTGCAGGCATGGCCTCACATACCACAGAGGGCACAGTTGCCCATCAACATTCAAAACTATGGCAGGGAAGAAGCAAGTAATTCATAGCACATGTTAGATACATGTCCTGAAGAGTCATCTTAAGATATGTATGTGATAGAAGTCTATGTGTGTCTGAGATGTTCTTTGCTGACTGGTTGACAATAATTTCTTGTTGTTCAGATAGTGCCAGGCAGACATAGCGGAAGAGATTTTTTTTTTATATATGATGGTTCAGGATAAGTAGCATGAGGATCTTTTGTAGTAGTAGACGCTCTGGAGAAGTGTCAGGGAAAAGAAGGAAGCAGAGCCATGTCTGGCTCTGAATCAGTAGCAGTTATTCTATAAGTAGCTCACAGAAACAGATTTATGCAGACTTACTGATGGCCAGACCAATGCAAACAGCCACTGAGAAGCATGAGATATAGGACGAAGGGAGAGAAGTAGCCAATAGCATAAGGCATCACTGTTGATCAAAAATCACGAAAAGTTGGAGGAAGCTGTGATTTGTAGCTATAGATGACCTCTGCTGAAGTTCATT
Source organism: Baryphthengus martii (assembly GCA_013396935.1). Classification (NCBI taxonomy): domain Eukaryota; kingdom Metazoa; phylum Chordata; class Aves; order Coraciiformes; family Momotidae; genus Baryphthengus; species Baryphthengus martii. Next base: position 170,249 of record VWZK01019114.1, on the reverse strand, counting down.
CTTTCTATCCAGCAATAGGGTCACCCATGAGGCTTATCCTTGTTTCCTGGAGTAAACCAGGATGCTATGAATGGTGACAAAAGTCTCGTGGAGGATTCAGACACTTTGCTGACTACAGTGAAGTAATAGTTGAGGCCAGACTGGAACCATAAATGAGTATAGAGGAGAGGCTATGAGAACATAATAGAGGTCTCTGCAAAGGTGGGGGATTGACCACTGCAGACAGTCATTGTTTCCTGGTGTATGTCCTTCGCAGTGGACCTCCCTGAGTGGCTTCTGGATATTGACGTAAAAGCCTTTAACCATAGCAGCACATCAGGGAAACCACATCCATGCAAGCAAGTGTGCACAGGTCATTTCTGGACACCACAAGCAGAAAAAAGTGCTCACCCTTCTCAGCTGGAGGATACACACCTAGCTAGTGACAGCCATTAGTCCCTCCCTGTGCTGTAAGGCTACCGGTTAATCACACATGCTCTGGCTGCTGTTGAGTGTTGGAGGTCAAGCTCATCTCAAAGGAGGCTCCTCAGGAATTCACAGCTTTAATATTACATTTGCCTTGTCAGGAAGAGCTAGGAAGCTGGATAACATCTCTCCGTAGTCTCATATTCCCATCATTGACACTTTCAGATGAAGAATGGGGACAGAATGCACGGACATAAATCTGGTGGCATCCTTCAAATTCCCCTTTCTGACTTTATGTCTTTGCACGTCTGGGGATCAAAATACAAGCGTGCAGTGCAGGTGTTACACAGATTCATTTCGTGTGTCGAGATAAATTGCTGCTGAATATCAGGATGTCTAAAGCAGTAGTAGGTATCTATTTGCAGTTGTGAGTCTTGCTGGGATTGCTGGGCAGCCTACTCCATCTAGAGAGTAAGCGAACCACAAATCTGATATGTTTTGTATTACTTTTATAAAACTTGAAACAGGCCTGGGGTGTGTTTTCTTGTGTTAGTGTATTTAAGATTAATATACCTAGATGTGGTGAATGGTTCAGGGATTTTGGGGGCAAATTCTATGCTTACCAGGATAGGTAAATGAAATAAGTATTTTGTGAAATAAATATTTTATAAAAGAAATAAAAATAAAATTTAAATTCAGAATTTGTATCTCACAGGACTAATGTATCTTAACATTCATACTGGAATGATTCTGAGGTCTCCGACATTTCATCTCCCTTGCCTTTGAGCAATATGATTAATTTAAATAGACAAATAAAGAAACAAATGGTAAATCACAGTTCCTTTGAAGCTTAGAGCTAAGGCTGCTGAATCAGTATTAAGCTTTTCCTGCATTTCAATTAACTCTTTGAGAAACCACTGCTTCATGGAGACCTTCTGTAATTACCAATGTGAATGAGAGGAATTCCAGGGGTGATGAAGACCTTTTAGCTAATTGATTTTGAGGCTCCAGCTAGACAGACCATGCAAAAAAAAAAAAAAAAAAAAAGAGAACATAGCCCTGGAAGTGTTGATAAGTAGCTTAATCCTCAAGGCTTTCTGGTTTGTTTGGTTTTTTTTCATGAAAGCAATGAATAAGAATGTTTATTCTCAGAGTTCTTTTGAGGAACAGTTTCTGTAGTTGAAACTAATGTGTTAGCAGATAAAAATAAAATCAATGACCTTAGCAGCATTCTATAGATGTAATCCTAAAACCAGCACTGACCCAAGTCTTTTTATTTGCAGATTCTTAATTCTATGAGGACTGTCTCTTCCTTTTTCTGCCATCAGCATAATGAAACAAAGTCATTTGCAACCTCTTTTCTATAGTGAATTAGGTTCATCTTTGAAAAATTTGGGAGACAACAATTTGGGAGACACCTTGCAGTTGTGAATGATCTTGCTGATGGAGTACCAGAACATATTTTACGGTTTGGCAAGACAACTTATCTCCTGTGAAATCAAGCATAGATGAGAACAAGGTTCATGTCCTTTCCAGGGCATCTGAGTTTTATTGTTCCTAAATATGCTGGCAGCGTACTGAAGCCTTTACTAATATAATATAGGATATATTGTTAACATTTTTATGGCACCTTCTCTCTCTTTCTTATTTCCATATCTTCCTAAAGCGAAAGGTGAAAGAATTTCAGCAGAGCTTGAAGTACAAGTCTTCACAAGTTCCTTGGGATGTAGATAACTTGGGTTTCCAAAATGTGGTTACTAAATTCTCAAATCTGGCATATATAGAGCAAATGTTGTGTATGTGTGAGAGGGAAGAACTTTAACAAATCAGTAAGTCCAAGCAACAAACATTCTTGGGAATATTATTCATACTTAGATAAAGTTAGAATAGACTGGTTGCTCCTTCTGTTCTTTGCTGTATTGTAGAACGGGGTTGCTGAAATCAAATAAATTTAGATAGTGTCTTAGCAGAACTGCTTCCTTGGGCTCTAGGTCCGGCACTAGCACTATTCATTTGTAGAGCTCTTATATGCTTCTTTATACAGCTAGCATAACATCTTGCCTTCTCAGGATACTGAAGGAGTTAACATGGATAGCTGCGAGGACTTGACCAACTAGTCCACACACAGACCCATAGGGTATCCTGCCTGCAGGACACATACATCTTTAGTATTCTCATACTCCAGGCTGTCTTCTGTGGTATCAGACAAGTACATTTGGGCAACTCCACAGAGTCCCTGATGCCAGCTTCAGGGAAAGCTGAATCGTTTTCCAGTTTCCACTGGATACAGCAGGTTGCTTCTGCCCTGCTTACATGTGGGCAGCTGCAAGTACCCACTCAATGCTACATGCCCAAAGCTGCATCCNTTTGCCCTGAACCCCAAACAGAGACACTCTTGTATCTTCAGTTGCTTTCGTGTGCACCACTTCCCTGGCTAGCTTTAGGTGTTTCGCTCTTGCCTAGTCTTCTCCTCCTTCTAGCCTTCTTTGGAGCGGCAGTTTGTTTTGGAGAAGGAAACCTTTTATGTAGAAGCTGGAATATAAGAACTCACTAATTCTACTTTGACCAAGCAATTCTTTTATGAAAAAAAGTTTTATCAGGCTTTCTCCAACAGTTTTAGTAAAAAGCATAAAATACTATTACAGCTTCTTGCCTTGTCAGCCAGTCAATATTATCTTGCTTCTTAAAGATATAAGATGAAACTATTAATGATCTGGTGAAAAGATAAAATTTGGAGGATTTTTTGACAGAAAGCTATGGTCTGATTTATTTTGTAATTCAGTATAATGAACTGGTTATCTTAGTCCTCAATGAATTAAATAACAAAAAATTTTGTCAGAACACTTTATCAAGATCAGTGATAAATAATGTTATTAGGCTTAATGTTCCAGCCTTGTTTGCTTTTCACACAGAAATTCATAACCGTCAATAAGACATGACTATTTAATAACATTGTGCTAAAGCCTTAAACATTATTTTTATAAAGTTGACATGTAATAAGAAAAGGAGAAAAAAAAATCTTGTAACGTAAGAAGATTCCAGCCAGACTCAATAAATGCTTAGTTTAAGCTCTTTATATTAGAAAACAGTAAAATATAATAAACTTTTTTTAAAAAGCATTAGCTGTTTTGGTGAAATGTGAAAATTAGTAATTATTTATTTCTTCCTCTATGTGTCCTTTCTCTCTCCCTCCCGCCTATCTCCCTCTCTAGAGGAGCAGTGGAGAGGGTCAAGAGGGCGGAGAGGATGATGAGAAAGAAACAAAATCCTGAATTACTTTCAAAAAGGTAATGTTTCCAAACATAAGATCTGTGAATTACTTTGAGGAAATAAAAGAAATGTACATTCTGAGCCTGCAAATGAAAATTATCTCCTCCTTTTTGCATGTGAGTTTTTATTTCGACATACTGAATTGTTCCAGCTTCTGTTTGCTTGCATATTAGTTAATTACTGGCCCATTAAGTATCTCATACCATGGTTAGATTCATTCTTCTATTGAGTAATCTATTAAATAACTGGAGAAAGTTCAGATGATGCAAATTAATTTTATTATCATAGCACTACCAATTCAAATCCTTTACCAGGAAGAAAAGAGCATAAGGAAATATGAAGCATAACTTCCAGTTCCTTACCAATCTTCCTGCCTCATTTCCCTCTTGGGTTCACAGAGCACAGCCTGACGTACCCATCTGTTTCTAACTAAGTGTTTCAGGATCTGGGTTTTATAGAAGTCTTTTGCTACAAGGCTAGAAACATCATGAAGCTCTGGCTCAAACGAGGCTTGTGCTACTCTCCCAAGAAAATATCAATTCCAGGAAGGGAAATTTCTTTTCCCTCTTTTAGAGCTGACTATTGCTTAGCGATATCACAACCACCGCTGTCAACACATTAAATGTTTCTGTATTAGCAAGGACTGGTCCCCTGACCTTGACAACACCTCTGAGCAGAGGCATCTGTCTGGTCATGCAGCCACAACAATTTTTTATAACATATGAACCTGAGTGTTGCAAAAGGTGGTATTAAAGACAGACAAGAGGTGAACACTCCTTGTTCCTTCCCCAAAACAAGCTGCCACCACAGTGCCTACAGGCGCAGCACACTTCAGTTCAGCAGGGCTCAGGCAAAAGCCCATAGAGACATCAGATCTTGGCAGCTCTGTCATGATAAGGGCAATGGAGTTTTCTGGGAAAATTTGGTCAAGGAGATGGATAAAAACATAGCAACCCTTAAACTATGTAATGTTCCTAATGTCTTCTATATTTCATGAATATATTTTATATTGAGTTTATATATGATTTGATTTATTATCAGTGTCAACATAAGTAATCCCAAACTACAGTGGCTAAGTTGGCCCTGAAATTATAAACTTTCATGTTTCCCTGAAAGCATCTTTTCAACAATACCAGATATATACCAATAATTGTTATTTTTTACTGATTTGTTTAATTGTGTTTAACTAGAATGCAGTTTCAGACTCAGTTTATTGGGCTGACTGGAAGCTGCACAGCTTTCCAGTGTATATAGAGCCTTTCCAGATTTCATTTTACCATTTTCATACTCAAAGGCCACTTTGCTGCCTATTAAGTCGGGTGGCTCTATCAAATAATCCCATCAATATATTCAGACTGGAATAAGGCAGCACACATTGACCTTCTTTTTCCCAGTACCTCTGGGCTATTGTTAGTACATAAGAGATCTGTTGGTTGATAAAAAAAAACAACCTTATTGACGTGAGGTTTTCTAAATGGAAACAAGACAGTGCAGTCAGTCCCCATACCCAGTTTCACAGCAACATTAATATAATACTCTTTTATTTATTCCTCTCTTCCCTCCTTTTTGAAGTGACTTCAGTGCTTTTTGTTCAGTCTCAGTTAAGTGGCTAGCGTGAATCTCTTCTCAACTAATTTCACGTGTACAGAACAAAAATAGCTCAATCCTACCCCATAGATCCTCTACTGCTAGAAGAGGTTGATTCTGTGATACAAGAAAGTCTGAATTCTCGGAAATTATTGTGAAAGATGTGATTTCATTTTTTTTTTTCTCTCTATTCTTTTTTCCTTTGAAAATAGGTGCAGATCTATACTGTTTTCTTATTAATAACAAACAAACAAAACAACAAAACCCACAAACCTCTGAAAAATAGAATTCCTTGAAAAATGAAAGCAATTGTCATTGACATAATTTTCACTCACTTTGACCAGCTCTAGTTAAAACAGAATAAGCAGCATTCTGAGACGAAATAAATGACCTGACTGAAGATCACATTTATCTGTTCATTTATTTTAATGCTATTTAAGTAGATTATCTGGCCTAGATACACTATATAGGTTCATTGCATAACACAGGTATGATGAAAGAACAGGTTTATGAGAATACTTTTCATTAATATATCAAGAGATTAAAAAGACCAGAGCTATGTTCCAAAGAGCATAGAAAAAGAGAAAATAGGGGGGAAAAAAGAGCTATTCGAGTAGATGGCAACAGGTCACATATTAAAACTTCAAAAGAGCTGGCCACAAGGGAAATTAAGAGAAAGATTTCTGAGAGCATATGATTAAGATGTGGGTAGAAGCACTGCAGTCAGCAGTGGAAGCTGTGCTCCTGCTTCTCATTTGACTTGTACCAGTCTCATTCCAACTGCACTAGGTCATCATCAGACAAAAATGAAAATCTGACCTCAGTGAACTCCTCTTATTCTGAAATGGTGGGAAATTAAGGAGGCCTGGATACAAAGTATAAATTCCTATTTGTATTGCACAGTGTCTTAGCCAAATTCTCAACACCACTTTCAGAAATATGGATTTCAACCATTACTTGTGATTTCCCTGTGTTTCCCTGCTCAAGGGGGAAAGTTTCCATTCATAGTGATGCCTGCAAATTCTGCACCCAGGTGCCCCCTCCAGCTGACCCCATGGACAACTGAGGGTGGGCTCTGTGGGAGGGACGGGGAATATGACATTTATGTGGTCAATGGCAAAGAAAAGCTGAGGAAGATCCCTGGAAAGGAACAAATGGCTTTCCCCAAAAAGAATCCTCAGAAAAGTCAAAGCAACAGAAGGAAAAGACTACAGTTCTGCCCTTGGAGGATGACATTTATCACAGGAAGGACAAGCCCAGTGGTAGCGCTGGTTCTTTTCCTCAGTCTCTATACATTAGAAAGCTTTTCATTGTATATCTTTTGATTCCTCTATGTTTAAAACAATACCTTCACGCCAGATCCAATCACTCTTCAGAGCTGTTGTGCCTTGGCTTCAGGCTTATGCTTCCCTGAAGAACATCATGTTGGCACACCAAAAACAAACAAACAAAAATCCCCCAATGAACACAAAATTAAAAATACCCAAATACTTATATTTGCCCTCATATTCAAATGCTTAAATTTATTGAAGTCCTTTGAACTCATGAGTACATCAACAAAGGGAGGCACCTAGTCATACACTCCATGGTTTTCCTCTAAGTATCAGAGAAGTCAGTTTTATTTGCTGCTTGGAGTTGGCTAGGATTCTGCTGAAGTTTGGGCATCTGTCTAGCTTATTTTCTTCTCTTTTATCCTCCCTTCTCCCTCTCTCTCCCTCCTTGCAGCCAAGTCACTGATGCTAGTGTCTAAGGTCCTCCTGCCAGAAGCTTGCCCATCTGTTCAGCAATGTCTCCTTGTAACAATGTTGGCATTCATTTTTTCTGCCTTTTTTTTTTTTTTTTTTAAATAGTGTTCATCAGAAATGTGCAATCTTTGAAGCACAGTCCACTTCACATCAGAGTGATAACTTGTTAGAATAAAGCTCTGGAAGGCAAAGTCTCTTAATTTTGCATTAACAAACACTTCAGTTTTATTTCAGCAGAGATGGGCATGGGGAAAGGAGACCTGAGTCACCTCTTTTAACTTCTATGTGTATTAAACAGGGAAAGTTTTACTTCAAAATACCACTAAGAACAGAGATAGTGAACTGCTGAAGTAAATTAAATCAGGTCATTCAACATGTTGCAATGGACTGGCAATGCCTCATTTTTAAGCGCAATGCTTGTACATCCTTTGACTACCACAGTGCTGACTGAAGCAGGATCTTTTTCAAAGGAATATAGCAATAAACACAGCAGGTGAGTACAGACAACTTTGCTCTCCCTTCAACCTATGATAGGTATATTTTTTTCCCTTCTGCTTTCTTAGGAGGATCAGGAATTCATAAACTATGGGACACATATTCCTCTCACTACACTAACATAAATCAGAAGAATTCCATTTCAACCAATTGATTTTCTGTGAGTCTGCATAAGTGGAACAGCACAATGTCTACATCTTTTTCATCCTTTCTATTTTGCAGCTCATAATTTTCAACAAAAATTAGCAAGCAGTAACTAATAGTACTTTATATATTTAGCGTATGCTATTCTATAGCTCTTTCCACAAATCCTGCATTACCCTTTAGAAGGAGTTTAAATAAATGTCAATACATAAGAAGTGAGATCTATAGGTTAGCTGGGTAAGAAACGTGTATTCTAAACCCAGAAGTCATACACTGCTATCTAGTGGCAACAACGGCAAGTCTTAACACACAAGCATCCATAACTGTACAGAGTTTAAAATATAGGACCTTTTTTGTTGCTGTTTTTTTAACAGAGGATAGCAATAGGGCACAATCGGTGCCCTATCTGTGTTTCTGTTGCTATCTCACAACAGTCAGTGTTTGTACCTGAAAGTAGGAAGTTGTTGCAGCATTTTAAAGCCTGATAGGCTTTTATAGAATAAGAAAAAACAAAATGTTAATATATATTTACTAAGTTTAATTAGACAAATGTTGTTGAGAGAAACTAAACCAAGACTCTAGTGTACATTTTAAAAGATGGTTAAAGTAGCATCTGTAGAATCCATTCCATTCAATGTTGTAAGATTTTAGGTCAACTAAATGTTTTCCCATAATTTACAACTGTTTCTGATGATAAATTTTGAGAACACCTAGGAGGCTGACTTGTAAAATGGTATTTTAAGATGTCTGCAGAACCTGAAAGTGGCTACAGAAATTTTTCATTTCCTAATTCAGCCAGAAGTCTAAGGAGCAACGTTTATTTCTAGCTTTCTAGCAATTGGTATGTTGATTTGTCTTTCTGTGCTTTATCGGAGGGAATATTTTCCAGGAGGAACAGCGAAAAGGACCCTGGGTTAGTATTGCAACCTATTCATCTTGCTGCCTGTAATGAAAAGTCATATTACTTATCTGATGTCCATGGCTACAGACATCAACTGAAGGTGGTGTGGAGTTAATCTCTCCAATGTTTCTTAAAGAAGCTCTTAGTATCTTATAACTGCTGGTGGTTGATGAAGAGCTTTGGCAGTTCACAAAATTCCTTTTATTAAATGGCTTATGAAAGATAAATCCTTCATGTGATAACCTGTGGACAAGCCCTATGCTGAGAGCCATTTTAAATGAATTTATACAGATCTTTTTACATATGGTCCTGAAATGAAGCTGTGTCTGGAGGGAGCTAATTAAGGGAAGGTCACCAGGCAGTAACTCCTATTTCCCTTTATAATCAATGGGGAGAAATTTATGCTCCCAGGAAGGAAGGTAGAGGCAGAAATTTGTTAACCTGTTTTGAATTACTGCTCTGGGCTGAGATGAATCAGAGCCAGCCTCTGCTTTGGTTATAGAGGGAACAGGCAAGCTCAGCTGTATTAATTTAGAGATGGGGTTTGCCCAAAGGAAAAATGCTGAGGACCTCAGGGCTGAGAAAAGCCATCAGTCATGGCTCAGATTGCAGATGCTGAGCAGACACATTCCCTCACAAGTGAGACTCCCATCCAGAAAGCATGACTGGAGCCCAACAGTCATGTACATAAGCAAGGTGCATCTAGTGATGTAAGTGAGATGCTGTTTAGGCAACAACCCTGCTCTGGCAGTTCACTCTTCACTATTTAGACATGAAAAAATACAAGTCACGCTTGAGTCTGCAGGGTATCATTTATGTAATGTATCATTTGTGTAATGGAACTGCATATTATCCAAGGAATGAGGCAGTTTATCAAGTTTTGTAGTCAGGAAACTTCATAAATTAACTAGAGCAGCTTAACAGCAGCACAAAAATCTGTTTTTAAGTTACTTTTCCTCATTTTCATCCTTGCAACAGCCATTCACAAAATAAATTATCAAGATTTCAAAGAATAAAATACAGTTATAACACAGAAAAATAGATGCAATATGAATAGATGTAGAACTAATTACTCAGATCTGAATCCTTGTTTTACAAATCAACAAAGAGGGTTAGAGAGTGGCTACTGACTGTGACACAAATGGCAGGAAATGAAAGAGGACATGTCCTTAACCCCTACACAAATGATAACAGATGAATTTTGTGAGCATATAGTACAGAGAAATCAAAGTACCATTGTCAATATCAAAGTCTTGCAGAGAGGTTCATCTACTTCAGAAGTCTATAAATTAGCTGTATGTTCTAAATTAGTTTTCCATGATTTTTCTTTAGTCAGTGGAGAGGGATAGGCACCTTCAAAGATGACCAGCATTAGTAGGTACTTTTTGTTAAGGAATCTTAAAATCACTTTCTGTTAGTACACATCTCTCTCCCTTGCCTACAAAGAGTCAACACAAATAGCTGTCCTTGCATTTCCATGAGCAAACACTGCTGCAGGAAGAGGTGCTCAAGCCCTTCTCAAACTACCTGTAATTTGTCTCTGTCCCTTCAGCTCTTTTCCTCAGTCCACTCTAGCTTATGTTTTGCGGTCAAATGACAAACCACCAGGATTGGAACTGTGAAAAAACAAACAAACAAACAAAAAAACCAGGCTAGTTTTAACCTGAATCTCTTCTTTAAACCGTATCACCACAGCCAATCTGTGCCAGCATCAGTGAAGGGAAATCACCGAGGTAGGAAGGAGTGACCAGTTTCAGGAGAACTGCTCAGACCTTAATGGTCAGCAGATAATGCAGCAAAGCGGAACCTTGCGGAGACTACAGGGAATTGAAATTTTCAAATATTCCTTATTGTGAGATTTTTAGCACAAGTATGCTGTCTTCTGTCCATGTACGATGCCAGTCTTTCACACCGGGGTTCCTGGATGAGAAACTCCAGTCATACTTAGTGTATGTTATCTTGATCGCTTAGAGTGCTTTTGGGAGGGGCTTGGCTATCACACTGTAGGGCACAGCAGTGCATACAGAACTGAGTCTGCAACAGTGAAAACAATAACACCGGACCTTTTGCAGATTGGTTCCAATGCATACACAGTGAGTGCATTTATTCAGTGTCGGCCTACCTGCGTATTTATTTTGCAAAAAGGTTTTCAACAGCTAAACCTAAACACACCTCTAACCCTCTAAGTAAAGCAACATTTTTCAGACTTTCAGAGGCAAGAATCATACAGACTTTAAAGATCTCAAACACTTCTTGATCTTAAACTTAACAGTTCTGGGTTTAAGGATTTCATTTGGAATTTACTGAGCCCAAAACTTAATCTGGAGTGTATTTTCACAGAAAATACTCCTTTAAACATCTGCCTTGTTACCTCTATTGTAATTAAAAGGATTTAGGATCAGTATTCTCTAAATAGACAAACAAACTGTTGGGTTGGATTTTGTCTGTTTTACAACATGCCATTACAATCCTGCATTTCTGAGTCAGCTATGACATTCTGCAATTGATCCCACAGCAGAACTTCATAAAGGCTGCTAATGTTTGCACTGTTGAACAAAAATTCTAAGATACTTGAAATCCCAAAATCTCATCTGTGCATTCCAGTGCAGTGTATATGGAGTAATTATGTCAATACTGTTGCATCCCATGTGAATAGTAACGAGACAATTTCCATTAATCAGGGTAGAAATATGGGTCCACGAAAATTAAAATGATCGGAAGATGCAGTATTGTTTTGAGGGCTATAAGACCAGAGCCTAGATGCCATGAAGCCTGAGGACTCTGACATTCACAGGCTTTTTAGTGCCTCGGTGGTGTGTAGAGCCCAATTGCCTGGTCAGTCTGCCCATTTCCTTGACTGTTCAGCAATCCAGATCTGAGGTAACAGCAAATGACAAAAAGAAACAAAGGACTGGGTAAAGCTGGGCTCCAAATACATCGCAGTAAGTTTAAATTCAAATACTCAGACTACTCTGAGGAAGCTGTCTTGGTGTTCTAGTGCAGCTACTTTGTATTTTATGGACAAGTAGATTCCTTTTGCAAATAAATTAAGGAAACACTTTCTAGGGACATCTGTTTGACAAGTTATGAGACAGATTATTAGCCGTAGGGTGGTGAGGGCTGTGTGCAGGTGAGGACAGAAGGCAAAAAGAAATCTTTTGCAATTTTTGGAGAGTACTTTGTAAGGACCCAGACAGTGGGAAACAGAGATTCATGATGTCTACTCCCAGGACTCAACAGATAGCTAGAGTGCTAGGAAAGGGTGATTCATTGGCCCCTTTTCGCCCTTGTTCTGATTGAGGGGTCCTCAATTTCTGTTTTCCTTTTATTCTGTAATTTCAGACAGATATGCATGTTCATGTGCCTTTCCAAGTAAACATTTACAGTTCTCACTAAAGGACAACAGGAGAGAAAAATGTTCTGTTTCCAAATATGACTGTTGCTAAACTAAACACATGAAAGAGGGTAGGTCCCAAAAGACTGGTACTTTATCACTCAGTCGCAAAGTAAATCTCATAAAACACAAGCGATGTTAAAAGCTTATCGGATGTTTCCTCTCTTAGTGTGGTTCTCTCTTGGGATAACTTTCCCAACAGCGCTTATTTTTTGCATGAAATACAAAAACTTACTTATGCCTATCTCTGAACTCACTTAAAGGACAGGTAACACTTATTTAAGTGAAAAGCACTTATTTAAGTGCTTTTCTTCAATCAAAAGAATGCCTCCCCAACACTTCTGAGTACCTATGTAATCCATAAAATCACTGCTTTGATTGGAGGGGGGTGGGTGTTAGCAGGGATTGTGATCAATTTAACAAAGAAAGAAAGAAAATAATTTTATTCATATACTAAAGGGAAAGAAGTATTTTAAGTGATCCAAGTCCTTCAGTGTGTGAAACTCTCGTATAAGATGATTTTCCAAGATATGCCTGTGAGTATAAAGAGCTCTCTATATACTTATTATATGTATACATGGAGTTCATCATATATAGTAAGATTTCCACTCTGCAATTAAGGAGGAATTCAGTTGAACTTTCAGACAGACTTCTCTTTTTTCTATCTCCCCAAAATAAATTGATCTGACTGATCTTCCCATGCTATACCTCATTCCTGTAATCAGCTTTTTTTCTCTTTCTTCCCCCAGGCAGTTCATTTAAAAGTGAATATAAACCACTTAAAAAATAAAATAAATTAAATAAAATTGTAAATTGTTTGAGAAATTATCAACTTCACTGCTCTGGTGATTTTTCTTTTTTCTTTTTTTTTTTTTTTTCCCCATAAATCAACATATCTTCAAAATGTTCTTATTCCTGTTTTGCTGTGGGATTTCAAAGCTATAGGAATTGAATGAGTAAATTGAGAGTAATGCCACGTAAAGTGACAGTTCTATATGTATACACAAACACTTAAAACAAACATTAGTAAATATACATTTCTTCTAAGTTAGTATTTCTAGTGAATTGTGTATTGGTTTATTAGAAGGAAGGTGGGCTTAATAAGCAAGTAATTCTGCAGAGTTTTTGAAGATATAACAACTGAAAATAGAAATTTATAAATTTATGTTTTAAAAATTATCTACTTTAAAAATATGTAAATTTAAATAAAAATCATTTATAGAATATATAAATTTAAATATATAACATATGTATAGAAATCCTGGTTTACTTCATCATCTATGTGGCCATTATGTAGATACAATAGAGCTCAGAGGCATCAGCTGCAGGGGCTCAGCTCACTTCTCCCTGCTATGAGCAAGCAGGACATGATGTGAGGGCTTAAAGACACACATCTGCTACAGGTGCCTACTTGAAAACTGGTGGGTGAGGAGATTTGGGGTTTCCTTCTTTCTTCTGGGAGGTAGGATTTAGTATACACTAACAAAGCTTATAGCTACAGCTTGAGATTGGCACTTTCTCATTCAAAAGGAGCTGCTAGATCCCAAACTTTGCTTTGCCTATTTATAGCAATCTTGTGCTGCGTCTAGTAATTGTAGAGTAAATCGGGAACTGCAGATGCGATGTTTGGAAAAGCGTGGTACAAAGGATGAACAAACAAGCCGTATAATATCTAACTTTATCACAGCTTGACACTTTCAATGCCCAGATAAATCCCTGGTCTTCCGACTGCTTCTCCTTATGCAGCATAATCCAGTCTTTCTTAGGATTCTCTGCGGCTCAGCATTTTAAGTTGGCTTTTCATAAAGCCTGCATATTAAGAATTCATAGGCAATTCTACTCATGAAAAATTACTCTTTTTAAAGCACAGAGGGCAAAGGCAACTTTTCCCAAGGTTGCTAGCTGTTAGAAAGATGGTCATTAAAATAAAGCAATCCTGCTGTAAAACTGCTTTTTAAACTAAACCCCATTCTCTAAAACTACCACTCTTACCAGAATTGTGAGTTTGATGACTGCGGCCTCAAATAAGAAAAAAAGAAGGATAATCAGAGCACAAGAAGGACTGAAATCCAGAATGACAACATATAGCAGAGATAGAGAGTGATTAATGGAACAAACTAACAACCAGACCTCAATATAATTTTTTTTTTTTTAACTTTCCACTACTACAAGAGAAGACATTCACACTAATTAGATCACCATGCCATAAAGCTGAGAGAGCTGAGACATGGGAATTCTAAGCATGAGCTGTGTCTAAGTGGGCAGCCCAACATTATTCAGGAGTTGGAGGGTGCAAACTCCACAGTATCTCCCAGGAGGCTGGGGATGGAGGAGTGGTGAGGAGTAGGGTTGGTGAGGGGTAGTAACTTGATACTTGGGTAACATGGAACTATGAGGGGAGCCATAATTTATCACTGACTACTTCAGGAGTCCCTCACCTCAAAGAAGAGGACATTATTGTTGCTGGACTTCGGGGATACGATAGCTCTTTAAGGTTAAATTTTATTCACATTTCTAAAAATGGCATTGCTATTGGGATCCTGCTAGCAGGGGATGAAGTAAAAAGATGTTTCTGAAGCAAGCATGATCCTTTCTTCCTGAAGGGAAAGGAAACTTTTCCTGCTTGCTCGTACAGGCTTTTCTAAGTCTTCTCACAGCCAGAAGGGTTGTTTCTCTCACTGATCCTTTCTCTCTCTGCATAAGAATTTATCATCTCCTCCATTCAGACAGGTTTGAGATAATCCTAGTTGGTTACTGCTCCTCTGAAGATCACAAAGCACCAATTTTGTTTCATTTTATATCAACAGATGATCTATCTGTATGAAAAGTGACTGACACTGGATTTTGTTTCCCCATCACTGCATTCGTTTTGTGTGCTTGCAAAGAGGGGAGGCAAGATGCACAGGTCTTTGATTATAGCTGTCATATACACAGAGTCATAGCTAAACTTTCCTCCTCTTCCTGGGTAGCGAGGACCACTCTGTATTTTTATGCAATTCAGACTGTTTCCTAATCATGAATATAATTCTTAATTAATTTTGAAACCTGTTTGTAGTGTTACGTAGGCAAAGATTTACTAGGGGAAAATTAGGGACTTTATTCACCTGTTACTGCTGGCTGGATCAGTATCTATTTTTGCACAAAGTGATGATGTTGTAGAGACAAAACATCCTTTTTTATTCCTCATATCTTATATCTCTCCTATCTTCCATATACTAATGTGAAATTAATATTTTACAGAAGAATGTGTATCTTGTTCTCTGCTACGACACCCTTGTTGGTTTGCTTTTTGCCATATGGATTTCTAAACTTAAAATCTAGAGAGATAAATGTCCATTTCATAACTTAGAATTCATACAAAATATTCTGAATAAATACTGGGGGGGAAGCAGCTGCTCTGCATTTTTCAGAACAGAACATAAAAGAAAATTATAATAATGCAAAGTAGGAAGTATAATGTTTCATTCAAGACTGTATAATCATCTGACATTTCATAGCTGAGATGCATTTTGTTTATGCAGACAACGAATGTTTGTGAAATTTTCACTACACTTGACAGTGTGTCCATTTTAAGAGCAGGGGTAATTAGAGAATAGAATTAAAATACTGAGAACAAATACTGTTGTAAAAAATCCCACTCACTACTGTAGTTAACAGGATGCAAGATACTGTTAAATAGCACTGCAGAGGTTTTGCAAAATCTTAGAATTAATTTCTAACAAATTATTCCCACCGGAATCTGTATTTTAAGACAGAAAACATGAAATGTAAGTCAGGAAGAGTTTGGGTTTTCTTGGAGAACTACTTTTCATTGCTTGCAAACTATGGTTCAAGATCAAATAAAAGATGTGAACTACAACAGAAACATTTAATTTCCCTTTTGAATAGTCTTAACCTTTCCCAGATTCTTGAAGGAGCAGATATTTCAGCAACAGAAAGGCCATTTCTTATGAAACGGACGGTTCATTTTCTCTACTTTCTGAGATCAAAACCAAGAGACAGCATTCTACAAACAAATCACTGGAAAAAAAGTATTTAGAGATACATAGACTTTTTCAGTCTGTAGCCTATAGGGATAGCTGAAATACTATTCTTATAAGATTCAAAAGAAAAACACATTTATCAAGAAATACTAGTGATGCAAGATGGATGAAGCGGTCTAAGTCCAAAGGAATTATATGATAGTATCTACTTCTAAGTAATTGATATTCCAAGGTTCAATATTTTATCAAATATTGACATTATAATAATTGTGTGTTTAAGAGAATCTTAGACTCAAGTTATATTTCTAATATAAACATCTAATTTCAGGAATTAAATAGTTTGTTTATATTGTGAACAGGTAGTCAGGAGTGAGTACATGGCTCCAGACTTGAGTGTCAAGGGCATCGGAGCCCAGGTGGTGTTTCCTTTGTCTCACTGGTGAAGGTGAAATGAGTGTGAAGGAGACGGTTCTGCAAATCAAATCCTAGTTGTGTAACTGGTGTCATCAACAAGGATTTGGCTTTTAAAAACACAGGATCTTTTTTGAGGATTGAGGACTGCTAGGGAGAGATGGGATACACCTGACAAAGTAGAGTAAGAAAGTGTTTGCCAACAGGCTGGTCAATCAGGTGAGGTGAGCTTTAAACCAGAAATTATGAGGGACACAGATAACAACCCATGGTTAAGGGAGGTAGCAGTTAACAGTGGTGGAAAGCAAAGGGTGGCAGGAACAAGAGACATCTCAGAATCAATAAAAAGGATAAAGAGACATCAACTTTAAGAGTATACAAAGACTTGCAACCTAGGGGAGAAGCATGAGGAACCAGAGCTCCACATAAAGCCACAAAACCACAACATTATTGTAATAACTGATACACGGTAGGACAGCTGGCACAATTGGAGGCAGCAACTGAATGGATGCAAGCTCTTTAGAAACCACAGGCAGGGAAGACAAGGAGGAGTGATTGCCCTCTGTGTGAAGGAGGAGCTTGGATGTCTCATGGGATAACTGTCTGGCTGGTGGACAAGCTATGGGTCAGGAACAGAGGATATCAGCAGATAAGGCAGACATCACTGTGGGTTGCTGCTACAGACCCCTTGATCAGGGTGAAGAAGTGGACAACAATTGCTTCAAAAATTTAAAGGATGTTCTCAGACACCGGTTCTCATCATGGGGGACTTGAACCCCACAACATCTGCTATATGGTCAAAAATGGGACACAACCAGTCAGTGAGATTTCTGATGGTTCTCAGGGGTAACTTCACAATAGGGGTACTAGATGTGACAACCAGGGATGATGCACAGCTGGAGACAGTCACAGGAAGAACTGGTTGGGCGTTGCCCAGATGTGTGTTGATAATCATTGACAACCTTGTTAGTAGTGAACATGAAATCATGCAGTTTGTGATTCTGTGAGGAATGAGGAAAGACAGTGGCAGTGTGCAGACCCTGGACATCAGGAAGATAGACTGGCTTATGTAGGGAACTATCAGGTGGGATCCCATGGGAGGCATCTCTGAAGGGTAAAAGAGCTCAGGAAACTGACAGGTCTTTAAGGACATTTGTACAAGGAAGAAACCATTGTTTAAAAGTTTACAGGTGTCATGAAATAATTTTAAGAAATATAGAGTAAACATCCTTATTGGGAACTTCTACATATCTGGGTTAATCTTATCAAAATTAAAACATCCATGAAATAAAGAAATATTTTTGTATGAGGTCTGCTATTAATAAAGTTTTCTGAGGATCTTTTTGATTTTTTACTTCAAAATGTATTCAGGAAAATGAAAAAAATAGTGCAGCCTGTGCCAATTCTGGACTATGTCTTCTTGCCTTTCGAAGAAAGCTTTGCTGCTTTAGATTGTTTTCTATGGGAACTGATAATCAGCCATTTAGTTTCATTTGGAAACCCTAGTCAGTCTGTCTTTAAAGGAATATGCACAATGATACCAGGCAACCAAAAAAAAGAGGACTGAGTGTTTGCGTGTAGCTCCATCCTCGTTCACCAGGTGTCCCCAACACACCTGAGCTCACCTTTGCTAAGGGTGCCCTTAGCCCCTTCCCAACTGACTTAATGCAACAGTGCACAGGTTGAAACTCTCACTGCTTTGGTATTTACACAACAATTTCTGACTTCTCATCAGTTCACACAGGGATTGAAAAAACCTAGAAACTGGCCATTTTCTTGGGAAGAAGTGTACAGGATTTCCTTGACATCTTAGGTTGTGGATGGTTTTCCTTTTTTTATAGTTTGGTTTTTTTTTTAGTCAAGATCATACTGCTCTCAGGAAGGTATCACCATCAGCAATATTGAGCTAGCCCTCTCCAATACAACAAAAGCCGTTATAGTAAGAGGAAAGGTCACTAGAGTTTTGGCATATATTTTAGAGATTTAAATGAAAAAAATGCTTGGCAAACCACTCAGGAAAAATGTTCCTACTATGCAATCCCACAAACAAAAAACATCAAATGAAACCACATAGACTAAAATAATATACCTTTGGTTTCTTTCTCAGTTTTGTTCTCTGGCTTGTGGACAAAACACAGCTGTTTCTGAGATGCTAAGCAAAAGACAGCTTTCCTATAACTAAATATATCCCAGACGGGAGCGTCTCCATGCACAAAATCCCACACTTAGAGTGCAAGGTTTTGCAAGGCCTTTCTTCACAGCCACTGTTATTTCAGAAGGGTTTATCACTGCACCATACAGCAGTTCCCTACCTCCCTCAAAATCAGGTGAAAAGTATCAATGCACCAGTGCACCTACAGCTTTGTTCCTGCAGCCCAATGAGTCTCAAAGACCTGTGTGTGGTAGGGGATTTTGCTTGGCTATATCACAGAATCATAGAATGCCAGGTTGGAAGGGATCTCAAGGTTCCTCTGGTCCAACCTTTCTGGGCAAATTACAGTGCTCTATCTACTCTGAAAATAATAACAGAGTAAAACTTCAGAAGATGGTGTGTAATTAAAACCTTCAACAGAGCAAAAAGACTAATTTGATCTTTAATAAAATAATATGAATCTTGAATATTAAGAAACATTCCAAGCCAGACAATACATAAAATAAATAAGTTGGCTTGTTCATCTTAACAAACTTTCAATTTACACTGAGCACATAGCTAATTTTCTAGAAAGAATTGTCAGCCTGAACAATATACAGTTTGTAGAACATTAGGAAGATGTAAGTTTGAGAAGCAAAACCACATAAAACATAAAAGCAGAGTCCACCACTAGGTGGCAAAATAGTGTTTTCCATGTAGAAACCGGGCTCCAGATTCACTGATGCTGTTTTCAGAAACCTTGCTTGCCAAAACAGAGATGGTTAAAAATAAATAGTGCACTGTAATATTGCAGATGTTTCCATTTGCTGGAAAACCACCGTCAGTCTGTAGCCTTACTTCACACTGTTAGTGATAGGATTTCTCTTACTGCGTAGCTAGTCTTTGGCAGAAATCAGTAGCCAATATCTGCTTGTTAGCTTGCCCACTTTCCAGTTTTATGTCCCAAACAAGATGATGAAACAGCTAATTATCCACAGCCATGGGCTTGCAGACTACAAAACCTTCTTACATATTGTCTCATCTTGCACAGTATAAAACAGAAACCACTCTGACCTCTCAAGAATTATGCAAGTGTGAAACAGGTGATTTGGAGAGAAGAGTCGGATTATGCTCGTAGTAGAGCCTAAGTAACATTTTAAAGAAGCTATGAAACAAAATATAAGAAGTTATGGTACTACCAGACAGATAATGCAGATTTCTTCTAGAAACTGGAGTGGGATGTGGTGCTTTGAGAGAATCATCAGCCTCACCTCTGCAGGCTCTGAAGCATCCATCACTCCACAGAAACAGGCCTGTAACGTGCAAACGGTGCAAACACTACATGGCAGGAAAGTGATAAAATAACTGCAGTTAATATGTAATATGAAACTCAAATGAAAAAAAGGCTTTGTGAGACATCCCTGAATACTATTAAGATCATGGGACTTAACACTGTTTGTTACTCTTTCCTCTTGGCTTCTAGATGCTGTGACAATGCGAGTAATTTTTTCTTTGCAGACTGCTGTCCAGTCAACATCAACCTGTTCCCATCTATTCCTTTACAGCGTGCTCTGTCACAGAATCACAGAATCACAGAATCACAGAAT